>CM068373.1:214832481-215434981 GCA_034769895.1 Magicicada septendecula
AAAAAAGTTATGAGCAATCATAGTTATTCAATCAATTACAAAAGAATTGATAGCGTCACTTTTATACTCTTGATCCCAAAGACTGACGCTGAGAAATAAAATTTATTAATTTCTTGTGACATTTGGGTACGAGATTAATCGACTTTCAGCCAATAAGAAACGCTGATTCCAGGCAGACGCCACCCGAAGGAGCTGAACTTAACTTCACTAACAAACTGATCATCAACGACGACAGAACGTCTCTCCGATGGAAGTATTTTTACAAAATGTGCGCGTTCCCCCGTTAGTAAACAATTTATCTAACCTAACATATGTGTAATAATAACCTTGAGTGAAGTGTAAACAGTGCTACGACATAGTGAAACATACCATTGATAGTGTATAATATCAGCAATGATGAGTGATAATAAGGGAGTATATAGAATTAACAATATTTAAATGAATTTTAAACGATTATCAAATAATAATTTTCGTGTTGATACTACGTTAGTCAAATGCATTCATATGTGACTAACCTCAATAATAATTATGAATTAACACATTATTGAACAAAAGTTCTCAATTTTATTTTTTAAATAAAATATTATTAATTTTAACGAATAATTGAAAATCAAATTACTACTTAACCAACACTAATGTACTCGAACATAGATGCTGATTTGACTGAAACAATAACGAAAGACAATTCGATTATCAATAATATTTGAGAACTGTCAATAAAGTTAATGATTAATAAATGTGTCATTAGCTAATATTACGTGTAACAATAAGATTTTATGAAGTTAATTTAAATATTTTTAACGATTAACTTAGAAGAATTTTCATTCTAACCTACCTGTTGTTGAAAGGTACACCAGTAATACAGTGCCATGCTTTCAATTCAAGAAAGCCTAACTATTCTTAATTGCACTGAAATTATAAATTAATCATTATTTTTTAATTTTTATAACCATTAACGGAATTTTATTCCGATATACAGAAATAATAATCGTATTGCACGTGCTATACCATAACCTGTAAATTTAAATGCAAGCGTGCCTGATACGATAGTTTACAATAACATAATTAACTTTTTCTATTTATGTAACCACTCTCCATAATACGTCATTATCGTATTTAAGCATTTTTTGTAGTAAGTATCTAGTATACTAAAAGAATTCACGATTTTGTTAATTATAAATAAGGAACCTAACCAAATCAGGTTAGAGAAGTATAACATAAAAAAACCAGTGTTACCAGCCCTGAGTTATAAGAATCTCTGTAACGAGTTAAACTGTTTTTAATGTTTTATAAAATGTTTTAAAAGGTTTTAAAGTGAACTTTAATTGTTGATAATAAATTACCATTTTACATATAATCGAGTCAGTCCGTCATTTCAAGGTAGACTATAATAACTACAACAACAGAGCATTTATTTTACAGATTGGCAATAAGGCAAGTAAGCGGCCAAGATTTTGAATAATTTCAAAACAGTCTCATATGCAGAACGACTTTATTTACATTATATCCACATACAAACTAGTGGTAAATATTGTATGAATTGTGTTGTGTTATTTTCAGTAAATTACAGAAAGAGAGGATCCACGTTAGAAGATTGACATCGGTAAGTAAGTGGTAATTAACAGCTAAACTAACCAGTGCTTCGCAAAGAGAATTTGAACATTTTTCAGCTTTCTAAACCTTTTTGAAACAATGGAAATTATAAATAAACCATAAATAATAATAATTCCAAACCTACACAATTGAACAAACATGTATACTCTTCTAGTTATAGAGTGACGTCAACAACATGTGGTTTATTATATTGAATTTACACACCTAATTCGTCTAGTAATATATATATATATATACAGTAGAACCTCGCTTATCCGGAATAAAGGGGGCGGCGGTGTTCCGGATAATCAATTTTTCCAGTTAACCAATGCTACCTTATATACATTGTATTCTGGGTAGAATTAAACTACAGTACAAAGAAATAAATGTTCTTAATAATGAAACTACAGGTAGTCGTCGACTTATGACCTATGCGACTTACGACCGGCCGCACTTACGACCACAAAAACATGAAACACGCCCACTTGTAACGGGTCGAATTCTAGCCATCCAACAAATCGATATTATTGGCCATTAAATCAGTAAACATGAGTGCGAGAGTGAAATTTGTAATAGTCTTGGACGCCTGTCATTGTGAAACGACAATTCACATACACTGTAGAAAGATTGTCAAGTGTTCTCATCGACAGGATGTACGGACTTGTCAAGCTGTTTTTAGCACAGTGAAGCACCCATATGCAGTTAAGAACACTAAACAATCACGATAACCACGTACTCGACAGTTTTGAAAACAGTTGACTAGGAAACAAAAAATGTGGAGGGTTCTCAAAATTAGGCAGGTGTGCTATACACACACTAACGCATGAAAGACAGTGTCGGTAACACTACCACAAATCAATAGCCTATACAGTATTTACATTCATAAAAATTGTTGTTTACTAACTAAATACAGTACAGTATTAAATTTATATACAGTACAGTACTACAATTCAAACATTTTTTTTCAACTTATTTCTTGAAAAAGTCCTGAATTTTTCTTTGTGTTTTTTCGTTACATCGTTTTCGAGCAGCTTTGTCCCTCCACCGTTTTATTAGCAGCACGTCAGCAGGTGTTGCGTCAAGTGACTGTTCCACAAATTTAAGAGCAACCTGAAACAACATGTGCTCTGTAACTGCTGCCTTTTACATTAAACATTAAGATGAATTGGGCCGTGCGCGATTTTAGTAACAATGTCTTACCTCAAATGCTTTGAATGCGTCGTCTGCTTTGACTAGGCTGACAGAAGGTTCGTTGTCGGTGTCGTCTGCTTCACGAGGCTCTGGCTCCTGGATCATTTCGACGATCTCTTCTTCGGTCAGCTCAAGCTCAATGTCGTCTGCTTGTACCCATTGTAATGCTTCTTCTTCTTTAATATCCTCACAACCTGGCACTTTTTTTATTAAGGCTGACAGGTTTTCAAAATCTTCCTCTTCATAGAATTCTATGGATGTTTTCCATCTGTAATTTTATTCCAAGCTTTTCTCAAAGTTGTTGATTTGACTTTTTCCCAAGATTGTGCACACCAATACACGACGTCCTTCATTGTCACTAGTTTCAAAGCTTCCGTTAGTGTCAAGTTGTTATTCGCACTTTCATGCAAAATATGTCGTAGCAAAACACCTCAATAGTGACGTTTAAATGTTTCAATCACTCCCTGGTCCATAGGTTGAACTAAACTTGTGACATTTGGTGGCAATAATTCGTATTTATTTCACCATCTTTCAAAGTTCCAGGGTGAGTAGGTGCATTGTCGACAAACAAAATGGCTTTCATAGGTAAATCATTGTTTTTTAAAAATTTCTTGACCTTTGGAACAAACTGTTTATGAAACCACAATTCAAAAAGTTCTGATGACATCCATGCATTCTTTTGTGCCTTGTAGTAAACTGGTAAGGCGTTAGGTGGGATGTTTTTTAAAGCTCTTGGCTTATGAGACTTCCCGATACACATTAGTGGGAGCCTAAACGAACCCGATGCGTTCGCTGCTGTAAGGACTGTAATTCTTTCCTTTTGCATTTTGTTTCCTGGTGCCGAAATCTCACTAACACAAGCCAACGACTTTTTTGGTAGCATCTTAAAATTTAACCCGGTTTCGTCGGCATTAAATAACTGATCCATTGTTTACCCTTCTACCATCTCTTCAAATTCCGTTTTAAAGACGTCGACAGCGTCCTGGTCAGCAGACATTTTTTCCCCACATAAACTAAGCTGACGAATACCATAAGGATTTTTAAACCTGTCAAGCCATCCTTTGCTTGCCAAAAGGTTTTCACCTTCTTCTCCTAGCATTCCAGCAAGCATTCTGGCTTTTTCCTGGAGTACAGGGCCAGAAATAGGCACGCCCTTTACTCTCTGCTGCGTAAACCACAAGAATAATGCTTCATTCACCTTTTCAAAGTCAGAAGTTTTCATTGTTTTACGGTTGGGAATTTTTGAAGAATGTTTCAAAAGTTTGTCTTTGTTTTTTATCCAATCCCCAACTGTTAAACCTCCCACATTAAAGTTTGCTGCAACACACCGTAATAATGCACCACTCTCCACTTGTCATATAGCTTCTAGCTTGTCCTTTATTTCAACAACATTCCGTTTCCTTTTCCCAGACGTTGCAGACTAAAAATTACTGTACACACAACGACAGCTTATACGCTTTTTGAAATTGTCAGTGAAAGACATTAAAAATGTTTATTTACACACTAATTTACACTTTAAAACACTCTATCTACAGTAGGCCTAACATGAAAACACTAACAATAAATCGCTAATAAGACACTAAATAAAAATTAATTTGCAAAACTCAAAACAACACTGCCGCGAAACGCATCAAACTAAAGCTGTAAAGACACTGCCTGGCGAGGGGTAGACAGACAGGCTGGCAGACAATGAATGGTGAAAGTGGCACGGCGTGTCACTGACCCTATTAACAATGCCTCCGTCCAGTCGGCCCTTCCACCCGCTGCTCCAAGACCCTAGACTGTGCGGCTTTTCTCGTACTATTAACTGATTTAGACGATGTTTTTTATTTTTTTTTACACGAAAATCGTTGCGGTTAACCCGGGTTCCGGTTAAGTAAACCCCGGATAAACGGGGTCCTACTGTATATATATATATATATATATATATATATATATATATATGTAGGTCTATTCAAACGATACTCTTAGACACTTACTTTTGCACATATGCTGTTACTCATTTGTGCGCACTTACCCACGTCTCGAAGGTATACTCTTCTTCTGCAGTATTTACCTTGCTGTTTCCCAGCTAGGTCGCAGGTTTTGGTAGTTGATTGAGTGTGGATAAGCACGTGAATATCGTTATACAATTTTAATACAATACAGACAATTGTAATACAATACAATAGAGTACAGAGGATTTAGTACTGGTTGTGAAATTAGTACGACTTTGTTAATAAAACCATATTCATTTTGTTTATTATTTAAAAAATTCAAATTATCATATTATTAATTATTGTGTGTGTTAATTACTATTGGAACCCTTATATTCGATACGAATATAATATAATTATAATGTGGTTAAAATCTTATCTCTTATATTCTAAGACATATTATACATAACACATATATTATTATAATACGTGATTAACACGTACGTAATTAAATATTCATCTTGTCTTAGCAAGTGTGGTTTTTATTATATACCACTTCATTAAAAAATTAATTAATTAAACATTTATTAAAAATACTAATAGAGACCATTCTATTACTTTAATTAATTATATTACTAATATCTCAATTAATTAACAATCTTCAATTTAAGTAACTCTCATACTTGAATTTAATTATCTAATAAAATATAAAAATATAAAACTATTTTATAAAAATATAAATATATAGAACCTTTTTGCCCAAAAATTAAACCTACAGAATACCAAACAATCAACACCAATCTCTCTCTTCTGTCTGATATGAAAAAGCAAGATGCACCTCCCACAATCTTGCACCAGATGGTACTAGCAACCATCAATGAAAGATATCCCCAGGATGAGTACCTTAGAATCTATACAGACGGATCGCTCATAGGAAAACATAGAAAGCCTGGCGCAGGAGTACATTGTGAACTGTTCTCCCACTACATTTCAGTGGGAGAAAATAAAACCAGTTTTGACGGAGAAATAAAGGCAATACATATGGCATTACAACAACTCTTACTCAGACCACTAGCTTTTAAAAAAGCCGTTTTTCTTGTTGACTCCAAGTCTGCAATCCAGTCTATCGCATCAAACAGACAGCCTATAGATAGCACTGTAAAAGAAACAAAGGATGCAATAAACCTTCTCAGTAAACAAGGGAAAACAATAATTCTCCAGTGGATTCCCTCACATGTAGGAATAAGTGGGAATGAAACAGCCGACCTGCTAGCTAAAAAGGGTACAACATTGCAAGGGAGAAAAACACTACACAGCACAAGAACAATCAAAAGACTTGTTAAAAACAAAACACAGGAGATGTTCACCAATGAGGCCAGCCTTGCGTCTAGTGGTAAACGGTGGGAAAACATTGGAAACACTTGGGACAAAAACAAAAATATACCCAGAAACCAAGCAGTAGCGAACTTCAGACTCAATACTGGTCACGACTGCCTTGCTGAACACCTCCATCGTATTAAGATCTACAAATCCCACCACTGCACAATTTGTAAGCAGCTGAATACAGTGATGAACAGAGACCATCTTCTTGTGTGTTCGGGATTGGATCACTCGTATCAAGAGACAGGGAATCTACCAAAACTCTATTGGGATGCCAGAAGACAAATGGAATGATTCAATGTCCTGCCATTAGAAAACAACATATAAAAATATAATAAAATATGATTCAATGTCCTGCCATTAGAAAACAACATATAAAAATATAATAAAATATGGTTTCTATACTGACCATTTATTTATGAGATTAATAAAGTTATATTCTCTGTTATCAATTATTATTCTTTGAACATTTATAGATTATTCATTATGAAAAATAAAAATATAATAAAGTTTATGTAAACTTGTATATGGAATCTAGAGCCTTCTTTTGATAGACCTCAGGGTCATTTATATATTAAATAAATGTCTGACTTCACTTGCATATTTATGCAACTATTTAACTGTGTCGTTACCGTCACCTGGACTCTCGAGTTTGGGATCCTATTCGGTATCACCTTCTCTGTCTCTGCGTCGTTGAAATTACTCTCTCCGTCTACTGGATGCTGAGTTCTGACGTGGTCCTCTGGTCGTGATGATGTACGGCTGGATGTAGCTGCATGTGGCTGTCCCTGCGTCCTCTAGTATTTTGCTCTGGTTCCTCTCCTCTCCTCGTCTTGTCCCTGGTGGATGTCTCAAAGTTCTACGTGGACTTCTTGAAGTTCCTCGACGTTACGACTCCTCGTAGATTATGATATTATAGTCTTTTTAAATAAATCGTGTTTCACTACTACTTTCACCGACATACTGCCGGTTCCATCGCACTTCAAGTTACATAATACATTTTTTTTTTTTTTTTTTTTTTTTTTTTAAACAAACATTTTAAACAATACGAAGAATTACATAATACAGTTTAAAACATTACTTAACTTTATAAAATTCGTGGTTGCGAGATGCGTGGATTTCACGTAGTGTCTGTTAATGATCTGAGAAAGCGTGTGTCGCTTGCTGGAGGTTTATACTCCTGCCGTCGTTCCATTCCTGTTGGAAACTGTTTGGACAAAATTGAACAGGTCCGCGCGTCGATTTAATTGCTAATTACAACCTACGCGTCTTTCTATGAAGCGCACACTTTTTTATAAATATTATTTTACAAATCATTAGGTACATTATTAAACTTAACTTATGCAAATTATGAACATTAAGGTGTGTAAACTATGGAAGTTATCGCAAAATTTCACACGGTGGCTGAACGGTTCCCATGATCATAGACCACTTAATGTCTAATTGTAGCGCCAGGCGCCAGCTTTATTTTTACATATGTCTCTGATTCGTGTGACTTCTGGTTTTTGTTCAGTACTTAAAAAACTGTGTAAAATTTTCCACAGTCGTATGCATAATTCAACTTGTTCTTCGTTTACACTCTAACACTAACACACACACACGCAGACTGATACACACGCGGCTGCCTGTCGCTATGACGTCACCCTTGCCGGTCGGCGCGTGTTTCTTTCTCCCCTTCGCTGCGTTTAAAAACCAACTAGGCTTTTAATTTCATATGCAGGCTCACTTACAAGTATTTATTTATTTAAAATTAATTAACACGTTTACTTCTTTTCTTATCTCTTATACCTAACGCTTAATTATTACATTATTTTTACTATTTACATCTTTACCATCTCATACATGCGTTCGTATGTTATCATACCTCAGTCAGGGGTTGATACATAGACTTATCTCTAATGATGCAAGGAATAAGTGCTGAAATATATTAAATACTACTACTAAAGATGTCAACAACACCATGGAGACCAGAATTAATTACCATAGTAACAAGTAAATAAACAAAAGCTATTTAGCAGCATTGGAACTGTACATTTATCCATTCCTGCAGTACATTTTCGATGTTTTATATTATATATGATTGTATCGATATATTACGATGTGGAAAAGAAGAAGTGTACTAATTGTAAATTGTCCTATTACTTAATGCAAAGCGAAAATACGTGTTGTTTTCATTTGTGAGGTTAGGTGACAACGGTTTTTGATTTTTAGTTTACTGCTGAAATAAATAAAAGCCATGGTTGAGGAAAACATAATGTTTAATGTTTTATACAATGCTTCTAACACAGTACACTTAAAGAATTTAGCGTTTTTGATTTAACAGGTAGTTTATAAATATCTCCAAAGGCTTTATAAACGGGTACTTATAAATCTCCAAAGACTGTTGCACCAACATAATAATTTAGTGCAAGTTAAAATAGTACAAGTGTTGAAAACAGCTTTGGAGAGATTTTGACTAATGAGTTCAAAATTGTTATACGAGCTGACAGTACACCATATAGACACAGACAATAAAAATTATATTAAAATACTTATTAAAAGCCAAATATTCGCAGGCAAAGCTGCGGGTAACAGCTAATACTCTCTAAGCACTAGGTGCACATCGTATTCATCCTTAAAACTAATAACACAATAATGTATTTTCCAAAAGATTGAGTAAAAGTAATACATTCAAAATTCTAATTAATTGTCACTGGTTGTAGTCAAACGATATCCCCAAGTTAATTTTAATTGAATGTACAAATGGAAAGCTCTTTCTTTTCCAGAACTTTTTCAGATATCGCATGTATTACAAGGTCCGAATCCTTATTAACCTCCTAACTGTAAATTTTTCCTGTGTCTCACTTTTGTTACTTAATTAAATAAAATAATTTTATTTTTGATGCTGATAAAAGAAATATTTTGGGAAACTAAATTTTTTGAAAAAAAAAAAAAAATTATACCTGCCGCATGGATGATGTTTTGAGGTTCCGAGTATATTGTTGTTTATATATATTACTAGTGTGTTTATTGAATTATATTGTTTAGTATATATGTATAAACAAATGCTAGGATAAGTGAATTTACGATTTAATAAGATGTTCCATTTATGTGTTTTTTTTTATGATTGTTAGTAGTAGTGAAGAACATTGATAGATTCATATAAAAGATTTTGGGATTTTGATGAAAGTAATGGTAATATAACAGTCTGATTTTGAACTTAAATGAGTTTTTGAACAAAATTTAAATGATTTGAATTTATTTAGCTGCTGTGTTTTGATTTGAAAACGTAACGTTAATTTTCAAAAGGAAATTGAAATTTAAAGATAAAATATTTCATGAATTTTAAATAAGGAGTTTGTTTAGAGTGTAATAATAAGTATGTGTACGCACCCAGTACTTGCTAAAGGCAACCCAGTATGCATGTAAGGGGGGACATATCGGTCGAGGATCTGGTATGGTACAAGGCCAGGTTTGGAGTTTTTGGGGTGGAATGTTAGAAGGTTAGGTGTACTATGGTGCGTATCTGTCCGATTTTATGGTGTTGGGATCTCGAACAGAGAAGTCCAGTAATCTCGTTCAGGTGCAGCCATAGTCGTCGAGCTAGGGGGGTAGTTTACCCATGATGTGTTAAGAACTAACGGGGGGTTGTTGGCAACATATCCTCACCAATCCTCTTAGGGGTTTAGCAATGAGAGTTCTTCTGTTCCAGCAGAAGATTTCTCATTGGGGGGGGGTCTTGTAATGGGACAAATCCGAAGGGTATAGAAATTTTATTTTTTATTTAATAATTACTTGAGGCCAGTCTATTTGGACACCCTGTATGATCATCAAAACCTAAGTTGTGTAACCCCTGCATTCACTTCGTGCCAGGCAGAGGCTAGTACAGAAACGATAACATTAGAATGCGGCTGTAAGTTTGCGCCCGTGGGCCGCGGCAATAATCTCGACACCAAATTCATAGACGGAAATGGACAACACATGGTTCATTAAACCGACCACGTGAGCGCAGCAACCAATCGGAGAGCGAGCGGGAGGAAGTGAACATCACCGACGCTGAGGTAGCGTCAGCCAGTCGATGACAAATATAGGCCACGCGTGGTCCTTTTACTTTTCTGCTCGAGCAATTTTAAGGTCGGCCGACCGATCCAGTATATCAAAAGTATGTAAAACAGTGCGAAACTTCAATTCAAATATAGAATCCAGTAATACGAGTGAAAATTTTATAAGAGTGAACGAATAAACTTGAACGAATAAACTTTAAGACTGTAAAGAGAACAATGTTATAGGATGCGCCACGCGGTCGACAGGGACGCCGCTCCAACATGTAACAGTATCAAACCCAAATTATTTATTTTAAAAAAGGGGCCTAAAGTAAATGAATAGGGGGGTTTTGTATGAATGAGTGGATGAGCAAACTGGGTCATCTTAATTAATTAATAGGTATTAGTATAAGTATATCAGGTAAAATGAATTTTTAAAAAACATATCGTTCCGAAATATTGTCCAGTAATAAAAGAAGCTTGATATTTTAATCTTGAATAATCAATGAATAATGAATAATCAGTAAAGTTGAATGAGTATATAGAGAATGAAATAAAATTAGAGTTGTTTTACATACAATGAGAGTCGAGTATGTTATTGCTGTAACCTTGAAACCTTACTTGTACGACGCCGTTCGTGTGACGAATTCTGAACCGAACTATAAGGTGAGTTATCCTGGGTAAGCAATGAATTAAATGTTATAAGTCTGTTAATAATTTGACTTAGCACAGATGGGACCCGAACAGGGACGAAATTTTATAAATTAAATTCCACACCTACGGTAAAATACAGGTATGGTTTGGAGGTTGGGTAAAAATATGTAAATTACGCACAGGTTAAGCGATGTGTAGTATAATTAAGTAAGACATACAATATGAAAAAATATTGAATATAGGCAAGATTGAAATTGTGTTATGATTAATTAAATTAATTAGATTAAATTAACAAATCTTATAAAGAATAAATAATGGCTACTAACGAAAATAAAATTGATGTAATTGTAGGCGATGAAGCCGAATGTAAATTGATGTATGAAAGCAAAGAAAATATGTTAACTGAATCGGCTGACAAAAGCGATTCAGGTATTCAAACAGAGTCACTGTCAATAAGTGACAGTAATGTACATGAATCTGTAATAATTAGCGAGGCGGGAGCAAAATCTACTCCCGTAGTGACAAAAACAAAAGAAAAAGAGTTGTCAATGAATGATATATTCAATCTGATACAAATTATGTCTGAAAACATGGTAAAAAATAGTGATTTCAATGTATTAAATAAACGTTTTGATGCAAATGACGAAAAATTTGACCAATTAAGTAATGACATTAAAGAACAGAAAATAAAATGTGAACAACAGAATATAAAAATGATAATAATTTTAAAGAACTTAAAGAACAAAATATTAAGTTTGAGCAGAGTATAAGTGTAAAGTTTGATGATCTAAGTAATGCATTATGTAAACGTATTGATGAACGTTTCCAGACCGCTATAAAACGAATACAAGATGATGTAGATAACGTTACAAGAAATACCGGTAAGGGTAGTGGGAATGTAATTAGTGAACAAATGATTGATAACAAGGTGAGTAATAACGATAATTATAACAATGGGTTAACGAGTAATAACAGTGGTGAAATTAAAAACGTGGTGTTAGAGTGCAAGGTTGTGAGCAGAGAAAGTGTTGATGAGGTTACGAGAGTGTGTGTAGAGAGGTTAGATGGGCAAAGGGCAAGTTTTCCCCAAGTTTATCGTGAAACAGGGGTTTCTCAAATGTTGTATGAGGACAGAGTTTCCTCCAGTAGTTGTGTGGAAGACGAGGTGTCTTCAAATGGTCCCTTTATTTTTTGTGATGGTCTTGGAAGTGCCAAGACATGTAAGTTTGTTGTGCCCTTTGCATGGAGTGAGATAGTTCAGGGGGGTTGTGAGAAGTATTGCGAGAGAGAGAGAGAATAATAGAGTTATTTACGTTGAGAAGTAGTTATGATGAGTTGAAAGAGAGGTTAGAATTGAAGGAGATAGATGATTATTTTGATGATACCTTTATAAACGATAAACACTTACCTAATGATGTAATTGATATAGTGGAGGAGTATAATGATAAAATAACTTACCTTATGTTGAACAAAATTACTGATGGAGACAGAACTAAGATCCCCAATGTAGACAGGT
This sequence comes from Magicicada septendecula, assembly GCA_034769895.1. NCBI lineage: Eukaryota > Metazoa > Arthropoda > Insecta > Hemiptera > Cicadidae > Magicicada > Magicicada septendecula. The sequence goes on from CM068373.1 coordinate 214,844,754, forward strand.
TTTATGAATTAATAGGTAATAATGGTGTTAAATACTATGTTGCTAATGGTCATTACAATAATAATAACAGTGTAACGAGTGTGAGTAAGGACGATAATTATTATATAAAAGTAAGACTAATACACGATGATGGAGGGTAAATATAAACTCAATGAATGGACATTTTAAATATCTTAGTTTATGGTTATGACCTAGCTAAATTAGGAAATGAAGTGTGGTAAACAGAAAATTAATGACAAGAAATTGTAAATAAATTTCTAATGAAATTGATTGTGTTTGTATTGTAAAATGTTTTATGTAAACAATATGTGTGTGTAAATGAAATTAATTTAATAATAATAATAATATTTTGTCAGATTAAATAAATGATTACGAGGGTAATAAACGAATTGTAATTGTTTTGGAATAAGGTAATTAAACTAACTTGTGTTTTTAATAATTGATGGAATTAAAATAATTTGAGATGAAGTAACTGATTAATTGAAAATGTTGTTTAAAGAGATTTTTCTAATGAATTTAAATGATTTTATGAGATTTAAACTTGATAATAAATAACAGATAAATAAATGTAAAATGTGTTTAGTTTATGGAATAACATGGTTGTTAAAATGTTTCAGAAGATACATGGAGTTATGTACATTGTTTGGTGTTTATATTCTTGTGTATATGACAATATATGAGTGATGTAATGTAAGTATGAATTTTTTAATGCAATTTAAGTAAAGTAAAATGGTTATAAATTTTCAATGTGTTTAAGAGGATTTAAATAAACGATGTAATTAATTTGAGATAGTTATGAATTTTCAATGATTAATGTAATGTAAAATGTGGTAAATGTTAGAATTTGGGTGACAAGCATAAAGAAGGCATTTGAATTAATCAATCCAAGTTAAGTTTAAAGGGGTGTTAAACAGAATAAGAGTCTTGGGAGTAAAAGTAATGTAGAATTGAGAATTAATAGTGACACAGTAGGGATAGTGGGTATATGCAGAATATGAAAGTGATGCAATGGGAGAGTAATTAGTTGATAAAGGAATTTTGTAAGGGGGTGGTGTGATAAGGAGTCCTCAACGAAAAGCGATGTGGCGGGAGGTGAACCGTATGTGCGCCGGAGGGGTTGCCTAGGGGAAGTCCAGGAACCAATAAGGGGATGAGCATACGGTGGGAACACACGTCCTTAATACAAAGAGGGTAGAGAGTATTTTGTTATAAGGTTAGAATGATGGGAATGGAGTTAGAGAATTATTGGTAAATATTTTGAGAGAGTGGTGTCAGACTAGGTAAAGCTGTTAAGTAAGTGTTAGAGTCAGAAGGGAGATAAGGCTATACTTAATCACCCATTATAAGTTGAATTATTATGAGTAATTAAGTCACCCAAACTAATTGAGAATGGAAATGTTAGGGAGAATCATAATTAAAAATAATAATAATTGAAACAAGTAAAAGATTTTAATAGAATTTGAAAATAGAATAAAGCTGTAAAGTGTGTAATTTTTGGTCAGTTTAAATGTAAATTTTATTGTTTTATTGTAAGGTAATAACAACAATGATGATTTTGAATGTTCCATGTTTATTATGTTATATTATGTTTGAATGTAAAATTACAAACATGTTTCATGTATTTTATGGTGTAGCTTTGTGTAGTATATACATGTCAAGGTCATTCACTTGACCCAGAGAGATCAGCTGATGACTGAGGTAAGAGACAGGACCAGTTTCTAGTAATTAATTCATGCAGTTTTGTTACTTAATTAAATAAAATAATTTTATTTTTGATGCTGATAAAAGAAATATTTTGGGAAACTGAATTTTTTGAAAAAAACAAAAAAAAATTATGCCTGCCGCATGGATGATGTTTTGAGGTTCCGAGTATATTGTTGTTTATATATATTACTAGTGTGTTTATTGAATTATATTGTTTAGTATATATGTGTAAACAAATGCTAGGATAAGTGAATTTATGATTTAATAAGATGTTCCATTTATGTGTTTTTTTATGATTGTTAGTAGTAGTGAAGAACATTGATAGATTCATGTAAAAGATTTTGGGATTTTGATGAAAGTAATGGTAATATAACAGTCTGATTTTGAACTTAAATGAATTTTTGAACAAAATTTAAATGATTTGAATTTATTTAGCTGCTGTGTTTTGATTTGAAAACGTAACGTTAATTTGCAAAAGGAAATTGAAATTTAAAGATAAAATATTTCATGAATTTTAAATAAGGAGTTTGTTTAGAGTGTAATAATAAGTATATGTACGCACCCAGTACTTGCTAAAGGCAACCCAGTATGCATGTAAGGGGGAACATATCGGTCGAGGATCTGGTATGGTACAAGGCCAGGTTTGGAGTTTTTGGGGTGGAATGTTAGAAGGTTAGGTGTACTATGGTGCGTATCTGTCCGATTTTATGGTGTTGGGATCTTGAACAGAGAAGTCCAGTAATCTCGTTCAGGTGCAGCCATAGTCGTCGAGCTAGGGGGGTAGTTTACCCATGATGTGTTAAGAACTAACGGGGGGTTGTTGGCAACATATCCTCACCGATCCTCTTAGGGGTTTAGCAATGAGAGTTCTTCTGTTTCAGCAGAAGATTTCTCATTGGGGGGGGGGGTCTTGTAATGGGACAAATCCAAAGGGTATAAAAATTTTATTTAATAATTACTTGAGGCCAGTCTATTTGGACACCCTGTATGATCATCAAAACCTAAGTTGTGTAACCCCTGCATTCACTTCGTGCCAGGCAGAGGCTAGTACAGAAACGATAACATTGGAATGCGGCTGTAAGTTTGCGCCCGTGGGCCGCGGCAATAATCTCGACACCAAATTCATAGACGGAAATGGACAACACGTGATTCATTAAACCGACCACGTGAGCGCAGCAACCAATCGGAGAGCGAGCGGGAGGAAGTGAACATCACCGACGCTGAGGTAGCGTCAGCCAGTTGACAACAAATATAGGCCACGCTTTTATATAAGTAAAAGTGGTCCTTTTACTTTTCTGCTCGAGCAATTTTAAGGTCGGCCGACCGATCCAGTATATCAAAAGTATGTAAAACAGTGCGAAACTTCAATTCAAATATAGAATCCAGTAATACGAGTGAAAATTTTATAAGAGTGAACAATAAACTTTAAGACTGTAAGGAGAACAATGTTATAGGATGCGCCACGCGGTCGACAGGGACGCCGCTCCAACATATAACAGTATCAAACCCAAATTATTTATTTTAAAAAAGGGGCCTAAAGTAAATGAATAGGGGGGTTTTGTATGAATGAGTGGATGAGCAAACTGGGTCATCTTAATTAATTAATAGGTATTAGTATAAGTATATCAGGTAAAATGAATTTTTAAAAAACACATCGTTCCGAAATATTGTCCAGTAATAAAAGAAGCTTGATATTTTAATCTTGAATAATCAATGAATAATGAATAATCAGTAAAGTTGAATGAGTATAGAGAATGAAATAAAATAAGAGTTGTTTTACATACAATGCGAGTCGAGTATGTTATTGCTGTAACCTTGAAACCTTACTTGTATGACGCCGTTCGTGTGACGAATTCTGGACCGAACTATAAGGTGAGTTATCCTGGGTAAGCAATGAATTAAATGTTATAAGTCTGTTAATAATTTGACTTAGCACAACCACCGTCTTACCCACCCTTACTACGCCATACATTTCTATATACTAACATGTACCTATGTAATTTTTATAAGAGTGTTTGTCATATTTAGATAATTTTGCATTTAATTTCCTCTTTTATGTGTCTGTCAATGCCTCAATTATTTATTATCATTAGACAGCCTGGTTGCCCAGAAAACGGTTCACAATGATTATTCCAGTCAATCAACATTAAGTACCTAAAAAACTGTTTTCATTTTGATAAACATATGCATGTTATCTCTTTCTCTCTCCCATGATTGTGTCTTAATTGGTGTTTTTTTTTACTGTTTACATTTCTTTCTAAAATATTTACAGTGAAACCTCCCTTAGACGACTGCCTCTGGAGACTACCAGCATTTGTGAGAATGTAAATAAACGAATAATTTTTGATGGTGTATTATTCTCTAAGATGACCACTCTCTAATCTGACCGGTACCATCAAATTCATAATAAGCTCATCACTTGTTGCCTTGCATTCATTTTATCTTATCTTGTTTGGTATACAGTACTGTAATTTACTACTCACAATAGCCTAATCATACATTTGTAAATTGAATAACAATGTTATCGCTTGAAACTATGATAACATTATTGCTACACCTGTAGATTCAACAGAATCATTGTTTATGTTTCTCAGTTGCGTATTTGTGGTCATTTGAAGTAATTGTGTCCTCATGAGCAATTCACCAACTACTATAGAAGTAACACTCAAAAGATAATATCACATAATACATCGTTACCTGAATCACAGTTGCACCACTTGGTCTGATCAACACACTGGCCCATAATTCCACACTCACATTTTCTAGAACCTGGTATAGAACCACCCCAGTAGTCCATTTTTTGATTGTATCTTGATACCCACCATGAGTATGGTTTGAAATTGTCTTCTTGTGCTGTTTTAGAAAATATTAATTAGTGAAACATACACTTTACTTACACGATATTACAGTACCACAAAACTATAACTTGTTACATGGTTCAAGATATACATTAAGAGCTACAATGGCTTAATATTATTCTCATACTTACATGGAGAGTTAAGAAGACGCGATTGTCTACAAGCATAATGAATACGCTGCCAGCAAGAAGAAGACCGGTTGATAAGCGCTTCAATCTGGTTCATATCAGCATCGTACATGATGTCTTGTTTGAAGCTGCCTGGTTCTTGGAATCCATCTATAGGTGTTGTATCTTCATTGTTGTGTCTCAGTTTTGTTAGAACCCGTCCATCAGCTAAATACACACACAGGTTAGAAATGTAATTTCACTCTTTATAATGTACATACACTAATGTTATTCCAGCAACACCTGAAGGTTGTTTTGCTTCCAAAACATCGTATTCCACCTTCACCTGTTATACTATTTTAGCAACAGTTTTATCAACTGATGGTAATTTAACAGAAAGTTTTATGTAGATTAATCCTACATGCAGCAACTATGATTTCTGTAGTGGCAAGGAACATTTTACCATTAAGCATGTTTAAAACAAATATCTGTCATTTTTATTTTTAGTCAGAATATATCTTTACAGATAACATGTGGAAGAATATATTACATAACATAAGTGTATACTTACTTGATATACTGAACCTTTATGACTCAGTTAAATTTTTTGTTGAAGAAAAAGTATTATAATTGACACCCATCATAAAAAATAGTAACACCACTTTTTGTTCATTATACAGTAGAACTTGGCTAATTTGAACGTGCATAGTTCGAATTCGTGGATAATTCAAACTTTTACCGTGGTCCCTTGAATATCCTATGTAAAACCGTGCACAAACATCGTCTGTAATTCAAACTTTTTTTGGTTAATTTGAAATAAAAATTTTAAAATCCATGATATTCGTATCCAAGTCACACTTTGAATAAATTAATATATTAATATTTTACCTTATTATCCGTCTTGTGACTTCCCTTTTTAAAAACAACACTACGCGTTTCGGAACGTATGTTCCATCATCAGGTGTAATTACACTTGCGAGGCCGTCGAAACATTAAAATATATCACAAACACATAAAACACTAACATAGTTCGTATTCAGTATCTAACGCGCGCGATACGTTTTTGGTGCGCACCTTGACAACACTGAACTAACGCTATCAGTTCACCGCTATCGCTGCTCGCGCATGATGTGTGACGTGGACCTTAGTTGTTCTGAGATTTGCATCGCAGTGTCATACAACGAGTTAGAGCGAAAATTCAACTGATCAGGTAATAAATAATCTGGACTGGTTTTAAAGGCCTTATATATTTCAAATTCTTCATTCGCATTCATACTGCATATGCGTATTGGTTTAAAGTTTGTATTAAAATCCGTATAATTATGATTATTGTCAATCAAATGTCGTCCAAAATTGGATTTAGTTTTTCCAAAGTCTTTTTTGGGGAGACGTTCTTTGAATCTCTTTATGAAAGGTCTCCCCGTCTGGCCTATATAAAAACAGTTACAGTCATCACATATTAGCTTGTATACACCTGTTTTTTCTTCTAAAGGTCTGGCCGTTTTTGGACCAAGTATTTTACATATGTTATTGCTTGTTTGAAAGGCCGTCGCTATATTCATTTTCTTAAAGACATTTGTTAGAATTTTCGGAAGGACATTACCATACTCAGTTGATATGTGTATTGCTCCATCCTTGTTCTTCGGGGGCCTCATTTGTCTGTTTTGCTGTTTCTTGAGTAGTCTATCTATCATTGAACTATGATATCCGTTAGCTCTGGCTATGTATTTTATTGTATTTCACTCTTTTTGAAAATCAATTGTCTCAAGTGGTATTGTAATTAGCCTATGAATAAAACTGTTATATGCAGCCATTTTTTGAGATGTAGGGTGGTGGGAGTCTGCGTGTATAGTGATATCTGTTGTGGTTGGTTTTCTATAGATTTGGTATTGGAATCTATTTTTTGCTTTTATGACTGTTAAGTCAAGAAAATTCAGCTTATTGTCAGTTTCAGTTTCGAGGGTGAATTGTATGCGTTTATGTATGCTATTCATACAATGTCTCAATGTATCTATCTGCCGTAGTGAACCGTCAAAAATTATAAAAGTATCATCGACATATCGCGTGTAAAAGACTATTTTGCTGTGAAGTTTATTTTTATTAGACAGTAAATGTGTATTTTCATAATGATTCAGGTAGATATCTGATAATAAGCCAGAAAGTGGTGAGCCCATGGCGAGGCCCTCCTCTTGAATAAAATAACTATTATTGAACGTGAAATAGTTCTGCTTTAATATAACTTCTAATAAATCAATTAGTTCGTTAATTTTTTTTTGTGAACTTAGTAATTTTGCTTCGTTGAGGTGTTCCCTTAAAATGGCTATTGTTTCCTGAATAGGTATGTTTGTGTACAGATTAACGATATCAAATGACGCGATTTTGTAGTTAGGCTGCAATTTAATGTCTTTTAATTTGTTAACAAAATCAATATTATTTTTGATACTATGATTATTTTCTAATCTTATGTTGTCTTTTATAATTTTTGCTAGTTTTTGGCGATTTTATACCCTGGGGCTATTGTAAAATTTATAAGTGGTCTAATTGGTACGTCAATTTTATGAATCTTGGGTAAACCTGTGAATTGAGGTGCCCGTGTGTTTATAGGCTTTAATAAGCGTCGTGTGGTTTCGTCAAATAGACTCGTGCATCTGTTAATCATGTTATTCAAGTTATTAACAAAACCGTTGGTTGGATCAGCTGACAACGTTTGGATATTGTTATTGTTTATAAATTCATTAACCTTCGATATATATTGGTTTGTGTACATTATAACTATGGTGTTTCCCTTATCAGCTCTAGTAATGAGAGCATTATTATCTGTCAGTTTATTTTGTATCTGTTTTAAAAGTTTAAAGTCTGTAAAGGTTGTCTGTTGTAACGAATGTCCGTTATATAACAAATAAGTCTTGTTAGGTCGTATTTACATCAATAAAACTTGGTAAATTAGTATAAAACATGTTTATATTTACTTGACATCATTTTACATTGCATACATGACAAATGAGATCATACTGTTCATATTTACATTATAGACCAGAATTGAAACTTTATATACATTCTATTGTTTTATTCTCTTGAACAAGAAGGGCCTGGTTCATTATTATTCATTAGGTTATTACTACTAACATTAACTGGTTTGAAAAAAGTATTGATTTTTTTGTTGTGTTTGTTTGTTATTTATTTCGTTGGTCAGTAACTGACGAAGATGCCGCAAGTGTTCATAGTAAGCAAACACATTTTATTTTTTTGATTGTTCAACATATTCAAAGACAAAATTTAAATGATCTTTCACTTCACTCACTTTTATTGTTGCCTGGGTATTGTCTTCCTCTTGTAAGTCTTCCTCCTCGTCCTCCAAAGAGTCTTCTTTCTCAGTGACACTGCCAACAATCTCCTCTTCCGTCAACAAGTGGAATCCAGGGTCATCTTCATCTTCTTCAAGCCAGGTCTCCACATCTTCCAATAAAACTTCTTCCTCCTCTCCTCTTTGCAAAGTTTCATGGAAATCTTCTGTCTCACAATTTTCTATTTCTAAACATGCTTCTTCATTCTTTAACAGTTTTTTCCATGAGTTCACGAAAGTAGTTGGTTTAATTTCTTTTACAGCATCAGCAAAGTTGTGAATCATAGATCGAATGTTGTAGGCCTTCAAGTATTGAAGAGTCTTTTGGCCCCTTCTATCTTCTTCAGCAGTGGATGGCTCATCAACTTCTAAGATTTCATTGAGAAATTTTTTTCTATAAAGCCGCTTGGCAGTATAAATTACTCCTTGATCCATGGGCTGAAACACGGATGTTGTGTTTGGAGGCAGGAACTTACACTTTATCTTCTTGTCTCGACTGCAGAGTTTGTCAACATCAGGGTGGGTTGGTGCGTTATCCAAAAGAACCAAAGCTTTTATTTTTTCTTTTGGAATGTTCAAAATTTCCATTTGGTGGTTTATAATTGCTGGCACAGCTTTCTTATGAAACCAATCACTTGTTATTTCAGTTGTAAACCACGCATTTCGGGAACTATAATAATGAACTGGTAAATTGTCCATCACATTTTTAAGTGCCCTTGGTTTTTTGCTTTTACCAACGATAGCAGGTTTAAGCATATGAGTGCCATCTGCATTTGCACACAACAAAACTGACACACACTTCTTGCTGACTTTTCTACCAGTCGTAGTTTTTTTGGTTTTTGCAGCTTGTGTATTGTCACGTAGCGTTCTCCAAAACAAACCTGTCTCATCAAAGTTATAAATTTGGCTCAATTGATAACCTTCTTTTTTAATCAAATCGTCTAATTCTTTTATAAAAGGCTCAACAGCTTCAAAGTCTGCACTAAGAATTTCCCCACTAATCTTCTTGTTTGAAATGTTGTGACGTCGACGAAACCTAAATAGCCAACCAGAGCTCGCTTTAAAGTGTTCAAGTCCCATCTGTTTGGAGAGTCTTTCGGCAGCCACTTGAATTTCAATTCCTCTAACAGCCATTCCACGTGAACGAAGCTGAGAGAACCACTTGTAGACTGCATCATCCAGTGTTGCCATAGAAGGCAGCCGCATACGCTTAGCTGCACTCTTCTCCTTTTCTATATTGAACTTGAGAACAAAGTTACGAATGTCATTTTTTGATTTTTTAATGTCCGATATGGTTTGTTTTGCGATTTCATACTCATGACAAATGCTAGAAACAGACGCTCCTTTTTCTAATTTTTCTATAATGGAGAGTTTATCTTGAAGACTGAGCGCCTTACGCTTCCGTTTCTGTTCTACACTTGGCTTACTTAACAACATGATTTGAATAAATTATGAATAAATTAAAAAAAGTTATAGGGAGGACGTGTGACTGTGCGCCACAAACAACTGAACAATACTGGCCAGTAGTGGTGAGAGTGAAAATATACCTGGCTAAGGCGTTAACCTTTCTTTGTTGGCAACTCCCTTTCCCTTACTATTCAAACAAACAGTTTCCTGTATTTGTTGTTATTATTTCAACAGTTAATTCTCAAACCAGTTAATTCAATGGTGGATTGGGGTTGGGTTTTAACTTTCAACGATTTATACCTGACAAGGGTGTTTGTCTCTGAAAACTGTCACTCGGCACTGGCGGGCGGACGTGAGCCATTCCGGTGCATTGACTTAGTTACTAGGGGGTGGGGGTATGACATAAAAGACGTGTCCGTTGTAAAAGAAGTCCGTAGTAACGGGGTCCGTTATAACGAGGTTCTACTGTATAAGGCCTTTAAAACCAGTCCAGATTATTTATTACATGATCAGTTGAATTTTTGCTCTAACTCGTTGTATGACACTGTGACGATACAAATCTCAGAACAACTAAGGTCCACGTCACACATCATGCGCGAGCAGCGAAAGCGGTGAACTGATAGCGTTAGTTCAGTGTTGTCAAGGTGCGCACCGAAAACGTATCGCGCGCGTTAGATACTGAATACGAACTATGTTAGTGTTTTATGTGTTTGTGATATATTTTAATGTTTCGACGACCTCGCAAGAGTAATTACACCTGATGATGGAACATACGTTCCGAAACGCGTAGTGTTGTTTTTAAAAAGGGAAGTCACAAGACGGATAATAAGGTAAAATATTAATATATTAATTTATAAAAATTTTGCTCAAACTACAAAAAATCGCCTTCAGTATGGGCTAGACAACGTAACAATAGAGACACGACTGGAAACAGACAAGCAGGCATCGCCCTTTGTGAACAGACGCTTATCATTTGTGTCAAATTCGTGGAATTGGCGCCAGTATCTCGTGATGACACGTGACTGGCTCGTGTAACGGTACCGTCCGCCATTGTCCCTTGTTCCACGCCTCGTCAGTCAGCCACCCTCACTGTTGCTTTCAGTTCAGTCTGCCTGCATTCATGGAAAGGTTAAGTCTTTTTGAGTTTCTACTGTGCGAGCTGTGTCCTGTAGTGAGAGACCATTCCTTTCTTTATACAGTACTGTATATTATACAGACTGGTGTGTTTTAGTGATGCTTATTGTGCAGTTTTATTGTGGTGTGTGTTCATCATGGCCCTTTCAAAACCAACACGGACCCAATACAAATCATTGACATTTGCCGAAAAAGTTGCCATTATTCGGGAAGTGGAAAAGGGACCAAAAAAGAAATCTGAAATTGCTAAGGAATTCGGGATACCACCAAATACACTGGCAACGTATCTAAAAAATACAGAGAAGATTTTGAATAGTGTGTGTAAAGCCAGCGACAAAGATAGGAAAAGAGCGTGACGTGAGGACCAGAAAATCCTGACGTGGATGAATGTGTAGTGAAGTGGTTTAAGCAAGCACGGGACAAAAAAATTCCAGCCAGTGGGCCCCTCGTCAGAGCCAAAGCTGAGGAATTTGCATCTAGCTTAGGGAAAAATGATTTTAAGGCCAGCACTGGTTGGCTCGATGGTTTTAAAGAAAGGAAATGGCATGTCTTTCAAAACTGTTTGTGGGGAAATTGGATCTGTTGACGTTGAAGCTGCAAATTCATGGAAAGACGATTTATTGCAAATGATTTCTGATACAGACGCTAAAGACATTTTTAACGTAGAGGAGACGGGCTTATTCTTCAAATGCACTCCCAACAAAACACTTGCTTTTAAAGGAGAAAGTTGTAGTGGCGGCAAACACAGCAAGGAGCGTATAACACTTTTAGCTGGAGCAAACATGGATGGCTCGTAAAAACTGCCTTTGCTAATGATAGGGAAGTCAGCCAACCCACATTATTTCAAAAATGTAAAAACAAACCCAGCCGAATATGAATCAAACAATAAAGCTTGGATGACAGGTGAAATTTTCAAAAGATGGCTTTTGAAAATCAACAGGAAATTTTCGAATCAAAACAGAAGAATCGTCTTGTTTATTGACAACTGTACAGTGCACAACACTATTCCTGTGATGGAAAATGTAAAGGTTGTGTTTTCCCCCCCAAACATGACTTCAGTAGTTCAACCTATGGACCAAGGTGTAATAAAAAATTTTATGCATTTTTACAGACGGCTTGTGGTCCAAAACATTCTGTCAGGTGCTTATTTAGATGAGCACAAAAATACTATCAAGATTAATATCGTTCAAGCTGCCCGCATGTGCAACACTGCTTGGGACCAAGTTACACAAAAAACAATTGCTAATTGCTTTCGTAAAGGTGGTTTCTGCCACATTGAAGGTGAAGAGGAGAATAAAGCTGCTAGAGAAGTCATACCCACTGCGGATAACTGGAAAGATGTTGGACATGATGCAGGCATTCGTTACGAAGAGTTTGTAAATATGGATGAAACTTGGCGGTGTGCGGTGAACAGACAGATGCGGAGATCGTGGCTGATGTTATGAACAAAAGAAATGATGGTGCATCTTCAGATGAAGAAGGGGACCAGCTAGAATTTCCAGAGATACCGATTCCAACGGCTTCACAGGTATCAAATTACATTCAAGACTTGAGACGGTTTGTTGAAGGACAGCAGAACGTAAGTGACGCTATTTTCCAAGCACTTAATAAACTTGAAGAGTTTACTACAACTCAATGTATTAACTGCAAAATGCAATCACAAGTTTCTAACTTTTTTAAAAAACTGTAAATGTACATTTACATTTACTGTAAATTTTGTACTGAAACGTGTTTATACGTTTGTAATACATATGTATAAGGAAATTGTTTAATAAAATAACATACTGCTTTACTGAATTTCAGTTTTTGATTTGATTTTTCTACCCTTATTAAAACTTTCCTAATTCGAATTTTTGGATAATTCGAATCTTTTACTGGTCCCTTCAGCTTCGAATTAGCCAAGTTCGACTGTATACAAAACACACTTCAAAATATAATCTATTAGAAAATAACTAAATATTGTTGAAAATTTGTAATTACTTAATACAACCATAATAACCAAAAACACAGTCCCAATCACCCATGATTTAGGGCTTCATGCTTGCTTCTTTCACACTTCGTTTGAATACTGAGTAGACATACTTAAAAAGTAAAAGCACATGAAAAAAGATTGTAAAAAACACACTTCACAGAAATATATAACATAAATAGGCAGCTTATATTTGGTCTATTTATTTGGATAGAGGTAGCTCGAAGTTTCTTGCAGCAATTATATAATATTGTGATGTTATTCAATTTTGTTTCTTCTGCAAGTAGTGTAATTTCGTTTTTGTCTTTTTAACAAAATTATATCACAATATTATATTTATTTGGAATATTTTAGATGAAAAATAATACATCAAAATTATATTACATACAAAAATTACCCTACAATCTTGTAAAAATATCATAAAAGTATATGGTGCAATAGTAAGCTATACACAAATGAAAACATTCAAACATAGAGACAGTAGAACAGATTCAAATTTGAGACGCATCAAATTACGTAACAGCATTTGAAAATTGACATTTGCCACTTCCAAGGTTAAATTATGAGGAAGGTCTGAAAAGTCCATGCAAAATTTCATAGCCGGTGTCACAACTAAAAGTCGTTGCCATGGTTTTAAAGTACAAACAGTCAAACAACTAATTCCAAATTTTCATGAAGGTATGTCTAGTACTATTGTTCCGACAAGTCGTTTGAAGCACACAACTTTCATCTTGTTGAAAAAATGGAAACATGTGAATTTTGCAATGTGATTAAATATTAATTTTTACGTAAGAAATTGCCTATCTAAATGAAAGCTAAGCTCGATAAACATTTTCCTGGATCTGCGCCACTGATTAGAATGATTTACACGTGGGTTTTGTATTTAAAAATTGCTAGTATTTTTATTCCACCAAGTGTATTATTTGATAGATTTTGTGTCGATTGACACCCAGCCCAGCATGACAGAACCATATTATGTCTGTGAGCTATGGCTACTCTAAGTTGACTGTTTTTTTATTTCAACCTTAAAGCTAGTGACACCTGAGGAGGGACGTGGGAGAGGTGGATCACTGCCACTGCGCACAACAAACTTTCATCCTTGCTCAATGCAATGACATCAAACAGGTCTGGACCAAATGATGACACAATGAACATTTTTTGTGAAAAATTGGAACTGATCATGTGATATTCGTGTTTTTACCATGCAAGGTACCTGGCATCGATTTTAAAAGTACATTCATATATATTTAATATTTGTATCACTTTACCTCAAGATATTTTCTCCTTATTTGGAACATGTTTCGGGTACCATCTTGTACCCATCCTCAGCCTTGCGGATTTTGTGTCTGGTGAAGTACATACAGTATGTGTTGGTTGGATATTATTGTGGCTTCCTGTTGGCTTCTGGTACTTTAAATTAGTTTTATTGTATGTGATTGTGGTATATGTGTTAGTAATTTAGCCACACGTGCAATAAACACTGGACGTGAATTACCAAACTTAACCAACATGACACTAATAAAACACATACCACACAAAGACACCATAATGAACATTTGGGAAAATTTACAAATATACAAACATAAAACACAAAACAAACTAATACCTGAACAAATACAAATCAATACAAAACATGACACAATTTTCAAAGCATTTAACATCTAAAATACACAAAATACTAACACATACACCACAATCACACACAATAAAACCAATTTCAAGTACCAGAAGCCAACAGGAAGCCACAATAATATCCAACCAACACATGTGTACTTCACCAGACACAAAATCCGGAAGGCTGAGGATGGGTACAAGATGGTACCCGAAACATGTTCCAAATAAGGAGAAAATATCTTGAGGTAAAGTGATTATAAATATTAAATATATACACATAAAAAAACAGATTGTAGCAAAAAGTATTTGAATATAATTCATATATATATATATATATATATTGTAATTTATCAGTGTATTGTGGGTTTTATGTTACGTGTTTTGAAGAGTTTTATTTAGTGTAAATTGCCTCCACTTATGTCAAATACGGATCGGCTGCCGCAATCGATTGTGTCCTCGAGTGCCCCGTTCTTTTTCCAAATGCTTCGGTCCGTTCGCTGCTCACTCTCCTGTTGAATTACCTGTAATTGTCCTGTAAACCTTCAAATTATCTACAATGACAACTCCTTTGATTCCAAATAACAATGTTTATTTTCATTAAAGTTAATCAGAGAAATGAACAGTCGACTTGTCGGAACAAATATTGGTCGGGTCGACTCTAGCGCTCAATTCGACTTTTACACTAACAAGTTCCAAATAACAAATTATTTATAATAATATACTAATTCTCAGGGTTTAAGGGTTCTTTTAGACTGTCATTGAATTCAGCAAATACATACAAAAATACAATACATTACAAAGGTAAGTAAAATTTTAAAATCTTAATACTATATTTCGTTATTATTAGTTGCTATGGCAACCAGACTAACGGCAAGATGGCTGCTGAAAACGTTTGGCCACGTGCTGTCACAAGTTATTTTAAAATAAATGTTTCAGTTGAATTATGCATGATATCCGGGCTGTTTGGCCGTGGTCCCTGGTTTAAAACAAAACCAAACGTTTTGGCAGCTCCACTGGCCGAGTACAAGTGACAAAGCCAATCATGCACCATCTCTATTGTGATTGGTTGATGGTGTCATTTTTACCTGTACGTGGGACTTTGCTGAATTTATATGTACAGGTAGCATGGCAGGACAGCTTTAGTCTATACCACAGTACTGTGGGCCTGTACGTAGACACCCAGAGTGCAGGAATTTTATACCACTGATGATGGCAGCCAGTGGAGCTGCCGAAACGTTTGGTTTTGTTTTAAACCAGGGACCACGGCCAAACAGCCCGGATATCATGCATAATTCAAATGACACCGGCCATGAAAGCCTAAGGAATGATTTAAATGTTTCAGTGTTCACTGTTTTAGTTTTTAAGATTTTTCTTCAATAAATGATCCCTGGTGTTATTCTGTAAGTGTAGATAGTGTCTACGGTAGTGTTGTGTAATCGTACCTGTAGTGTGGTTAATAGTTAACGTTGGCGTCACTCACAGGCGTTATGAAAGTGTGTTCATGGTAGGCAATCAGGATTTTCAAAGGTTCTGCATTTATTTGTTGTTTTAATTTAAATATTTTCGTCTTCTAATCTTCCAGAGTATTTATAGCTTCTATTAGTTATAATTTTTCATTGCCAATGGTCCAAAAAACGTTACTTTGGTTTAATTAAAAACTTCTTCATTAGAGCTCATCTGCTCGCTGCAATAGTTAACAATACAATACTACAATTCTATATTCCTGCCTTTCCATCAACGGTTTCATGACCTCGCAATACTGGCCTGTGATTGATCAAAACAGAGAGTTCATAAGGTCATGTGATCAGTTTACAAGATTTAAATGTTCATCTGCCTATAAGAAAAATACTCCTTTTTCAGCTTTAAGTTTTCTTAAATTTAAATTACATCATGCTTTTCTTTATGTCATTATGAACATTTTGCTACTTCATTTACTTACACTGGTTAATTATAAAGAGTGGTTTTTCACCTTACAAAAATTCTAATGTTGGGCCTATACTTTAATTATACATTTGTTATATCACTTTACAATTCCTTAAATTAATCTAATATGTAATATTACTGTTAAAACAATTAGCTTCATCATATAAATTTTGCCCCTTTCCTGTTTTATCACATCGGTTTACTAATCTACTCATTTCTGACATTATTTCCTTTGTATGGAATTTGTGGCCTAGGCCATCAATAGCATTTCATTAATATATTCTAAATTACATTTATTATTACCTAGGTTTTTGGTTTTGAACCCTTTTTCCTGAGTTACATCTTATTACATGAGCCTTGACCCTTAACATGTTTTCACAATAGTTAAAAATGAAATCTTTTGACTTATTACTTAAAGTAGTGTTTACATGGACAAGTTTACAATCATAAATTAACAAATAATATAATCAGAACAAAATCTTTTAACATGTTACCTTCGAGGTATTGCCTTCACGGCCAAATTCTACATTTATACATTGACAAATAATTATAAACTACTTGGTGTACCATTCTTCCATCCCATCAATCTTATCAAGCATTACTGGCTAATGGATAGATTATTGTTCATAGGTCCTGGTTTCTAATACACATTTTCTTATTTTGCCAGTAGGCTCACACTAACTTATAATGTAGTTTATAAATGTTAATAACTATAGGTTTTGGTGTAGAACACAAATACAACTACTTACACCAAAGCCTTCACTAACATCTCAATCTGAGATGAAACCCTTCACCACCAATCACTATAGCTGTTATTTATGGGTTTTCCTTTTTTTTTAAAAGTAATTAACCCGCACTTATTTTGTCACCACTCCACTGACACTTATTGTATTTATAACATATTTAAATAATAATAGGGATTGTTAACTTTATTCCCCACTCCTTCACATTCACTCATTTACATAAAGGTTTGTATGTATATTATATACTTGCTATAATACATTTTAATTATTTATTTTATTATTTGTATTGTATTTTTTTCTCATCTTTTATATTGGACAATCTTTTCTGTAAGTAAGGGTTGTTCATCTTTATCTGGTTTTAATAGGATAGCATAGGTGATTCTACCTACTGAATTGAGCGGTTTTAAGTTTTGGGATAGGGCTACTATTGTGTCGCATTACAATATATATATATATAACAGTACATCTGTGATGCAGTGCATGAGGATGGCCAAAGACTAGAATGCATGGAAGCTCACTGATACTATTGGAGACTTATTAGTCACAATGCTCAATACTCTACCACTGTTCATTTGTACTTAATACATGGCTAGCGTCTTCATCTCTTCATACACCTTACATTACATGTCATCTTCTTCCCTTATTTAACCGTGTCCTTGAAACCCATTGTTAAGTAGTTCACATGCCATCAGGCTATGTTCAATTCAGACGTACCCCTCTGTCATTTCCCTTCTTTATAACTCAAAGTGTTTTACTACTTTTAACTCTTTTCTTATTTTACCCACCAACGTTATTCCTCCCATATACCTCTCACATTTCCATCAAAAAATCTATCTCTAGTCCTTATACTCACTGCCTCTGTTTCTGATCCTTATAGTAAAACGCTCTGTACACAAAATATTCAACAGTCTCATCCATAAATTCACGTTCAAAAATGCAGTATATTCAAAGACATTAGTCTGTAAAAGGCAGCTCCACTTCTAAAATTACATTATTAATATTACTTATCAGTAAGAGTATAACTGCAGTGAAAAACTAACTTAGCAAGTATCCAGTCTTCTCTATTCACTTCTCCCATATGTCAACGGTTTTCCATGTTTCATAAATAAAAGAATGCTGCAGTGATTAGTAATTAAAAACTGTACTTTACAACAGCAAAAAACTGATATTGTCTGTTGTGATTTGGACTGTTTAAACATTAGATATCGGTCCTGCATTAGAGGCACTAAAACTCTGAAATAAGGACATCACGAATATACATAGTATAGAAACTTACCTAAAAATTCACAAGTAACTGCGAAAGGCTTCAGCGGACCACTACCATCCACATCTATTGTAAGTTCTGATCTCTGGCCAACTGAATTGACATTCTTGAATGCAGCACATGATAGTGGATTAACAGCTGTAACAAAAACAGAATAGTTCACTACACTAACACTAACAAGAACAGAACAGTACGTTACACTAACACTTACATGTAACACATTACATCACGTTCATGTTTGTTATAACATTGACCAAATCATAAAATATTATTTCAACTCATACCAGAAGTTTCTAGTACTCTTCACAAAAGAAACACCTTACCACATACATGTCAGTATTCCCACATAAAAAGAAAAAAAAACGGGTTAATTTTTATTTGATAATAACATTCTTGAAATATGGTTCAATAAATGACAATAATACAATGACAAAGGTCACGATGAATGTGGATGAAGACATAGTCAAGGAATGGTACACTGGAAAGGCAGAAAACTTCATTTACTTTGGGCAGGAAAATGATGAAGTACGGACAGAGGTCAAATAAAAAGTTGGGTAAGACTGAGACAGACACCATTTGGTAAACTAAGTTTTGTATTGAACACTTACAGTACATCTCAGCAATTTATGTGGACCATTACCAAGATAAATACTGACAGAATAAAGAAGGCTCAAGCAGACGTGACAAACAAAATGAAAAAAAAAAGAGAGAGAGAGAGAGAGATGCACAAACACTAAATACATTTTAATTGATATTATATATCCTTGTCTATAGGAACATGTTTTATTTTTTGACACTTATTACTGAAATTTATTACAGATTATAAAAATATAAAACACTTGCTCATAAGGCAGGACTATCAAATAAAAAAGTCAATGTACAAAGTCCAATATGATATCTACCACCATGACCATGACCAACCATACACTTTATTGGCCTCCAGACAAATTTTAGTTGGGGTCAGCCCAATAATTTTATCAACTATAGAAAGACAGTTCGTGTGAGCATGACAAAATAGTTTTTACACCTGGCATATTTACAAAAAAAAAGTAACTTAATTATTAACTTATCCGACCATACAGTCTTTTGGAAAGATACAAATGAGTAGGAACAGAATTTTGAAGGCCCTTTAATGCACAAATAAGAACGTTTACTCTGACCTTATTACAAACTACTCATTATTACAACTACTACTACTCTCCAGCACTACAGCCCATGGTGAGCCCTGGCTTCCGCTACGACCCGTCTCCACTCATCTCTGTCCATTGCCCTCAGTCTCCAGTTCCTAATGCCCATCTTTCTCAGATCTTCTTCCACATCCTGCTGCCATCTTCTTCGAGGCCTGCCTTTTCTTCTTTTGGCCAATATCGTTCCACTTAATATAGTTTTGGGCACCCTCGTAACATTATTACAACTACTCACATTAATTCAAACTACAACAACAAGCATCTCAAATCATCTCATTTCAACATTTTAAGAAACTTAAACATTGTAACGTGTTTCAATATTTTACGTCTTTTTAGCCCTACGTTATTGGCATCAATTTGTAAAGAGCCTTCGTTACCGGGTTTATACTGTTTACAATTGTAGAGTGTCTACTCACCCGTTTGGTCGTTCAAATTCGAATTTACTGCCTCACCGTCGGGTTGGCCAACTCTCCTTAGTAGACCAAAATTGTAAAGTTTACTATTCTAAATTTTTGTGCTCAAATTTTAATATTTCGTTGAATAAAATCAAACATACAGTTTAACGTTTGTACTAGTTTTATTAACAATTATTAATTGGGTTCAATATTTTACAATTTCCTTCAAGTTATAATTCTTATTTTTGCGCCGGCATGTTTAATTATTCGCGGTTGGCTATTCTGTCCGCTAGCTGTTGTTTGTCGAGATTCACGCATACAGTTGATTTTTTGGTTATTTATAATCTCAGGTCGAAGTTCTTGTGACTACAGAAAATGTTGTGAAATGGACTAATAAAAGTACAAAATTTTACAAATACCATATAACTATTATAGAACAGGTGATATACTTATAATTACGGTGGTAAATTATAGCTATGGGAATTAGTGTTTTGTAGATTAATCACGGTTATTAAACCTTCCGTTTTTTAAAACATATTCCTAAAAAATCAAATTTGGATTGATATAGTTATTCAATTTGAGGTGTTTGTTAAATAAAATCCAGTTCAAGTGTTTATTAAAAGTGATAAGTGATATGGAAGGTGTAGTTCACTTATGGTTGATTATCTTGTGTTTTTTCTGTGAAGTTGTATTTAAAATATACTTAACACTCCTTCGTCTCTGCTATCCAGGGTAATAATTCTCTCGAATACTGCTGCTTGTCCTTTCTTGGGTGGTCCGGTTAATTCCAAGTGCAATCTCCGTATTTCTCTGGTTACGATGTTTAATTTCCCTCAGTCATACTGGTTAAGGCCAGTTCCATGGTTCATTTACGTGTTCAGGTGTTTTCTTCCTTCCATTGGTTATTATTCATTCACTTGGGATTCTTCAGCAATTCCTCCTGGTTAAATTTTAATTTTTTCGGGTGAATTTATTAATTTGGATAGTATCAGGGTTACTACTGTGATTTAATTCATCATCTTGATCATTACTTTCGATAAAATTGGTTGAATTACTTCTTTTTTAACTTTATGGGTTTAAAACATCTACCGTCATCAATCTCTAATAATCGAATTATACAATTTATTAACAGTTTCCTTCTAACAAGGTTTGGTTGTTATGGCAACCTCACCTCAAACACTAACTCCCATTGGTTGATAATTTATAACATTATTATATCAAACTAATGTTTTTCTATACAAAATTATTAAAATCTTTAAATTATTATAACTCCCTTATACTACCTGTAATATTAAATACAATAACACCATTAGTTTGCTTTTTGTTTACAAATTATTTTGATACTAAACAAGGTTACTTTTTGTCAAATTATTACAGATTACTATTTTTTCATTTGGTTTTTCTTTTGTTAATCACATTTAAACTAATTATTATCTATCCAGTTTTGTATCCTACACTATTATTATAAAACCCAAACAGATTATACACTTTATTTTATCAATGGCTATTGCTTTATCTTAAATTTCACAAATTTCTGGTTATCAGTTCTAAGCTTAATGCCTAGAGTTCATAATTCACCTACCGTATACTCATTACAATGGTTTATAGTCATTTATGTTAATTTTATATGTTACTAAACATTATTACTGAAACAAACGAACTTAAATCATAACATTTGATTATTTTTAATCATCATATAACATTATATAACTACTTAATAACTCTTTTTAGGTCCATGCCTGTATCTGAAGTTTTACATGCGTTTGAATGGTTTTGTTTTAACATAATTTTTAACATATCAATACTTTGGTTAATTACTAACAAAGAAACCTACAACAAAATTGAACATTAACTATGCACTAATATTCCCTTATAAACTCATTTAAGAGAATATAGTGTCTAACTCCCCTTACTGTTTTGAATCTAACATATTATTTTTTTATACTTATTTTCTATGTGGTTAATATAACTTTATAACATTCCTTCATTAAAATTAAAACAATATATCCCTTATCATACTTATACTATCTAATTATTATAACTGGGTTAATAGATTACTTATAAACTATTATTACCAGTTTATTATTTTATCTTTGACTACACTGCACTTTCTTAACTAGTGTTTATGTAGTTCATCTACTATCACTGGGTCCTATAATGGTTTATTATTGATTATTAACCTTCTTATTCATTTATCACTTTTGGTGTTCACCTCCTAACATCTCAATCTAGATTTTATATATTTATTATCACTGGGTCCTATCAATCTTTATTATTATACCTCTTTCCTACTAAATTATTGTTACTCATGTTCATTTTATTTTAGTGGCTTTTGTAGCTTGTTTATTAACATTCTTTCTCTATTTTATTAGTATATTTGATTTTTACATTTCATTTCCGTTTATCTTTCCTATAGGTTTCATATAATTTATTTTCCCATCTAATTTTGTACTCTTATTTTATATATATATATATATATATATATACTGTAACTGTACATTTGGAACAACATAATACCTTACCTGATTTAATGAAAACTTTGGTTAAGAAGCTAACAAGAAGAACAATATCTTCAAAGATGATAGTGAAGAAGAACGACTAACAATTTTAGACTGACTAGTAAGACAACTGACCGTACCCAAATTAATGATTTAGGCTAAGTGATGCAGATATCTTCAAACCCCAACTATGACATGAATTTTCAGTATTGACCAAACAAAGAATTGTAAAGACAAACAGTTTATGAACCAGAACTATAAAGAAACAAATGGTTTCAGTTAATGTATCGGTATATCCAGATAATCAAAATACAAAGTGAGGGATAATAGGCCCAAACATGTAATATTATGTAAGAGAAATATTAGTAAATAATTAAGTTAATTGATGTAACAAAAATATAGATACACATGATTATGGATACATGAACCATACAAATACAGTAATCCCTCGCCAACCGCGGGTTCTCCAACCGCGGAATTCATTTATACGCGGTTTTATAAATGCGCAGTAGTTTCCAACCGCGGGGCTGAAATTCGCTTATACGCGGTTTGTAGCAGCATCCGCTAGGCAGCGCTTCGTGCACACATATCCCTTCAAATCGTATTGAAGTCAGTCAGTCGTGCGTTGCTCTTCTGCCATGACGTATTGCGTGTTCTTTAGTTTTTAGTGTGCGTTGTTCTTATTATCTAAGTGTTAATTTACTCTTTTATAAACTATCCTTTTGTCATAATGTGTTCCAAACGTTCGGAAAACATAATTGGCGGTGATAAGCTAGCCAAAAGGGCTAGGAATGTACTTTCGCTGGAGAAAAAGCTCGATGTTTTGAACAGGTTAGGGCGCGACGAGAGCGCTGCATCTGTGGCCAGGTTAATGGCTGTCAATGAGTCAACTATAAGAACAATAATGTAAAATCTTTACAGAGCTATTTCCATTGTGTTCCAAAGATTTCATTACCATTTGCATTGGTACGCAGTTGTTACCGATTTCAAAACGGGGTCTCTTTCTGATCATCGTCAACAAACACAGTAAGAATTTTTCAGTGATACGATACATTTAAATTTTTCTATCAAAATTTAATTTTACGATCTTAAATGGATTCTGTCAGAAAGTATCCGCATTTAAACAATGATTTGCAATTACCACATCATGAGCTCTCTTCCCATGATCTTCGATATCGCTTTGATCTGCACCAACCATTGTTTTTCCCTCTTTAAAAATTCTTAAACTAATCGTTCGCCTCATGCAGGCTTCCGCGTATGCTTAATTGAAAACCAGAATGTCTCAGAAAAGTTTTAACCTAGTTTTGCTGCAAAATTTCATATGCACATGTTGTTCTCGCGGTCTTTCTTAATCGCTTTGTCACTAATCCGCCGGCCAGCGTGTGCAGCGGTATATCACTCAATGTGATATACCTCAAAGACTACTGCTAATAGCGGAACACAATAAGTGGCAGTTTGTTGTCAAAAACTATCGCTAAGTGCGCGCAAAGTCCTGGCGCGTCGTTTGTGCGGGTTGATGTTTTACTCAAAACGTTTGGTCTTTTTATGAACACACCTCGTATAATTAAGAGTTGTACAGTATTTTATATTTCTGGCTTTGTTTCAGATTCCCCTAACCTTACTTTTCCCATATAAAGTTAACTTCACCAACCGCGGATTCACTAACCGCGATGTTTTGTAGGAACCTAACCCCCGCGGTTGGCGAGGGAATACTGTAATTGTCACATATAGAGTTCATAGGGTTGTCCAGTAAACAACAAATTATAACATGGTCACAATAACATTTATAACAAGAGTGAAACCCATATAAACAGTAAATGTAACAAGATTATTAGAACTGTGTGGTGAGGTAGAGCAACAGTGTTCATTTTATTGTAATTTTTGTAAGTCAAACATCAGTAAGTGTACAGATGTTAAAACCCATATAAATAGTAAATATGACATAGACAGTGTCAGAATAATGAGTAAATTAGCTGACAAAGGACTAACCAATTAGTATAGAATTTGTTTTGTAAAATGTGCATGTTTTATGTTTTAGGCACAGTGTTATATCATAGTATTTGTGTTGTGTTTTTTATAGGTAACTGATGATACAGTTAGTTTAAAGGAATGTCAATTTAATGATATTAATTCCATTTTTTTAATGTTGTGTTAACAAATATAACAATAGAGCTGATATTAAACCATGGTAAATAAATTAATTGACAAAGCAGAATGGACTATATAGAGATGTTTTGTTAAGTGTCAAACATTTATACAGTCTGAGTAGAAAACAATTATTTGTGCAAGGATTTGGTATAATCATAGCCATGTGGGCATGAATTTAACTATTAGAATAATATATTTTTTGTGTTGTTAAAATAACGTTATATGTTAAACCATTTTGATGAGTGTTAAAAATTAATTTAATTGTTAAAGATGTTAAAACATGGTGATGAAGGTAATACTATTACATAGGCCAGGTGAAACCAACTTTAGTAAATTTTGAACAATTATATTAGAAATTTTGTAAAGCAAATGTGAAAAGGTAGATGTATTTATAGGTAATAACGTGTACAAGGAATGTAGAAACAAAATAACACATATCAAGTTATTTAAGAAAATTCCAAATAATAAAATTGTAACATCCATAGTTTTTAAGTAAAAATAGGCATGTTTGGTGTCTAAATATAACAAATGTGAAGATCAAAATAATGCTGATAATGGTTTTAAATTCCCATTCAGTATAGAAAAGTTATGTTAAATTAAAGATTTTGAACGAAATTTAGATTCTGAAATAATAAAAGTATATGACAATGTAGATCCGGATTAGCCAACCAGGTTCCAAGTTTACCCTTAGCAACCAGAAATTTGGGATAAATAAAATGGGACTTCTTTGACAACGATCTTAGCAGATAGACGCGTTCTTAAATCGTCGTACATTATATGTTATAAAACATGATAAAACAATACAACTAGATAAATACTGTTAGAAGTACACTATACGAACTTTTTGCAATAACAGAAGACTGCCCATTAATATGGATTAGAAGAAATAACAACCAGGAAGAAGATTTGAAGTGGACGAGGGACGAGAAGGAAGATCTGACGTGTACGTGGGCCCTATCTTCAACCAAGAAGAGTACAAGAAGAGGATTTGGTGATCTGACATCTCATTATATTGTATTTCAACACACACTTATGTATACACGTATTTTAAGTAATAATCAATTAAACTACAGACACCATATGACACAAACACTAAAAACAATCACTAATAACACCATATAAGATTAACACCTTTTTAAACACAACAAGAACTTTTAATTCACATAATAACTATCAAAGCCTGAACTGGATATAACCTTTTTAAAACTGGTAACCACTATACAATTTCTGTGTGCACGTAACACTCTAACGTTGTAATATCCTATAATTGTAAACTTGTATTTTGATTAATAGTGTAATATTTTTATATAATTGTTATCCCTGAACCATATACGCCCTGAGATAATTAATATTTTTATTTAAAAACGTTAACAAAAGCATTGTTTTGGTCTGGAAGGAAGACTAAACGTTTGGCTACTGCTGCCAACTGGTAAAGGAAGAATTATATTTTGCTCTACAATTGCGATTATTCTGTTTAAATTTATTAAAACAGTCAATCAGTGTTTTTCCGAATAAAGGATTCCACAAGGATATATGTTTGATAATATTTGTGTGTCGTTATTATTGCTGTTACATTAGTAAATAGAATTCACCGATTGCAGTGTATCCGACAGTTGGCATCGTTTGAGTGACGTCACGGAAACGTGGAGCATAGTGGGAGTAAGCGGCAATTTACAAAACCATTAGCCGTTCAACCTAACACATTTATAATTACACATCGACGACTCCAGTGCGAGTTTGTCGCTACATTATTTACCTATATTACAAGTTGACACTTCCAACGGGTGGTGTAATTCAAGTGCACACTATATAAATACAATTAACTGATTCACAATAACATTGTACGTGACGAAAAATCTGGTTACAAATAGATGAACCTGAAGTGAGGCTACATACATTACGTTTCAATAGAAGTAACTTTAAATTCTCTTATTTATCGTTACAATATATAGTAACATTACATTTGAAACCACTTAATATCGTACCCGATTTATTAAAGACAATGGATAAGAAGCTAAACAAGAAGAAGTATATCTTTCAAGATGATAGTGAAGAGGAACAAATAAAATATTTCAGACTGACTAGTAATACCACTGACCATACCCAAATTAATGATTCAGGCAAAGTGATGCAAAATACATCCAACCCCGATTAAGACATGAACTTTAAATAAGGACAAAATAAGTATTATAAAGACTGACGGATTATGTATCAATGCTATAAGGAAACAAATGGTTCCATTCAATGTGTCATAATATCAAGGTAATCAAAATACAAATTGAGGGATAATAGGCCCAAACATACAATACTATGTAAAGAGAAATAGTAGTAAGTGATTGATTTGAATGATGTAATGAAAATATAACAAACCTTATTATAGATACAATGAACCATACCACTAATTGTAATAAATAATGGTCATAAGTTTGTCTAGAAAACAACACATAATAATTTATTCACAGGAACATTTTATAACAAGAGTGCATAATAGTAGTTAGTAAGTGATTTATCAAGTGACAATTTAATAAGGGTGGGTACACCAAAGTGAAATGAGTAAAAGAAATAAATATTATGAAATAACCACTACTGACACTAAAGTACAGTGAAAAGGTACAAAGTGCAAGTTTAACCCAAAATAGAGATAAACCACAAGAATTATAAATCAGAACTCATAGGCCTATAAAGGTGAGAGTGGACAATAAAATGTAAAAACCCATAAAAACCAATAAGAGTAAATATAAAAACAAAACCATTCTAAAATGATACTGAAGTACAATACAGTTAATAAATACACTAATGTACATTAATTTTAAGAAAATACTATATGTAAGATTACATGACAAAAGTGGAAATAATATTTACATGAGAAGATAACAAATAATTAATCAAACAGTCAAAACTAGATGGATTAATTATTTATAAGTGTGACAAATAGAATCAAACAGTGCAATACTAACCAGTGATAAAATAATAAACCAAGTGTTTTTTGAACAAGTATCACCAGTTGCTAATATTAAGGATATACCTAGATGACAATTGAGAGAATAGTTGTTTATATTCCCAATTCCTTAAACCTATAGGAATATGACTATGTTTAAGGGTGAAAACTACCAAAAAATGGAATAAACAAATGAAGTAGTAGTAAACAATAGTAGTAAAAAATGAAGAGTAATCAAAATATTGTTATTATAGTAAGAATTGATAGTAGCTTAATAGTATAGTTGTATTCAGGATAAAAATCCTCTAATGTTATTAAGGATGTTATTGTTATGAATGTTTAAATAGTAAGTTTATATAGTAAATGTTTATAAGCAGTGTTATGATAGCATAAAGAAAGCAGAGGAGATGGTAATATTAATGTTATAGAATGGTGCAAAAGTTATAATTGTTAAAATAAGCACTAAGAGTAAGTTATATTCCGTTGAGTGGTGATGAAGCCTATATTAAAGTTATATTAAAGCTATGTTAAAGTTATGTTAAGGTTATAAATTTAAGAGTTAAACAATTGTATGGATTAAGTAAAAAGCAGTTTATTTGTTCAAATGTTCAGTAGAATCATAGCCATGTGGGCATGAGATTAAACTAATAGGATAGTATATCCTTTTTGTTTTGTTAAGATAGTGTTATATGTTAAACAGTTTTTATGGTTGTTAAAAGTTAATTTAACTGTTAAAGGTTTACTAAGATATCAGTCATGGAAAATGACATTACGGTAAAATGTTTATAAACATGGTGATGAAGATAACACCAGTACATAGGCCAGGTAAAAACCAACTTTTGTAAATTTTAAATAATACTGTTAGGAATTTTATGAAACAAATATTGAAGGATGAACAGATTGATAGTTAATAGTATACACTACAAATCTAGAAACAAAATAATTCGTTTTAAGCTATCTATGAAAAATTCAAATAACAAAATTGTAACAGCTGTATTTCTTAAGTAAAGGTAGGCATGTTTAGTGTCTATGTGTGACAAATGTAAAGACCAAAATAAGGTTGATAATAGTTTTAAATTCCCAATCAGTACAGAAAAGTTATAATAATTTAAAGGTTTTGAACAAATTTTGACATTGAAATAATGAAATTACATGACAATGTATATCCGAATCAACCAACCAGATTCCAAGTTTACCCATAGCAACCAGAAATTTTGGATAAATAAAAGGAGACTTCTTTAACAACGGTCATAGCGTACAGACGCGTTTGCAAAACGTCTTACATAATTAACTATAAATTGTGAAAACACGTTCCAGACATGTTAACACCGATAGATACACATAATACGAGTTATTACAACCAAGTGAGGAACACCTAGCATTGGAAATAGAAGAATCAAGAACCAGGGAGGAGGACAGAAGCAGACGTGGGCCCTATCTTCGACCAAGAACCATATAAAGAAGAGAATTTGGTGACTTTGACATTTTATTATATTATGCATCAACACCAACTTTTGCATACACGACTTTTTAAAAATTAAGCAACTAAACTACAGACACCATATCACTCCAACACTAAGAACACTCACTAATAACACGAATTGAGATTTGACACCTTTTTTAAACACCACAAGAACCTTTGATTTCAATAATAATTAATAAACACATGAACTGGACATAACCTATAAAACTAGCAGCCACGATTCAACTGCAGGCGTGCACATTATACTCTAAACTTTGTAATATCCTTGAACTGTAAAATTTGTACTTTGATTTATAGAATAACGTTTTGTTTAATTGTAATCCCCGAACCATATACGCCCTGAGATGATCTATTTTTAATAAGAAATAATAACCAACGCTTTATTTTGGTCTGAATGCAATAAGAATTACAACTACAGTACCAACTGGTAAAGGAGACACATAATTTTTGGCACAATTGTGATTATTATAAAAGAAACGAGAAACAGTTAACCCATGCTTTATTGAATAAATGATTCCTACAAAGATATATGTTTGTTGTTATATTTGCGTCGTTATTATTGCTGTTCCATTTAAAAAATAAGTTCACAGAGCACAGCGGACACCACAACGGTTGGCAACGGTGGGTGACATCATCGAAACGGTACGTATAGTGGGAGCGAGCGGCAGATTACAAAATCATTCGCCGTTCAACATATATTATTAACAGTAACATTATTACAACAACAACAGTGTGGTTGAAGGTAATTAATACATATACATTTGTTACTAATTGACGTTTCCAACGGGCGGCGTATATAATTTAAGTGCCCGCAACATTTATAAAATTTGTTATAAATTGACGAATCCAAAGTGAGGCTTTAAAGAAGTAACGAACAGAACATCTATAAACTTATCGTTACAAATTGGCGAACCAACGTGTGAGGCGTTTAATTTAATATAAATTAAATTATAATTTATAATTAAACCAAAAAAACAAAAATGAGGAAGAGGAAACAATGCGAAAACGAGCGGCCGAAACTAAGAAAGTAGACGAATTAAACATGGAAGACAAAGAAGCAGCACCGGTCGAGGAAGTAGAAGCAATAATAAGAGAGGACCAAGGAGATAGACAAGAACCGGACAAAGTTACAGAGAGCGTTGACATGAAGAGCATTATGGAATATTTAAAACAGAGTCATGAAGATTTCAGTAAGAAAATGGAGGAGAGTAATAAGAAAATGGAAGAAAAGATGGAGGAATTAAAAACGGACAATAAACTGTCCATAGAGGAATTAAAAACGGACAATAAACAGTCTATGGAAGATTTGAAGAAAGAATTAAGTGAGAACAGTAATAAGAACTTAGAAAAATTGAAGGAAGATAATAAAGAGACGAAGGAGGAATTGAGCCGAAAATTGGAAGAGACTAATAAGAAAATTGAAGAAAAAATGGGAGAATTGAAAGAGAATAGCAAGAAAATGGAGGAGAAAATATACAGCAATTGACGTTTCCAACGGGCGGTGTATATAATTTAAGTGCCTGCAACATTTATAAAATTTGTTATAAATTGACGAATCCAAAGTGAGGCTTTAAAGAAGTAACGAACAGAACATCTATAAACTTATCGTTACAATATATATATACATATATATATATATATATATATATATATTGTAACATTACATTTGGCATAGCTTGATATCGTACCAGATTTAATGAAGATCATGGATAAGAAACTTAACAAGAAGAAAAATATCTTTTAAAAATGATAGTGAAGATGAACGAATGACAAATTTAGACTGACTTGGACTATAACTGACCGTACCCAAATTAATGTTTAGGTAAAGTGATGCAAAATACCCCGATGATGACATGAATTCCAAATAATGACAAAAATAATACTTATAAAGACAGCATTATTGTGATGTCTCCCTTGTTAAGACATCACAAAAGTCGGGAACTAGTTCAATTCGTTACCTGTTAATTAAACTAGCTGCCGTTGTTAGTAAAACTTACTTACTAACAAATTATAACACATTATTACATGGGAAATAGTCAAGGATTGCATAAATTTATTCACTCGCTAGGTGTTAGCAAAAACATCTCTTTATTATTATTCAACTCTCATGGTTTACTTTGTTTTCTTTTAAAGAATTACTCTAGTAAATTCAGCGTTTAATGCTGTAAAAATATTAAATGTCTTATTCCTTTTATCTCAAAAGTATTTATCTAGATATTGTTTTAAGTACCTTGGATCCGGGTCTAAACTTTGTTAAGTTTTAATTTATCACAACTTTAACCAAATTATGTGAAGAATAATGTTGGTTGTAAACTATAGAATTAACTTACATTTAGATATCGTGATGTTACTACTACTTCATTACAGAAATTACAAAT
The DNA here is from genome assembly GCA_034769895.1 of Magicicada septendecula. NCBI lineage: Eukaryota > Metazoa > Arthropoda > Insecta > Hemiptera > Cicadidae > Magicicada > Magicicada septendecula. Next base: position 214,875,847 of record CM068373.1, read on the forward strand.
CTTATAAGTTATTCTTTACATTATCAAAAGATCTTTACTGTTCTTTTGTTACTTCTCTTATTGAAACAAATTTTTACAAATGTTATGTTTGGATATCACCTGAATTTAACGTGAGGTTGTTGTGGGGTCCATGATGGTCATCTTCTAGGGTGCAGTACATGGTTCCTCTGGATGCTACATTGGGTTGATTATATCTGGTAGTCTCGACGATCGGATTTTTTACTTGAAGTTCATACTGTTGTAGTTTGAGTTTTCCACTTCTGGAGTTTGTAGTTCACATTTTACACCTTAATTACAGTTCTTATTTTGCAGTACTAAAGCCTGGTAAGTAACATATCTTACCACTTACAGTTTTATTTTTTAAGAGATGTGTTGGCTAAGTTTTCATTTCTTTTTTCTTATTATAACTCTTCACACACTACATTATATATTTTTTTGTTTTTCCACGCTACATTTCTCAAAATAATATCACCACAAACTGGATATACTGTTTTTTAATGGCATACACCTACGTGTATGTGGACAACACAAAACTGACATCTTTACATGTTGAAGTTCCACTAGCGACTGTGTGCATAGTTTAGCGGCGAGGGGTCAGTAAGTTGGCGCGGTTTTACGCACTGAGAAAATAGTTCGCTCTTTTATTTAGTATTAATTATTCATTAATTAAATTGTTAATTATACTTTATGTTAACTTTGTTACGAATTAGAAATTTTCTTATTTATATAGTCGTATTTTAAATAATTAACGTAATTATTATTATTATTTAAATAACACCGTTCTTTGCGTGTTGGTACGGGACAATTTCAAGTTGATGCAGGAATCTAGGTATAGGTAAGGGGTGGATAATACTCTTACTTGTTAGAAAGCAAAATTTTTTATTTGTGCGATTTAAATATTTTTTAAAATCGTCACATCCTCCTGCACCTAACGATGAAAACGGGGTGGTGGGGGTAATAATAGAAAATCTAATAAACACAATTACATTTGGACACAGAACTTCATACTGAAATTTCTCTCTCTCAGATTATTTCTATTCATCAATTGATTATCTTACACTTACATAAAATATTTAAATTCTAATACATCTACTACACATAATTTACACAAAACATAAATCTACCTTATTTTAAATCTTACATCTACTACCGGGTTTTTCTTGAATTCATCACTCGTTTTACGGAGTTCTACTCATGAGTATGTTACTAATAATAATCACGTATTGTAATAACAATCGAATTACTTTTAGTTTACTGCGCTAGGGATTATTTTTTCCTTTCTTTCTCTCTCTCGTCATCTTCATCGTCATCGTCAGCTGACTTCTCATTTATTATACCATTCTCGCAGGACATTAGCTAAGGTTGATCAGGCCTTGCTAGTATTCGTACAAGGGGTTTGAGTTTATACTCACTTACGGTATAGGATGTTGCAAAATCTTATCGTATTTCGGTATAAGTATATACAACATATTTTATTCTCAATACTTAAATAGTATTCTCGATTTTCTATCTTTCTCGTAGTCGTTCTTCTGAATTTTGACACGAAAAACATTTTTTTATTTGAGACAGATGGCTTCTGCGAACGTAATTTTCTGTATTGGGTTCATACAGAGCTACAGTAACGGGGGTGATGAACTTATGAATTTGGTAGGGGCCACACCATCGGTATGATAGTTTCGAAGTGGTCCTATCAACGGCTTTACTCATAGGATGAGTTTTATACATTACTAAATCACCTACTTTATACTCTATTTGCCTATTATTCTGCTCATGATACTTCCTTGATTTTTGTAAATTCGCTCTCAAATTTGCACGAGCTTCGTTCCATATTTTTCGTATGTTATTCCCATTTATGTCGCGGGGCAATAACTCATGGATTTTCCACTTGGTGGTTAAAGGATGGTTGGGTTTATACTTGTACATTAAATCAAATGGTGTTGATTTATGTCCTTCAGGATACGCTGAGTTGAACGCAAAGTGTATCCATGATATATTTTGATCCCAGGTTGTCTGGTCTTTAGCGTGATAAGATATTAATGCTGATTTTAAGTTACGCAAGTATCTTTCTGCTAGGTTTCCTTGCGGTCTGTACTCGGTCACTGTAATATGATTTATCCTTAGTTTAAAACACATGTCATTAAATTCTTTCGATTTAAACTGAGGTCCATTATCAGATATCAGATGTAAGGGTGTACCATAATCTTTAAATAGTCTTTCTTGTAGAATTTTTATTGTCGTAGATGCTAATGCACGCCGGATTGGATACATCCACACAAATTTAGTGAAAGAGTCTACACAAATTAATAGCATCGTATTTCCGGATTTAGAATGGGGATAAGATCCAGAATAGTCTATGTATATCTTCGAGAAGGGAGTGGTGGGTATTTCTGAGATTAATTTTCCGACTTGACTGATTCTTGCTGGCTTGCTCAGGGCACAGATTTCGCATTCTTTCACGAACTTTTTTATTTCACTGTTCATGTTTTCCCAATGGTATTCCTTGTGAATACGATGTATAGTTTTCCTAATTCCTATATGAGCTCCAATGGTCGATGAATGGTAGTAATCCATTAGGATGGGTTTGATTATTTCCGGGGCGATTATTCTCAGTAATTTTCCGTTTGCCTTTTTAAAATAAAGTACTCGTTTACTCAAGGTATATTTGTCAGAATAATTTCCTTTCTCTATTTGTTCTATTATTTTGCACAATTTCGGATCTTGTTGTTGGTGATATGCTATATCCTTAAATGCAAGGGGAAAGTTAGTAATTAGCGTATTAATGGTAGTGGTTTCAATATTGTCTTCGCCAGATCTTGTATTGGGGAGTTGGAACATGCGGGATAGAGTGTCGGGTACTACATTTTGAGTACCACGAATATGTTGCACTTTGAACTTGTAGCAATTTAGTCTTAACACCCATCTTCCGATACGACCTAACTGTTTTGGGTGGTTCAATAAACATGATAAAGCTTGATTATCGGTTTCTAGCAGAAATTCTTTGTGTTCCAAAAATGGTTTGAATTTATCAAAGGCGAATACTACGGCTAAACATTCAAGTTCGTAGACTGAGAACTTCCTTTCTTGCTCAGTCAATGTACGGGATGCATAGCTGATCGGGAGTCCAGTATTATTGATTTCCTGATATATTACGGCTCTGTTAGTCTGTACGACAAATGGTTTACTGAAATCTGCTAACTGCAATACCGGTGGGGATATTATGGTTTCTTTAAGTGTTTCAAATGCGTCTTGGTGTCGAGTAGTCCACTTGAATTTCGTTCCTTTCTTTCTTAGTGCATTCAATGGGGCTGCTATATCCGCTAAGTGTGGTATGTACTTGTGAAAATAATTAATCATACCTAATAATCGAGCTATACCTTTGGCGTCTCTCGGCGGTAAGAATTCTCGGATTGCGCGCGTACGTTCGGGATCGATGCTAACCTTACCTTCGGCTGATACTATGTGACCTAAGAAGGAGAATTGTTTTACTGCGAAGTTAACTTTACTCGGGTTTACGGTCAGTCCAGCTTTCTTTAACCTGGATAATACTTCACGCAAGTGATCAATATGTTGATCCATAGACTCACTATATACTACTATATCGTCAAGATAGTGATATACAAATTTAAATTTAACGTCATGAAAAATTTTTTCTAACAGTCTGCTACACACTGAACTTCCTTGTGATATACCGAATGGTACTCTCGTGAATTGATATAGATTAAATGGGACAGCAAAAGCAGTTAGATGTTTTGATTCCTCAGCTAGTGGGATTTGGTGGAATGCTTGGTTGAGGTCCATTATAGTGAAGATTTTCGCTTTTGTAAAATAGTGAAACGCGCTGTGAATGTCGGGTAGGGGTATCGATTCAAATTCTATACTCTTATTTAGCTGTCTATAATCCACGACTAGTCTATGTTTGTCAGTTCCTTTTGGTACTAGGAATGCAGGTGATGAGTATGGAGAAGTTGACGGTTCAATGACATGCTGATCAAGGAGTTTGTTAATGTGGTTTCTCATTATTTCCATCTTGGGCGGTGATAATTTGTATGGGTGAAGTCGTATTACCTTTTTCTCACTAAGATTTATTTTATATTCGATTAAGTGGGTTAATCCTAACTTGGGGGTGAGTACAGTAGAAAATTCCCTTATTAACTTCCGAATTCTTAGTCTCTCATTTCCTTTTAAATGACTCAGACTAGATTCTTGATGCTCTGATTGAATATTTGCGGTTTCACAAATAGCGTCGTTATTTAACTTGGAGTCGAACTGATATTTTCGAGTACGATCAAATCTGAAGAAATATTGTTTTGCATATATATCAAGGATTAAGCCAGTTTTACTTATGAAATCAGCGCCTAGTATTAAGTTTTGTCCTAACCCTTCAGCTACTAGTAGGGGAACATACCACGTAAAATTCTTTATTTTTAATTTCACCATAATACTGCGCGATATATTTAGGTTTTGTTTATTTGCGGTGGCACACTTTATGTTCACCATTTGGCTACGTTTAATCAGATTATGATTAGCTAATACGGTGGCTAACTGTTGACTAATTATACTACGGGTTGATACGTTTGCTAATTATTGATATTGATATTAAACCTAAGGGAATTTATTTTTCACTCAATTATTTTCTGAATAACTTCTTCGGGCACCATCTTTATTGCCAACTGTTAATAACTTACCAAGGTTCGGATCAGCGAACCGGGAAGTGCAGAACTGGTTATTTGAAATTAAACATATTTGTTACTCTTATACTCATCTTTTCTTTATTAGCTTAAAAAAATTCAATTGCATTTAAATAAACAACAGAAAATTTTAGATACGGTTACAACCCCATCATATATGAAATATCCCTTCTCCCTTTAAAGTTTGATATCATTTTAAACAAAAATTATCATGATTACTTATTCGTATATACTAGTATTACTTTGATTACTATAGACATATTTAAAATAACATATTATCACAAACCAGCACCTCTTAATTTTATTACATGATGATTACACACGCCCTTTTACTCTCTCACGATACATATTTAAAATTCCCTTATGAGCTCAATAATTGAAATGATAATAAAAAAGAAATGAGGGTGAAATTTTGGTTTTACCCTCTCTGATGTTACTTAACTTTACATTTTTGGTAATCCGAAACCGTCCAGTCTCTGTGCGTATTTCCTTTCACTTGACACATTTCTTTCGCTTCACTTTCCGTTTATTTAAAATTGTTAGTCTGACATAATAATAAAAATAATAATAATTCTTTAAATCACATTTTATATGTTGCGGGCGCCCGCGATTTACGTTTCGGAACTTTTATATGTGACCGGCCGGCTCACTGACTAATTTTATACTGGGACTAGGCCACTGGCGCTATTTTATGAAGTCGCCGTGGTGGTATGACCAAGTCTTATTGTATTCAGTTTGTATCACTACGCCAGCAGACTGCTTTTTGTTACATAACGGCATTCCACAACAGGGTTCGTCTCTGACGTAAAAACATCCGATGTCTCGTTACATAACTTGTTATGCTGTTTTGTGTGTCATTGGTTGACCTTGGCACAATTCCAGCTTGTTAAGTCTGTTCGCTTCAATATTTATGAATAATTGTCACACATTTAATGTCCCAAGCAGTGCTGCCACTGTCGCTATCATTGCAACCACTGGATTTACCTTTCGTTTATACGTTTTGTCCCAATTATCGAAAAATGTTATTTATTTTATGAAAATATGCAAACTGCTTTATTACCCCAAAATTAGGCCCGTTACAATACCCCCTCAATGAGATATTTTATGCCGAAGCATAAAAAATCTCATTGACACATTCATACTTGCTAAAGGGATCAGTCAGGATATGTCGCCACAACCCTCTTTACGGTTTACAAAAAATATAATCAACTCACCCTTGGTCCGGTGACTGTGACCGCATCTGAATGACAATACTGGACTTCTCTCTCGAGATCCCAACACCGTAGAGTCAGACAGATACTTAACGCCCCTGCTCTGACGCGCTGGCCAGCTCAGGTCCGCCGCCACAGCATCACCAAACACTGAAACAACAAATTAAATATCAAATAGTGGCCTTATACAACACTATATCCCCAACTGATCTGTTTCCCCCTAGCGGTGCTGGTTTGCGCTAAGAAGCACTGGTTTTGTTTTTTCACTAACTGCTAATATATATATCAAAATACCTAACAACAACATGATCCCCTTTTAAAATTCCATAATCTCATTCTATCTACTTTCTCTTAACTTTATCCCAAAATTCAAAATCATTGCCCTGATTCCCATCAGAATTTAAATAAACAGACGACTGACTCATAAACATTTCCCATTACCATATTACATTTCTCTCATCCCCAATTTAAAATGCATTTAAAATATTTAAATTCATAAAATTCTCTTACACTAACAAACACAATATAACATAAGAAAACATAGTACACTCCTAATTCACATTGTTATCCTTATCTTAAAATAAACAATTTGTATTTAAAATATTACACACTTTACATCATTCAATTTGCATATAAAATCATAAAGTTACCATTTAATCTCAATTTACTTTCATTAATTCGTTTCTCAAAAATTTTTTTTTTTTCTTCGTTTTACACATCATTTCATTTATTATTCCCTTTCATTACTTTGGGTGATTCTCAGTTATTCATCATAATTCACTTTATCAACTTGGCATTTACTCATAATCTTACCCCTTTTCTTACTCTAACGCTCCCTTACAAAATCTTTTAACTAGTATGACACCCCTCTATCAAAAAATCTACTAACCCTTCTCTACACCCATCTACTTACTACTTTAACTCAATTCGCCACCTTCTCTCTATATATAAAAAAAAATACTCTCTAATCCTTTGTACATAGGATATGTGTTCCCCCCCCCAAAAGCTCAATTCCCTTATTTGGTTCCTGGATTCTACCTAAGGCAACCCCTTCCCTACTAAATCGGTACCTAATCCCGTCCCAACTTATCATTATGTTGCGGACTCCCACATTACACTACCCCCTACTACAAAATTGCCATCCCCAAAAAATCTCAATCTCATTACCTCACTACAACTACAACACAATAACAACATCAATTATAAACAACAATATATCACTCAAAACTCTACATATATTCTCCCTTACTACTGTGTCAACATCAATACTTCTCAAAATTCTATTACATACATTAACTCAAAACAACATTACATTATTTTCATCTCTACTCTTCCTTTAACTTTGACTTCAATTTGGACAGATCTATATGTCCCACAAATATTCATCACCCAACTTCTATCTTTTGCAACCCATTGAAAATTTTAAACTATCACAACTTTATTTCATTTTATTTTAAAATATATAAACACATTGAAAACATATTATTATATTTTTATAATCCTTATTCCTAACATACTACATGCAATTAACACAATAAGACATAATAAACACAATATAGGAAGTATGTAGTGCATCTATTTTTTAAATCAAAACAAAATTATTGAGTAGCGAATCATCATTATTAAAATACAACAAATTTCTAATACGTTATCCCCCTGGATAACCTCCCAGCCACACACACACATCTTGTATAATACATTACATAACACAACAAACAAATAGAAATTAACCTGGATTATTAGCATACATTAAACAAACAATTCTCTTTTAAATAATTTATATAAAAACTTATAAACATTCTTGTTTAAAATTTTTCATTAACTCTTTTATATATCCTCATTTCATTATTTATTCTGTGCTGCAATTAGATTTTCAAAATTTCAAAATCATCATTAACATTTATTTTTAACCATTATGTTATTCCACAAAATAAATCATTTAATATTTATTACTCATTAATTGTTATTAAATTGAAATCTCATCAAACAAATTAAATTCATTATAAAAATTCAAACATATAACATTCAATCACAATATTGAAACATCTCAAATTATTTTAATTCAATTGATTATTAAAACACAACATATTTCAAGTATTATCAAAATTTACAAACCATTAATTATTGTCTTCATAATTATTTTATTCTTTATTTAGACTGCAAAATATTAATAATATTATTATTATTATCACAACATTTTTCTACTACATATACACATTATTTACCTAACATTTCATAATACACACAAATGAATTCACTACATTATATTTACAAATTATTCGTCAATAACTGTTCAATTGTTTCACACTTCATATGTCCAAATCTGCAAGGTCGTTACCAAATGTTACACTATTTAACAATGTCTATTCACTGATTTTTTAGTTCAGCCTCCATCGTCATATAAATATCTAATATATTTGTAACATGCATCATTGTTATCCACATACAGTTTATTATTATTATTATTATAATAATCCATTACCTTTATTCCATTCATCATACCATTATAATTTATAGGGTTATTCCCTATTAATATTTCATAAACCTTGTCAACATCAGGTATTATTGTCCAGTCTCCATCAGTATTATTGGTCAATGTCAGGTAAGTTGTTTTCTCATTTTTATATTCCTCTACTATCACGTCAGGTAAGTCATTATTATTTATAAAAATATTACCAAAATAATTCTCTATCTCTCTTTCGATAGGTAAGCATTTTATATGGTTCATCTTCACCCCTTCTAATATTTTTCTGAATTCATCATAATTTCTTTTTAACTTATATAATTCTATCTCTCTCTCTTCATAACACCACATCACACTCTCACAATTATTACAGACAGAGGGTACAACATTATATAACATCAATATACACTTCAATTCATCTACTAATACGGGTCTCTTGCCCTGCAAAAACGACATCTGTGAACACTCTGGTTCAAAAAAAATAAAGGGAAAATTTACCCTCTGCCCACACTCAACTACTATATTATTTTTCCACTCTCTCTCTACTTCATCAATACACCTTAACATCTCATAATCACATTCTAAAACTTCATTATATGTTTCTCCATTATTCTCTACCGCCACTATACTCTCAGAATTGTAATTAATATCATTATCTTCACGATTTAACACTACATCTTCCACTATTTCGTCATTATTACTATTTGTCATACTTAAAACATTGTCACCTAACTTCTCAACACTCTGTTCTAATCTGTTAAATTTATCTTCTATTAGGTCATTAGTTTGGTTTAAATGATCATTAATTTCGTTAAGTTGGTTTTTTAACTCATCCAAACTATTCTTTTGAATATCGAATTTCTCATTTATCTCGTTTTTCTGTTCATTGAATTTGGTCTCAAAATTCTCAAAATTACTATTTATTTTCTCGAATTGACTGAGCATGATACTCATCATATCACTATTATTCTCTTTCTTAACTGAGGTCGGCGTCGATTGACTAGTGACGCCTTCCATTATTCTCGATTCAGTCTCGCTTAAATTACTATTTATTTGACTTTCAGTTTGACTATCAGTGAAACTGATTTCACTGTTAATATTTTCATTAGTATTCATCATTTTTATTTAATTCTTACTTATTTATAATACACATCTATCAATCATATTATAACCTTACTACTTATGTTTATACTTTTTTTTTATTTTTTATTTTATTTTTTTTGTTACCTCAAACAACCGTTCTGCTCTCCCAGTAGGCTGTATTTATATAATTGTATTTATATAAATTGTCCCTGTTCACAAGCCAATTGTACAGTTTGCTAATTATTGATATTGATATTAAACCTAAGGGAATTTACTTTTCACTCAATTATTTTCTGAATAACTTCTTCGGGCGCCATCTTTATTGCCAACTGTTAATAACTTACCAAGGTTCGGATCAGCGAACCGGGAAGTGCAGAACTGGTTATTTGAAATTAAACATATTTGTTACTCTTATACTCATCTTTTCTTTATTAGCTTAAAAAAATTCAATTGCATTTAAATAAACAACAGAAAATTTTAGATACGGTTACAACCCCATCATATATGAAATATCCCTTCTCCCTTTAAAGTTTGATATCATTTTAAACAAAAATTATCATGATTACTTATTCGTATATACTAGTATTACTTTGATTACTATAGACATATTTAAAATAACATATTATCACAAACCAGCACCTCTTAATTTTATTACATGATGATTACACACGCCCTTTTACTCTCTCACGATACATATTTAAAATTCCCTTATGAGCTCAATAATTGAAATGATAATAAAAAAGAAATGAGGGTGAAATTTTGGTTTTACCCTCTCTGATGTTACTTAACTTTACATTTTTGGTAATCCGAAACCGTCCAGTCTCTGTGCGTATTTCCTTTCACTTGACACATTTCTTTCGCTTCACTTTCCGTTTATTTAAAATTGTTAGTCTGACATAATAATAAAAATAATAATAATTCTTTAAATCACATTTTATATGTTGCGGGCGCCCGCGATTTACGTTTCGGAACTTTTATATGTGACCGGCCGGCTCACTGACTAATTTTATACTGGGACTAGGCCACTGGCGCTATTTTATGAAGTCGCCGTGGTGGTATGACCAAGTCTTATTGTATTCAGTTTGTATCACTACGCCAGCAGACTGCTTTTTGTTACATAACGGCATTCCACAACAGGGTTCGTCTCTGACGTAAAAACATCCGATGTCTCGTTACATAACTTGTTATGCTGTTTTGTGTGTCATTGGTTGACCTTGGCACAATTCCAGCTTGTTAAGTCTGTTCGCTTCAATATTTATGAATAATTGTCACACATTTAATGTCCCAAGCAGTGCTGCCACTGACGCTATCATTGCAACCACTGGATTTACCTTTCGTTTATACGTTTTGTCCCAATTATCGAAAAATGTTATTTATTTTATGAAAATATACAAACTGCTTTATTACCCCAAAATTAGGCCCGTTACAGGGTAGATCCGGAATCAATTAAACCAAGGGTATTCGTTGCTCCAAGGTCTATCTGTACGTAGGGTAGTTCGCAGATACTTGTTATACATGCACCAATAGAGTTGCACTTCTCGATAAATCTTGTTAAGTAAGGGTCTATGCGTTTATTTCTATTTATTTTTATTCTATGATTATTATTGTTTTTACCTTTCCTTTGAGTGCTGCGGAAGACGTAGGATTTTTGTTCTTCCAGCTTCACATGTTTTTTTGACTGGTCGGTTTTCGGTTGGTAGCGCTTTTGTTTACAATTCTTGCTAATGTGTCCGGCCTTTCCACAGTTATAACATCTTCTTTTTTCATTGACTTCGTTCGCATGTTGTCGGGGTTGTGGTCTAGAGTATGAAATATGGGGGCAGCTTTGGGTTTTTGATGCACTTACGAATCGCTTATCGCGGTAGGTTCGGGTATCAGTTCCAATTGGTAGGGGTTGGAATGAATCTCTGCGTTGAGTCTGGGACATAGAAACGTGTCTGTTCTGGTCAGAATACCAGACGTTGGACGAATGTATACAACATAGTTCTAGTTCGGTGAAAGTGGTTGGTCGCTTAATGAGTGCTCGGCGAGATCGCTCCTCGGGAGATAGTCCTACTAAGATAGTGTCTACTAACTGTTGTTCACTCCATTTAACTTGTAGCAATAAAGCAGATTCTCTTATTTCAGATATATATTGAGCTAATCTCTCGTATGTTCCTTGTACACGAAGTACTAGGTTTCGCTTCAATTCTTCGTATATACCGGTGGGAATGAAATGTCATATTAGGGTGGTATGAAGTTCTTCTACTGGGTGATTATACCTTAGGGATTCTAACACACGATCCTTTAAAGGAGATCTACATTTAGGTAAAATTACTTGTAAAATCTGGTCATCTCTTAGTTGTTGCAGGTCCTTTAATTGTAAAATGTGCTTGAGAAAATCTAGGAGCTTTGTAATATTCAGCCCATCAGTGATAGGTATGTCAGACAAAATACGTTCTACAGGGTGGGTTATTTTTCCATAGAGCTCGGTAGTTAGATTTACTTGAGTCATCATTCTAGGTTTTTCCGCAGATTGATTCGTCCGCAAGTGAGGAGGTAAATCGTAGGTACGGGTTATATTTTCTAGTTCATTAGGGAGTAACGTAACGTTTACGGGTTGGATATTTACTTGTCTATCAGTTAACCTTTCTTTAAATGGATCTATATTTGATTCCTGCAGAAGCTGAAATTTTGCAGTACCGGTTTGCTGTTCTTGAGTCGGGGATTGGGTAGGGGAAATATTTAGTTTCGTCATTGCTTCTTCAATCTCTTCTAATCTAAACGATTCGGACCTTCGATGTAATTCGCGCATTATCTCGGGCAATTGTTGTAATGCTTCCTCCGCGAATTTTTGTACATCCTGTGGGGTAACTTTATCACCGGGCCAATTCAACAAATTGGTGATACGGCGGGTCAGATGTTCGATTCTTTGGGTGGTGCGTAAAATTACTGTGGGGGATTTTTCATCACGCAGGGTTTGTGCGATCAAAGTTAGTTCTGTATACTTGTGGTAGCATGTTTCCTTTTCGCTTTCAAAATCTAAAACACTTAAACGATTTAATAATGAGGGTTTGTCCAGTTTATTTTCACGTAACGTCTTGCGAAGTTCCGCGACGGTTACATTTGAGTAGGGAAGACCACGCAATAATGCTTCATAGCTTAATTCGTCTTTCAACAACAAGTCGGGGTTAAATTGAGCCATTTTTGTTAATAACCACTTTAAATACACGACGTATTACGTTCGACAAATCTTATGTCATCTATTTTAAACACTTATAAAACGTGAATTCATTTAAACACACATATATATAGCTCTTATTACATATAGAATCTTATACTAATTAATCAAATTAAATTTATCTCACAACAATTCAATTTTCTGTATTATCGTATATAATTAGTCAAAACAAAACGCTAATACCATTGTATAGTAGAGAGAAATTTCATATACGAAAAGTTCATTGCTTTAACAATAGCACAAAGGGTCAGCTGTTTTGGGGAGTCGTATTGTTGCATAGGGTGGTAACATAGGTAGGGCAATTCAGAACAGGAAAAGATCGTGTCTAAGGTTGTCTATTAGGTTAGCGAGGGGAGGTTTTGAATGAGATGCGTGCATACAAAAGGGAGAGTTTACATTCCTCAACACGTATTTAACATGAACAGACTGGTTCGTACCGACAGGTTTAGAATGGAATATTTACCAGCGATGACTTGTTTATTATGGCAAAGTCACGATACTAATATTATTATATCTTAATTACAATTTTACTAATTTATTATTTTTTTATTTCAGAGTGAATAAATTTATGTTTGTCAAAGTTATTGTTAAAGAATTATAACAATATACAATATAATTATTACAACAACACAATACACAATTATTATTATTTTTACAAAGAACAGTGACGCAATTTTGTACGCGTCACGATGCTTACAAACCTTTTATATAAATAAGCAGAGTGGTGCAATTTTGTGACGTCTCCCTTGTTAAGACATCAAAAAGTCGGGAACTAGTTCAATTCGTTACCTGTTAATTAAACTAGCTGCCGTTGTTAGTAAAACTTACTTACTAACAAATTATAACACATTATTACATGGGAAATAGTCAAGGATTGCATAAATGTATTCACTCGCTAGGTGTTAGCAAAAACATCTCTTTATTATTATTCAACTCTCATGGTTTACTTTGTTTTCTTTTAAAGAATTACTCTAGTAAATTCAGCGTTTAATGCTGTAAAAATATTAAATGTCTTATTCCTTTTATCTCAAAAGTATTTATCTAGATATTGTTTTAAGTACCTTGGATCCGGGTCTAAACTTTGTTAAGTTTTAATTTATCACAACTTTAACCAAATTATGTGAAGAATAATGTTGGTTGTAAACTATAGAATTAACTTACATTTAGATATCGTGATGTTACTACTACTTCATTACAGAAATTACAAATCTTATAAGTTATTCTTTACATTATCAAAAGATCTTTACTGTTCTTTTGTTACTTCTCTTATTGAAACAAATTTTTACAAATGTTATGTTTGGATATCACCTGAATTTAACGTGAGGTTGTTGTGGGGTCCATGATGGTCATCTTCTAGGGTGCAGTACATGGTTCCTCTGGATGCTACATTGGGTTGATTATATCTGGTAGTCTCGACGATCGGATTTTTTACTTGAAGTTCATACTGTTGTAGTTTGAGTTTTCCACTTCTGGAGTTTGTAGATCACATTTTACACCTTACAGTTCTCATTTTGCAGTACTAAAGTCTGGTAAGTAACATATCTTACCACTTACAGTTTTATTTTTTAAGAGATGTGTCGGCTAAGTTTTCATTTCTTTTTTCTTATTATAACTCATCACACACTACATTATATATTTTTTTATGTTTTTCCATGCTACATTTCTCAAAATAATATCACCACAAACTGGATATACTGTTTTTTAACGGCATACACCTACGTGTATGTGGACAACACAAAACTGACATCTTTACATGTCGAAGTTCCACTAGCGACTGTGTGCATAGTTTAGCGGCGAGGGGTCAGTAAGTTGGCGCAGTTTTACGCACTGAGAAAATAGTTCGCTCTTTTATTTAGTATTAATTATTCATTAATTAAATTGTTAATTATACTTTATGTTAACTTTGTTACGAATTAGAAATTTTCTTATTTATATAGTCGTATTTTAAATAATTAACGTAATTATTATTATTATTTAAATAACACCGTTATTTGCGTGTTGGTACGGGACAATTTCAAGTTGATGCAGGAATCTAGGTATAGGTAAGGGGTGGATAATACTCTTACTTGTTAGAAAGCAAAATTTTTTATTTGTGCGATTTAAATATTTTTTAAAATCGTCACAGTATGTACCATTACTATAAGTAAACAAATGGTTTTATTAAATGTATCAAAATATAAAAATAATCAAAATACAAATTGAGGGATAATAGGCCTAAATATACAATATAATGTAAAATAATATATTAGTAAATTGTTAACTGAATGATATAATGAAATAATATAACACAACAATTATTATAGATACATGGAAACATGCAACTAACTATAAATAATAGTGGACATAATGTTATCAAGAAAATAATGTATAATCTAATAATAATTCTCATATGTATAAAAAAGAAACAGAAAAAGTACCTAGTAGGTTACAGCAATGGTTGAACTACCTAAGAAAAATGAAAAAAAAATAGAAAAGCATTATTAAATGATTAAACTTTCCTTTTCTATGTTTTAAAAATAAGATTAAGTTGAGTTGATGTTATTTATATTTTACTTCCATATTCCTTAAGGAATGGAAGTATGGTGTTGGCAAAAAAAATCGTGTTCGAGATTATTGCAGATTCTGATTCTACTACACTCAAAACATGAAAAAAAGTCGTTTTCCGAAAAGTGTCTGTGTGTGTGTCTGTCTGTCTGTCTGTAGATTTTTTTTTCTATGGCAAACGATAACTGCCGCAAATTCAAACAGAATCAAATAATTTTTTGCATACAGCCCTGATTTGTAGAGTACTCACGACCTATTGTTTTTGGTGAAGATCGGTTGAGGGAAAGGGGTAGTTTACCTGCAACGGTTTTTTTTTATCAAGGGAAATTTTTTGTTTTTGGCAAACGATAACAGCCGCAAATTCAAACAGAATCAAATAATGTTTCGCATACAGCCCTGAATTGTAGAGTTATCAAGACCTATTGTTTTTGGTGAAGATCGGTTAAGGGAAAGGGGTAGTTTACCTGTAACGTTTTATGTTTTAACAAGGGTATTTCCTATGGCAAACGATAACAGCCGCAAATTCAAACAGAATCAAAAGATTATTTGCATACAGCCCTAAATTGTAGAGTTCTCAAGACCTATTGTTTTTGGTGAAGATCGGTTAAGGGAAAGGGGTAGTTTACCTACGTTTTTTTAACAAGGGTATTTTCTATGGCAAACGATAACAGCCGCAAATTCAAACAGAATCAAATAATTTTCTGCATACAGCCCTGATTTGTAGAGTACTCAAGACCTATTGTTTTTGGTGAAGATCGGTTGAGGGGAAGGGGTAGTTTACCTGCAACATTTTTTTGTCAAGCGTATTTTCTATGGCAAACGATAACAGCCGCAAATTCAAACAGAATCAAATAATTTTTTGCATACGTCCCTGAATTGTAGAGGTCTCAAGGGGGTGAAGATCGGTTAAGGGGAAGGGGTAGTTTACCTGCAACCTTTTACGTTTTAACAAGAGTAAAGTACTTGAAAATTTATTTAAACTTTTTCAAACAATGGTAATTGTTAAAAATAAAATAATTTTGTTGCCAGGCAATAAAATTATAATTTTTTCATTTTAATGTAAATTATGTTTGAGTTAATATCTTTATATATACAGTGGAACTTGGTTATTACGGCCTCGGCTGTTACATCAACTCTGGTGTAGCGTTATTTTGTCATAAGTCCGGTCAAACTGATATCTTTAACATTATAAAAATTCCCGGTTTTAACGTCACTAAATATTGTACTACTCTGTTATAGCGTCAAATATTTCTCAGATATTTTACTCTAAATTTCATATAAACGTATATATGTGCGCGCGCGCGCTAGCCCATGGCTACAGACATACATTGTATGCAAGCGGTAAGCACTGTAACAGGACTGCCGGCGCCAGCCATTTTGCGTGCTCCAACGGATGGCTAGATCGATTTCAGGCCCGACACTCGATTTCCTTTGCAAAAATTTGTGGTGAGGCAAAATGCGTAGATCTGAATGTTACAGGCGATTGGGTGCATAACACTTGGCCAGAAATTAGACGATCATATAAAGATGAAGACATCTTTAATGGACATGAAGCTGGAATTTTTTATAAATTAACTCCAGATAAGACTTTCAAATTTACAAATGAAGCGTTGGTGGGAAGCTCTCTAAACAAAGAGTTACAGTTTTTGTTTGTGCGAACATGACGGGAACCGAAAAAAGGAAACTTTTAGTTATCGGGAAAAGTTTGCATCCTAGATGTTTTAAAAACATCAAAAAACTTCATGTAAGTTACACTGCCAACATAAAAGCGTGGACGACTTCTAGTATTTTTGAAGATGACTTCTGTACGTGTGTATGTCACTGAACTCCTCCATGTATAAAATAATATATCGTTCGTGGCAGGTAAGCATATCTCAGTTATGCAATATTTACGTTTCCATTTTATTATTATGCCTACAGCAATAAAAAGGCAGGCAGGCAGGCAGGCACGCACGCACGCACGCACGCACGCACGCACGCACGCACGCACGCACGCACACACACACACACACACACACACACACACACACACACACACACACAATTCACGTTATTTCTGGCCTCACTCATGTTTATTTTCTTACATTTGCACGCTTTTTAAATGGAAAGTGCCGAAACCCATACCAACATAACGCGTGCAAGCTGAAAAAATGGACATCAATTTGCTTCCTGTGGATCGCTGGGCAATGTAACTGCATGTGTTTACAGAGGAACGATTCATAGACAGACTTTTCGTCTTTAGGGAATGAACCCTCTGCAAGATGCTGAGGGTCCATGAGTGACTTCGGAGCGCTCCTTCTTTTCCGTGTGTTTGTTCTGTGAAACATACACTGTAGATTCGCAGCTTTACTCTAAGCAACGCTCAATAGGAAATGTTGAAAATTTTTGTCCACAGTGTACCCTCATTCACACTAAACCTGCTCTGATGTTTTAATTACGGACATCATAATATTAAAACTTTGGAAACTTGAGCACTACTTAATGGAGATCAATCATTAACTTATACAAGCCATTAATTTTATGCATATATTTTATATATATGTGTACAACGTTATCGGCAACAAAGATGTATTTTTTGTTAAAATTCCTTCCCGGGATATTTGGCCGTAGTCCAATGTTTTCTACAAAACCAGACGTTTCAGCAATGCCATTGACTTCCATCATCAGTGAAAATCGAGTGCGATAACGTGAGGTGGTATATGTTAGTGACCACAGTACTGTGGTTAAGGCTGAAGCAGTAAGTAGAAAGAAGTAGTTTCTATGGTAATATTACATTTCGAAAATGATTTTAAATATAAATCTTAGAATATGGAAGTCGTGTATGGTTCTCCATACCGATATTTTTTCTATGGCAAACGATAACTGCCGCAAATTCAAACAGAATCAAATAATGTTTTGCATACAGCCCTGATTTGTAGAGTACTCAAGACCTATTGTTTTTGGTGAAGATCGGTTAAGGGGAAGGGGTAGTTTACCTGCAACGTTTTTTTATCAAGCGTATTTTCTATGGCAAACTATAACAGCCGCAAATTCAAACAGAATCAAATAATTTTTTGCATACAGCCCTAAATTGTAGAGTTCTCATGACCTAACGTTTTTGGTAAAAATCGGTTAAGGGAAAGGGGTAGTTTACCTGCAACATTTTTTTAACAAGGGTATTTTCTATGGCAAACGATAACAGCCGCAAATTCAAACAGAATCAAATAATGTTTTGCATACAGCCCTGATTTGTAGAGTACTCAAGACCTATTGTTTTTGGTGAAGATCGGTTGAGGGGAAGGGGTAGTTTACCTGCAACGTTTTTTATCAAGCGTATTTTCTATGGCAAACGATAACAGCCGCAAATTCAAACAGAATCAAATAATTGTTTGCATACTTCACTGAATTGTAGAGGACTCAAGGCCTTTTGATTTTGGTGAAGATCGGTTAAGGGGAAGGGGTAGTTTAGCAACCTTTTACGTTTTAACAAGAGTAAAGTACTTGAAAATTCATTTAAACTTTTTCAAACAATGGTAATTGTTAAAAATAAAATAATTTTGTTGCCAGGCAATAAAATTATAATTTTTTCATTTTAATGTAAATCTGTACATAGTATAAAGTAAAGTCGGTCCGTTTTCTCTCTGTGTTTGAAATCGCTAATCTCAGGAAGTACTGAACGGATTTTATTCAAGTTTTCGCCAATAGATAGAGTGTCTATCGAGGAACATTTACGTGTATAATTAATACATATATGTTGTACATTAGCTTAGCTATCACGGTTTATGTCAAGTAAGTGGTATAGTTTACATCTTATATATAAAAATGAATGTTTCTTTGTTTGTCCCGTATGCGTTAATATACCATTCATCCGATTCCGATGAAACTTCGGTGAGTTGTTGTGCGCACGTCCGCGAAGGTTTCTTCGACATCTCCTCCTAAACCACTGTACCGATTTCAACCAAACTTGGCACAAATATTTTACGCAACAGGAGAACCAACATAGGATAGGTGTTTTTTCGATGGGGTCCTTTTGGGGGTTCTTTGGGGTCTTCCACATCGCCTCCTAAACCACTGGACCGATTTCAACCAAACTTGGCACAAATATTTTACGCAAAGGGAGAACCAACATAGGATAGGTGTTTTTTCAATGGGGTCCTTTTGGGGGTTCTTTGGGGTCTTCCACATCGCCTCCTAAACCACTGGACCGATTTCAACCAAACTTGGCACAAATATTTTACGCAAAGGGAGAACCAACATAGGACAGGTGTTTTTTTTCGATACGATCCTCTGGGGGGTCCTTTGCGGTCTTAAAAAACTATTAGATCTGGTTACTATGGCAACCCAATAGAATAGATTCTGTTCTAAATATATTATCGCATTAAATTGAAGACCACGCGAACGAAGTTGTGGGCAACAGCTATTTATTTTTAAGAAGCCTACTTTAATTAAACTTTATTAATTAAACTAACATTTTCATTACGTACAACGTGAAACTCCGTAGCGAAGCACGGGTATTCTACTAGTCATGTATAAGAGAAAATATATCGTGCGTGGCAGGCAAGCATATCTCAGTTATGTACTGTTTACGTTTCCATTTTATTATTATCACTACCGCAATAAAAAGGCAGGGAACGAACACACACACACACACACACACACACACACACACACACACACACACACACACACACACACACACACACACACACACACACACACACACACACACACACACAATTCACGTTATTTCTGGCCTCATTCATGTTTATTTTCTTACATTTGCACGGTTTTTAAATGGAAAGTGCCAAACCCATACCAACATAACGCATGCAAGCCGAAAAAGTGTCCAGCGTGGATAGCGATTTGCTTCCTGTGGATCGCTGGGCAGTGTAACTGCATGTGTTTACAGAGGAACGATTCATAGACAGACTTTTCGTCTTTAGGGAATGAACCCTCTGCAAGATGCTGAGGGTCCATGAGTGACTTCGGAGCGCTCCTTCTTTTCTGTGTGTTTGTTCTGTGAAACGTACACTGTAGATTCGCAGATTTATTCTAAGCAACGCTCAATAGGAAATGTTGAAAATTTTTGTCCACTGTGAACCCTCATACACACTAAACCTGCTCTGATGTTTTAATTACGGACATCATAATATTAAAACTTTGGAAACTTGAGCACTACTTAATGGAGATCAATCATTAACTTATACAAGCCATTAATTTTATGCATATTTTATATATATATGTGTACAACGTTATCGGCAACAAAGAAGTAGTTTTTGTTAAAATTCCTTCCCGGGATATTTGGCCATAGTCCAATGTTTTCTACAAAACCAGACGTTTCGGCAATGCCATTGACTTCCATCATCAGTGAAAATCGAGTGCGATAACGTGAGGTGGTATATGTTAGTGACCACAGTACTGTGGTTAAGGCTGAAGCAGTAAGTAGAAAGAAGTAGTTTCTATGGTAATATTTCATTTCGAAAATGATTTTAAAAATAAATCTTAGAATATGGAAGTCATGTATGGTTCTCCATACCGATATTTTATTAATGAGTGTATGATATGCCTTATATCACAAAATGTAAATTATGTTTTTTTTATAATGTTACAGTAATAATTATTGTTATATTTTTAAATAATAATACTAGTAGAGTTATAGGGAGTAGTTTTGATGGTAGTTGTATTGTTAATAGGTGTTACAATAACAGAAAATAGAAATTTAACATGTCAAGACCTAGGCCTATAAAAACGTTGGAATTTTGTATATTTTAGGAAATACTGTTAGAATTTTATAAAACAAATGTTGTAATATGGATAGGTTTATAGTTAATAGTATACACAACAAATATGGAATCGAAATAATCAGTTTTAAGTTATTTAAGGAAAATTCAGATAGCAAAAAATGTAACATCAGTATTTCTTAAGCAAAAATAGGCATGTTTGGTGTCTATATGTCACAAATGTTAAGACCAAAATAATGATGCTAGTAGTTTTAAATTCCCAATCAGTACAAAAAAGTTATACTAATTTAAAAGTTTTTGACCAAATTCAGACATTGAAATAATGAATTTGTATGACAATGTATATCTGAATCAACCAACCAGATTTCAAGTTTTACCTTAGCAAAACCAAAAATTCAGAAAAATAAAATAGGACTTCTTTAACAACCGTCATTGAAGACAGATGCGTTATAAAAACGTCTCAGATAATTACATTTTAATTAGTGAAAACACCTACCAGACTTTGTAAAACGAATTGGTATAGTCAATACAAAATATTATAATAACAAAAGAACATCAAGAATTTAATTCAGAAGAATTTAGATCTGGGGAGAAGAAGCAAAGTAGACTTGGACCCTATCTTCGTCCTGGAAGAATAAAGAAGAGGATCTGGGTGAATTGGAATAATTTATCATCTTATATGACAACACCTACACTTGTGTACACAACTATTTAGGAATTAAACAATAAATAAAACTACAGACACTATTCTACACCAACATTATAGAACACTTGAAAATAACACCAATTGAGTATTACACCTTTTTTGAACACCATAAAAACTTAAACGATAACTAATAAGCATCTAAATTGTTCATAACCTATAATAGTGAGTAACACATACACGACTACCAGTTTGCACCATACACATCAAAACCTTGTAATATCCTTATATTGTGAAGTTTGTATTTTGATTTTAAGAGTTGTATTATTTGTTTAACCATAATTTCCGAACCAAATACGCCCTGAGATTATTTATTTCATTGAAATAAAAACAAACTGCATCATTCTTTTGCTTGTCGAATCCAGCATAGAGCATTATATTTTAGCTACTACCAACTTATGAATAAAGACGCATGATTTTGTAATAATTTGTAATTACAGTCAAGAAAAACGAGAAGTAATTAATCAATACTTCATTTGAATAAAGATTGTTAAAAGGAATATATCTATTTGGTGTTATCTTTGCATTATTATTACTGTTTCAATTAAGAATTACGATAACATAGCACAGCGGACGGAACAACTGTTGGCAGCTCCGCGTTACGTCACTGGTGTTGGATTCCGAGGCGAGAGCGAACGGCGGGAATTTAATATAACCGTATACGAATTCATATTAATATAATATACGTCCCATTTATAGTTATTGTTACAAATTGACGAACCCAACAGTGGGGCTTAAGATCGAACAATTTATTTATACTAATAATTGATATAACTCATCTACTCTTATAGTTATATTGTTACAATATATATATATATACACATATATATATATATATTTTGTAACGTTACATAACCCGATCCCAATAAATTAACTCATGATAACATAAAGGTCAGAAATGGGTAACATATAACTAGCTCTAAATTAAAGTATATCACTAAACATGATAAACAATTCGAGTGATATATGGTGCAAAGTGAGTTATAGTGTACCCATTGAGGTAAAAAATAAAAGTGAAGGTAACTTATTACAGAACTGTGCTGTAGGTTTGGAAATTATAAAACTATGAGAGTAGGCTATAATACTACTAACTGATTTTGTATTTTATTTGTTTATTGTAATATTTATATTGTATGAACAACCAATTGTTATACCTAAGTTCATGTTATATTTTTTTCAAATATTTGTATTATAAGATAACCCAGGGTTAGTTTTAAAAAACATAAAAATTTAAATATAAAAGGATAATAAAAAATTAAAATAATAATATGAGGGAAATGGCAGCAGGAAGTAGTGCAGTGTAGGAATACTATGAGAGACTAATAAATAATATATATAAATTTATTTAAAGATAATAAAATTATCAAATACTTATATACAAGGTCATAAGAAAATGAACAAAAACTTATTATGTAAACCAAATTGATAAAGAAACCGGAATGGAAAAGAATTATTTTTCGGTAAATAAAATATAAATTTATAACAATTACAAACTGCCTGTATAATAAAAATACTATGGGTTACTAAGTGTGACGAGAATAACAAGTATTGTTAATAAAATTTTTGAAATAAAACCATAGAGTTGAAGAAATGATGCTACTACAATTATAATAAAAATAACCTTTTTGGAACTTTATAGGAGTGAAAATTAATACTAAATTAACAAGCAACATGACCACTGTATAATCATCCATGATTTATCAAAATTAAATGGTTATACTCCTTACTAAACAGTGAAAGAAAACCTTCTGATGATTCAACCTGGTTTCGCCATAGTTCTAGTTGACGATCGAAAAATGCGCCAGACGGTAAGGAAATTATAACGCAAGACGGACCTCACCAGCGAAAAAGCTTCATTCCAGTAAGAACCATACGGAGCGAGGTAATATAAACATTTCGTTTAATAGTTCAAGAAGAAAACGCATTCCGAATGTTGATATAGAACACAAAATAGTCATTTAATCACATGTTTTTTTAAAGTAAACAAAGGCACGCTGCTCTCTTACGGACATTCCAGGAACTACATACTACACGAAAAATAAACAAATTTATTTAATATTTTTTCGGTATTTGTAAAGCTTAGTAATTATCCATTTCTGACACTCTCGTAACAAAAAGAACTTACCCTGAACCCTGGGGAATTATTAAGAATTATATATTAATTGATGTTTTTTTTAAAATAGTGTAAAATCTGGTAAACAAAACCATATAGGTTTTTTTCTCTTTAGACAATTCCATGTTGACTCTGTGAAGTCGAGATTATGTTTTATTTAAGGAAAGATCAATTGTGATACTTGTATTTTGGTGGTAGGAAACAAAAACCAATAATATAAATAAATAATATTATTGAAAAATAATCTTGAATAATAAAGTGTGTTATAATTTTTGTAGTGGGTAGTTGTAATAAATTTCAGCACAAAAACAGAAGAAATCAACACATCGGATCAAATTTTGCTACAGAGTATGCTGGTTGAACTAAGCGTAGAAACTTATCTCACAGTCAGCTGATTTAAATCACAGCGAACAATTTGAAAAAAAATCCGAAATCGTCTAAACCGCGTGTAAATAATTGGTACTTACTCTCTCTTCTTCATAAGGCTGAACAACTTCCCTCCTGGACCCCAAATCACACTCTCGATTTCTGTTTAGATTGAGTAACATTAAATAAAATACTTTATTTATTTTTTTTAAAACGTCAGTTATTATAATTCATAAGTGGCGACTGCGGAGAGGCGGAAACTTTAATAATAACAAAAGCCGTACGTTTCAGAATTGACGCTAACAAAGTGGTGTATATAAAATAACTCTACTCCGCCTCTCAACGAAAAAGCAGGACGTTACAGAATTGGCGCTCGACGTAAAAGGGCGGTAATTAGAAAAGAATTTTGATATTTAATAAAAATATATACCAAAAAATCTAATTATCGTTGGCAGATATGAGAAAACAAGAAATGCATAATACCCGAGGCAAATCGAAGAAGAGGGCAGAAGAAAAGGAGATTGAAGAAGGTGGACAGGAACAAGAGATAGAATTAGTCACGGACAGTGAAATGGACCAACAGACAGGTGATAAAGAAGAAACAGAAGTAGTTATGGACACGGAAACGGAAATAGCGGAAGAGGATGCCCAAGGGGACCAACCAGACAAAGCGGTAGCCAGAGAAGAACCTAATTGGCAAGACCTGATGAAATTTATGGCAGAACAATTTAAGGAACAGAATAAACAAACTAATGAACAATTTAGAAAACAGGAGGAAAACTTGAGACAGACCAATGACGAAAATAAGGAGAATTTTAAGAAACAGGAGGAAAACTTAAAACAAACCAATGAGGAAAATAAGGAGAATTTTAAGAAGCAGGAGGAACAAAATAGACAGACCAATGAGAAAATAGATAGTATTCAGGAAAGTTTAGTCAAACAACTAAATGAAAAAATAGAAACCATTCATGGAAATATCAAACAAACCATGAATGAACAATACCATGAACTGAAGGAAACGGTTGAAGGGCAAAGAGAAGAGATGAATGCAAAATTTGAAGAGAATAATGAGAATTTAAAACAAATTGAGGGTAAGATGGAGAATTTCAACAAGGAATTAAGAGAAAATCTAGAAGGTAAAATTGAACTGGTCAATAATACGTTAAGACAAAGAGTAGATGAATATAAGGAAGAGGCAGAGAAGAAATTAATGGAAACTAACCAAAGATTAGATAAAACTGAAGAGAAAATGGAACTAATTAAAACAGGAGTCGAGGCACGAATGGAAAAAGAAGAACAAGATAATCAAGTTCGTGTAATGGCCATACGACAAGAAAACAATGACCAGTTAGATAGTATCAAAAGCAGTCTAAACTGTAAATTTTCAGAGTTTCATAAAACAGTAGAGAATGTAAAAAAGCAGTGTGATAGCCAAGCAGAGAAATTAGATAGTTTACAACAAATACAAACCAATTTTCAATGTGATGTAGATAGAATAAGTGCTAGATCCACATGCAGCAATCATCAGGTTTATCCAGATAGTAAGGAAAGTGTAAACTTTCGGGATTAACGCAGAAACCCACTTGAATTTTTAGGGAGAGTAGACAAAATTTTGAACAGATCAAAGGAGAATCGATGGAATATGATAAAAGGTCTATTAGACGAATCGTTCAAAAATATCAATGATAATTGGTGGACAGCAATTAGGAACGAGGTGTGTGATTATGGGGGTTTCAAAACTATGTTCAAACGTAAGTACTGGTCAGAATCAGTACAAAACATTATTAGGGACGATATCTGTCATGGTAGGTATGACCGTACAGTGGGACAAACACCTACTGCTTACTTTTTAGGGAAGGTGTGTATCGCAAAGTATTTAGACCCTAAGATACCTGAAGAGTGTCTAGTGACCAAAATGGCGTATCATTTCGAAGAGAAGATCATTAGTGCACGCTTAAGTGGACAAATAAAAACTATTGGAGGCATGGAAACGCTGCTAGAAAATTATGAACAGGAATCTTATTATAGGAGAAGTAGATGGAGGTCAGGGAATACCGAGGAGCAGAAGAATGAACCACCTAGAGATAATCGACCTAGAGTCAATTATGTACATGCTAATAACAATTATTACAGTAATAGTTACCAAGGAAGACGTCCGTATTTTAACCAGAGACAAACTTATGATCGAAGAGATGAGAGAAACAACTACAACAGACAACAATGGAATGATCATGACGAATATAGGAGGTCCAGAAGTGGAGATAGAAATAGGGACATACCTTCGGGAGATCCACCAAATGACAATCAGGGAACTAATCAAGCCCAAGTAAATTATCTAATGGCTGATGAGAGGGATTCGAGGAGACCCGATGAACAGCAACAAAGAAAAGGGGACAAACGAGTTGACCGTGGGAAAAATCAAGGGTCTGATCCTGGTCCCAGTAATAAAGATGAGAGGCTATATACATACGATAATATTGAAATGTATGGTAGTAATCCGCAATGGGGTAATCCAATAGCGAATTTTATTGACAAGTTTAATCAACAGAATCCACGGGAAAAATATAAGAGTGGATCAATCCGTGTTGTGAATGATACCGAAAACGGTTAAACTAATGTTAAATGAAATATTGAGAAAAAGTATTGAAAGACTAAAACCCCAAAATTCTAAAAGCATGTAAGAACATCTTACTCAAGTTATTTTGAAACCATATAATTTAACAAACAACAAACCACCAAGAAAAAGAGAACAGATGATTAAATAATATTTATAAAGAACTGATTTAAAATGGACTAATAGGAAAAATAATATTTTGATGGTAACAGAAGAAAAATTAAATGAACAAAAACAATTGATGGTAATGTGCTCAGATAAGAAGAATAAAGAATAATTTAATGACTCCAATGAAACTGAAGGAGGATGATAATTAATACAATAATTAGAATTTCTCGGAATTGAAGATTTTATAAGAAGAAATGATACGGAGAATTATGTCACAAGAAGTAAAGTCAAAAGAATTTTAACATAAGGCCTATCAATGATGTTATATGCTATTAGTCAATGTAAAAGAAGAAGGAATCAAGGAGAAGAAGAAATATATAAATAAATACAAACAGCTACAGTATGAATAATCCCAAAAGTGTTTGGTACTAGTCGCTAATTGACTACTACTTATAATTTTTTTATTTTATGTATTGACCGTAGAAATGTTCCGGCAATAATTTTTATGAGCAGGGATGATGTTCCCCTGGTCTCAGAAGGTGTAAGGATGGACAGCGGTGTATGGACCCAGAGTGGCCACCCGACTGGAACCACCGCACAGGATAGGGAAAAATGTTAGGGAAATTGAATATTTAAGGGATAATAATTATAAAATAGCTGAAAAGAGTGATATTGGATTCCAGAAGTATAGATAAAGAAAATAGAAGGAAGATAGCAGACAGAAGCTTCATTGATAAAGCGAGTATATAAAAGTAAATAGAAATGAGTGTTAAAACAAGTTTAATATGATTAGTGTGACCAGTCCTTATCAAATAAAAGGTGGAAGTACCACTACCCAGAAATGAATAATTGATGAATTTGCCTCCAAGAGAGAGAGAGTATAGTAAGAAAACAGCAATTACCACCAGTCGGAATTACCAGTCAGTTTATAACCAGTTTGAAATGAAACACTATTATGAAAATAAAGCCAAGACTATTAAGAGAATGGAAATAATCAACAATTTATTTTTAATAAACAAGTAATACTAAAATAAATTTGTTCTAGTGGGGGGGCTTTATGTAACGTTACATAACCCGATCCCAATAAATTAACTCATGATAACATAAAGGTCAGAAATGGGTAACATATAACTAGCTCTAAATTAAAGTATATCACTAAACATGATAAACAATTCGAGTGATATATGGTGCAAAGTGAGTTATAGTGTACCCATTGAGGAAAAAAATAAAAGTGAAGGTAACTTATTACAGAACTGTGCTGTAGGTTTGGAAATTATAAAACTATGAGAGTAGGCTATAATACTACTAACTGATTTTGTATTTTATTTGTTTATTGTAATATTTATATTGTATAACCAACCAATTGTTATACCTAAGTTCATGTTATATTTTTTTCAAATATTTGTATTATAATATAAGATAACCCAGGGTTAGTTTTAAAAAACATAAAAATTTAAATATAAAAGGATAATAAAAAATTAAAATAATAATATGAGGGAAATGGCAGCAGGAAGTAGTGCAGTGTAGGAATACTATGAGAGACTAATAAATAATATATATAAATTTATTTAAAGATAATAAAATTATCAAATACTTATATACAAGGTCATAAGAAAATGAACAAAAACTTATTATGTAAACCAAATTGATAAAGAAACCGGAATGGAAAAGAATTATTTTTCGGTAAATAAAATATAAATTTATAATAATTACAAACTGCCTGTATAATAAAAATACTATGGGTTACTAAGAGTGACGAGAATAACAAGTATTGTTAATAAAATTTTTGAAATAAAACCATAGAGTTGAAGAAATGATGCTACTACAATTATAATAAAAATTACCTTTTTGGAACTTTGGAGGAGTGAAAATTAATACTAAATTAACAAGCAACATGACCACTGTATAATCATCCATGATTTATCAAAATTAAATGGTTATACTCCTTACTAAACAGTGAAAGAAAACCTTCTGATGATTCAACCTGGTTTCGCCATAGTTCTAGTTGACGATCGAAAAATGCGCCAGACGGTAAGGAAATTATAACGCAAGACGGACCTCACCAGCGAAAAAGCTTCATTCCAGTAAGAACCATACGGAGCGAGGTAATATAAACATTTCGTTTAATAGTTCAAGAAGAAAACGCATTCCGAACGTTGATATAGAACACAAACTAGTCATTTAATCACATGTTTTTTTAAAGTAAACAAAGGCACACTGCTCTCTTACGGACATTCCAGGAACTACATACTACACGAAAAAATAAACAAATTTATTTAATATTTTTTCGGTATTTGTAAAGCTTAGTAATTATCCATTTCTGACACTCTCGTAACAAAAAGAACTTACCCTGAACCCCGGGGAATTATTAAGAATTATATATTAATTGATGTTTTTTTTAAAATAGTGTAAAATCTGGTAAACAAAACCATATAGGTTTTTTTCTCTTTAGACAATTCCATGTTGACTCTGTGAAGTCGAGATTATGTTTTATTTAAGGAAAGATCAATTGTGATACTTGTATTTTGGTGGCAGGAAACAAAAACCAATAATATAAATAAATAATATTATTGAAAAATAATCTTGAATAATAAAGTGTGTTATAATTTTTGTAGTGGGTAGTTGTAATAAATTTCAGCACAAAAACAGAAGAAATCAACACATCGGATCAAATTTTGCTACAGAGTATGCTGGTTGAACTAAGCGTAGAAACTTATCTCACAGTCAGCTGATTTAAATCACAGCGAACAATTTGAAAAAAAATCCGAAATCGTCTAAACCACGGTAAATAATTGGTACTTACTCTCTCTTCTTCATAAGGCTGAACAACTTCCCTCCTGGACCCCAAATCACACACTCTCGATTTCTGTTTAGATTGAGTAACATTAAATAAAATACTTTATTTATTTTTTTTAAAACGTCAGTTATTATAATTCATAAGTGGCGACTGCGGAGAGGCGGAAACTTTAATAATAACAAAAGCCGTACGTTTCAGAATTGACGCTAACAAAGTGGTGTATATAAAATAACTCTACTCCGCCTCTCAACGAAAAAGCAGGACGTTACAGAATTGGCGCTCAACGTAAAAGGGCGGTAATTAGAAAAGAATTTTGATATTTAATAAAAATATATACCAAAAAATCTAATTATCGTTGGCAGTTATGAGAAAACAAGAAATGCATAATACCCGAGGCAAATCGAAGAAGAGGGCAGAAGAAAAGGAGATTGAAGAAGGTGGACAGGAACAAGAGATAGAATTAGTCATGGACAGTGAAATGGACCAACAGACAGGTGATAAAGAAGAAACAGAAGTAGTTATGGACACGGAAACGGAAATAGCGGAAGAGGATGCCCAAGGGCACCAACCAGACAAAGCGGTAGCCAGAGAAGAACCTAATTGGCAAGACCTGATGAAATTTATGGCAGAACAATTTAAGGAACAGAATAAACAAACTAATGAACAATTTAGAAAACAGGAGGAAAACTTGAGACAGACCAATGAGGAAAATAAGGAGAATTTTAAGAAACAGGAGGAAAACTTAAAACAAACCAATGAGGAAAATAAGGAGAATTTTAAGAAGCAGGAGGAACAAAATAGACAGACCAATGAGAAAATAGATAGTATTCAGGAAAGTTTAGTCAAACAACTAAATGAAAAAATAGAAACCATTCATGGAAATATCAAACAAACCATGAATGAACAATACCATGAACTGAAGGAAACGGTTGAAGGGCAAAGAGAAGAGATGAATGCAAAATTTGAAGAGAATAATGAGAATTTAAAACAAATTGAGGGTAAGATGGAGAATTTCAACAAGGAATTAAGAGAAAATCTAGAAGGTAAAATTGAACTGGTCAATAATACGTTAAGACAAAGAGTAGATGAATATAAGGAAGAGGCAGAGAAGAAATTAATGGAAACTAACCAAAGATTAGATAAAACTGAAGAGAAAATGGAACTAATTAAAACAGGAGTCGAGGCACGAATGGAAAAAGAAGAGCAAGATAATCAAGTTCGTGTAATGGCCATACGACAAGAAAACAATGACCAGTTAGATAGTATCAAAAGCAGTCTAAACTGTAAATTTTCAGAGTTTCATAAAACAGTAGAGAATGTAAAAAACCAGTGTGATAGCCAAGCAGAGAAATTAGATAGTTTACAACAAATACAAACCAATTTTCAATGTGATGTAGATAGAATAAGTGCTAGATCCGCATGCAGCAATCATCAGGTTTATCCAGATAGTAAGGAAAGTGTAAACTTTCGGGATTATCGCAGAAACCCACTTGAATTTTTAGGGAGAGTAGATGAAATTTTGAACAGATCAAAGGAGAATCGATGGAATATGATAAAAGGTCTATTAGACGAATCGTTCAAAAATATCAATGATAATTGGTGGACAGCAATTAGGAACGAGGTGTGTGATTATGGGGGTTTCAAAACTATGTTCAAACGTAAGTACTGGTCAGAATCAGTACAAAACATTATTAGGGACGATATCTGTCATGGTAGGTATGACCGTACAGTGGGACAAACACCTACTGCTTACTTTTTAGGGAAGGTGTGTATCGCAAAGTATTTAGACCCTAAGATACCTGAAGAGTGTCTAGTGACCAAAATGGCGTATCATTTCGAAGAGAAGATCATTAGTGCACGCTTAAGTGGACAAATAAAAACTATTGGAGGCATGGAAACGCTGCTAGAAAATTATGAACAGGAATCTTATTATAGGAGAAGTAGATGGAGGTCAGAGAATACCGAGGAGCAGAAGAATGAACCACCTAGAGATAATCGACCTAGAGTCAATTATGTACATGCTAATAACAATTATTACAGTAATAGTTACCAAGGAAGACGTCCGTATTTTAACCAGAGACAAAATTATGATCGAAGAGATGAGAGAAACAACTACAACAGACAACAATGGAATGATCATGACGAATATAGGAGGTCCAGAAGTGGAGATAGAAATAGAGACATACCTTCGGGAGATCCACCAAATGACAATCAGGGAACTAATCAAGCCCAAGTAAATTATCTAATGGCTGATGAGAGGGATTCGAGGAGACCCGATGAACAGCAACAAAGAAAAGGGGACAAACAAGTTGACCGTGGGAAAAATCAAGGGTCTGATCCTGGTCCCAGTAATAAAGATGAGAGGCTATATACATACGATAATATTGAAATGTATGGTAGTGATCCGCAATGGGGCAATCCAATAGCGAATTTTATTGACAAGTTTAATCAACAGAATCCACGGGAAAAATATAAGAGTGGATCAATCCGTGTTGTGAATGATACCGAAAACGGTTAAACTAATGTTAAATGAAATATTGAGAAAAAGTATTGAAAGACTAAAACCCCAAAATTCTAAAAGCATGTAAGAACATCTTACTCAAGTTATTTTGAAACCATATAATTTAACAAACAACAAACCACCAAGAAAAAGAGAACAGATGATTAAATAATATTTATAAAGAACTGATTTAAAATGGACTAATAGGAAAAATAATATTTTGATGGTAACAGAAGAAAAATTAAATGAACAAAAACAATTGATGGTAATGTGCTCAGATAAGAAGAATAAAGAATAATTTAATGACTCCAATGAAACTGAAGGAGGTTGATAATTAATACAATAATTAGAATTTCTCGGAATTGAAGATTTTATAAGAATAAATGATACGGAGAATTATGTCACAAGAAGTAAAGTCAAAAGAATTTTAACATAAGGCCTATCAATGATGTTATATGCTATTAGTCAATGGAAAAGAAGAAGGAATCAAGGAGAAGAAGAAATATATAAATAAATACAAACAGCTACAGCAACCCTCAAAAATTGTTGGCGTTTCCCACTCGCCAGATAGCGTTTCCCGTGGGGGGGGGTGGATAAAACTTTATTATTTAATATTTAGCATGTACCGCTACATTATTCATTAGCCCAGTTTATATTCTGATAGTCCCTTATCGAGTTGAAGATGAAAAATAATTGATTAAAAATAATCAAGCTGGACTAGGCTGAGTGTTTCCTCTTGTGGCCACTAACATGGCGCGAAGTCCCAACGAGAAATACCATTTGTCTATTGCTACACCAGGGTTGAAATCTTCTAAGGGTGGTCCATTTACTGCCAGCTGCATTAGATCTCCTAATGAAGTGATGTCCAGGGAAAGTCTCTGTTTCACTTTTGTCCTGTTAACGAAGCTAAATCCCCGTTCACAAGATGCTGTTGTTACTGCCATGCATGGAACGCCGTAAAATACTTTCTTTAGCTCACCAAAACGCTCAGGAAACTTGTACAGAGTTTTAATAGCTCACCCAGTCCTTTTGAAGTTATTTGCTCTTCTTTAACCATCATTTTTAATTGAAGCCATTCCGATAGCAAAACATCCTCATTTATATCACCAGTAATAAAAACATGCGCCAATTGAAGAATCTCCTCATTGCCATATGCAGTTAGGGTGTCATCTTGAGGAAGGCACAAGAAATCCAGAACGTGGCACTTGGTGCCTACTACAGTCTCAAGTGTATCAAGACGGCACTTCAAGTAATGAACTGTGCTTTCGATCAGCTTATTACGGATTGATTTGTATTCTTCCTCCCCTTGAGACGTGTTTGTGAGAACAATTCCTTGGTCGCCTTTGTATTTTGAGCAATTCAGTTTCTCCGAGTCTGAAGTGTCAGAAAGGAATTGTTTCACACTGGATCCTTCAGATGAAAGCAAGAACTGAACCATTTCCACCGTTACCATCATTGACGATCGTACCTGTGAGACCAGTAACTGTTTCAACTGTAAAACTTTACAAAATGGCTCTAGTTTCCCATACAGGTAAATCAAAAAGTTTAATGTTTTTACAAACTTGTATGATGTAAGGATTTTTAGATAGATTTTTGCTCTAGCTGCATCCGCAGCTTCTCCTGTTGTAGCTTTCCGGTTCGTTATATCCTCAAGATGGATGACCAGAGGTACGAGATCACGCCGCAAAGCTTTCAAAGCGTCAGATTTACTACATAGCCACCATACATTGTGAATATTTCTGAGTTTTACTATCTCACTTTCTAAAGTTTTCGCGGTGTTTTTAAGCTCATGGAGGCGTTTTGAGGATCGTTTGTAAAATTTGTATATGTTCTTCACAGTTTCGTCAAGCTTTTCTAGGTAAGGGATGGAATTGGCAGCATCAAGTATGGCCAATTGTAGACGATGCGCGGCGCAGTGAATGTAATTAAATGCGGAGCTTTTTCTTTCAAACGAAGTACGAAACCTGACTTTGAGCCAATCATAGACGACGCCCCGTCAGTTCCCACACTAACTTTTCTCTTCTCCAATCAAGTCCTAAGTTATCCAAGAGCCCAGTAACAGCAGTGAAATACGACTCTGCCCTACCGCTCTCGAGAGGCACAAGGCCTAAAAGGTCTTCTCTTATCTCCCCTTCACACACATAACGAGCATAAACAATCACATGTTCCTCATCAGCACTTCGGTCCGTGGAACCATCAATCAAAATACTGAAACACTGAGCATTTTTTTATTTTTGAACCACATCTTCTTGTAACTGTTTAGCAATAAAATTAATGAAAACTTGGCAGTTTTTATCGTTTACATATTGTTTTGTCTCCACATTTACACCTAATTTACTTGCAAGGGGAACTTGCTTAGGGAATTCGGTAAATGGTTTTTCATTGATGCCTATAAAATAGGCTATGCTGAATAAAGTTGTTAGATGCTCAAACATAGAAGACTCTATTTTCTTAATACATTTGGCAAGAGGAGCTTTTCCTGGTTCTGACTCTACTTCAAACAGCGTTAAATTGTCCATATGTACTAGGCTTTAACCATGAAACACAAAAGTTTCCTTTTTCATGGAACCAGAAAATCCTGCTACCCATTTTGGGTCACTTTTTGAGGGTATTTAGCGCATATAGTACATTTTGCGCGGTCGGAATCGTAAGCTAGCCAGGGGAAGATATCCAGCCAAGCTCTTTGAAATTTTCGTTTCCCAGAGGAACCGTGAGTAGGCCTAAGTCCACTAGAACTCGCGTTTCAGTTTCCCTGGTAGGCCCGGCACTTACATCTCTAGCAGTAGACGTCGCACTCGCAGACTCACTAGGCGTCGTACTGACAGTAGAACTTTTTTTAAAGAAATAATTAAGTTTAATCTGTTTCATTATGAATAAAATAACACACGAAAAATAAAATACACGCTGAACACGATCTTAGAAATTGAGAATACTCTTAGTACAGAAACAATAAATCACACGCGTAACACATCCGGTCAACTCAACAATAATTAGCAGACTGTACAACTTGGAAGGAGTGACAAAGGCCGGCGGCCGGCGGCCTGCGGCCCGCGCAGAACGGCGTGAAATTTCCGCTCCCCTCTCTCAGCAACACTATTTTGTTCGACGTGTTTTAAGATGTTTATATCCAACAGAGCAGTTTTGTTTATAACATTCACACGGTGGCAGCTAACTTATGGCCTACGACTTCAACACGCGCCTTTACTAAAACAAAAACATGACGTGTTTTGGTTTAATAGACGTCCTTATTTTTTCCATTTTTCATTCTTTCTCTCCTCTTTTCTCCTTTTTTTCACAGTCAAAACCCACTCGCCACTGGCGAGTGGGCGAGTGCAATTTTCGAGGGTTGGCTACAGTATGAAGAATCCCAAAAGTGTTTGGTACTAGTCGCTAATTGACTACTACTTATAATTTTTTTATTTTTATGTATTGACCGTAGAAATGTTCCGGCAATAATTTTTATGAGCAGGAATGATGTTCCCCTGGTCTCAGAAGGTGTAAGGATGGACAGCGGTGTATGGACCCAGAGTGGCCACCCGACTGGAACCACCGCACAGGATAGGGAAAAATGTTAGGGAAATTGAATATTTAAGGGATAATAATTATAAAATAGCTGAAAAGAGTGATATTGGATTCCAGAAGTATAGATAAAGAAAATAGAAGGAAGATAGCAGACAGAAGCTTCATTGATAAAGCGAGTATATAAAAGTAAATAGAAATGAGTGTTAAAACAAGTTTAATATGATTAGTGTGACCAGTCCTTATCAAATAAAAGGTGGAAGTACCACTACCCAGAAATGAATAATTGATGAATTTGCCTCCAAGAGAGAGAGAGTATAGTAAGAAAACAGCAATTACCACCAGTC
This sequence comes from Magicicada septendecula, assembly GCA_034769895.1. Lineage (NCBI taxonomy): Eukaryota > Metazoa > Arthropoda > Insecta > Hemiptera > Cicadidae > Magicicada > Magicicada septendecula. The sequence goes on from CM068373.1 coordinate 214,911,844, forward strand.
GGAATTACCAGTCAGTTTATAACCAGTTTGAAATGAAACACTATTATGAAAATAAAGCCAAGACTATTAAGAGAATGGAAATAATCAACAATTTATTTTTAATAAACAAGTAATACTAAAATAAATTTGTTCTAGTGGGGGGGGGCTTTATGTAACGTTACATAACCCGATCCCAATAAATTAACTCATGATAACATAAAGGTCAGAAATGGGTAACATATAACTAGCTCTAAATTAAAGTATATCACTAAACATGATAAACAATTCGAGTGATATATGGTGCAAAGTGAGTTATAGTGTACCCATTGAGGAAAAAAATAAAAGTGAAGGTAACTTATTACAGAACTGTGCTGTAGGTTTGGAAATTATAAAACTATGAGAGTAGGCTATAATACTACTAACTGATTTTGTATTTTATTTGTTTATTGTAATATTTATATTGTATGAACAACCAATTGTTATACCTAAGTTCATGTTATATTTTTTTCAAATATTTGTATTATAATATAAGATAACCCAGGGTTAGTTTTAAAAAACATAAAAATTTAAATATAAAAGGATAATAAAAAATTAAAATAATAATATGAGGGAAATGGCAGCAGGAAGTAGTGCAGTGTAGGAATACTATGAGAGACTAATAAATAATATATATAAATTTATTTAAAGATAATAAAATTATCAAATACTTATATACAAGGTCATAAGAAAATGAACAAAAACTTATTATGTAAACCAAATTGATAAAGAAACCGGAATGGAAAAGAATTATTTTTCGGTAAATAAAATATAAATTTATAATAATTACAAACTGCCTGTATAATAAAAATACTATGGGTTACTAAGAGTGACGAGAATAACAAGTATTGTTAATAAAATTTTTGAAATAAAACCATAGAGTTGAAGAAATGATGCTACTACAATTATAATAAAAATTACCTTTTTGGAACTTTGGAGGAGTGAAAATTAATACTAAATTAACAAGCAACATGACCACTGTATAATCATCCATGATTTATCAAAATTAAATGGTTATACACCTTACTAAACAGTGAAAGAAAACCTTCTGATGATTCAACCTGGTTTCGCCATAGTTCTAGTTGACGATCGAAAAATGCGCCAGACGGTAAGGAAATTATAACGCAAGACGGACCTCACCAGCGAAAAAGCTTCATTCCAGTAAGAACCATACGGAGCGAGGTAATATAAACATTTCGTTTAATAGTTCAAGAAGAAAACGCATTCCGAACGTTGATATAGAACACAAACTAGTCATTTAATCACATGTTTTTTTAAAGTAAACAAAGGCACGCTGCTCTCTTACGGACATTCCAGGAACTACATACTACACGAAAAAATAAACAAATGTATTTAATATTTTTTCGGTATTTGTAAAGCTTAGTAATTATCCATTTCTGACACTCTCGTAACAAAAAGAACTTACCCTGAACCCCGGGGAATTATTAAGAATTATATATTAATTGATGTTTTTTTTAAAATAGTGTAAAATCTGGTAAACAAAACCATATAGGTTTTTTTCTCTTTAGACAATTCCATGTTGACTCTGTGAAGTCGAGATTATGTTTTATTTAAGGAAAGATCAATTGTGATACTTGTATTTTGGTGGCAGGAAACAAAAACCAATAATATAAATAAATAATATTATTGAAAAATAATCTTGAATAATAAAGTGTGTTATAATTTTTGTAGTGGGTAGTTGTAATAAATTTCAGCACAAAAACATAAGAAATCAACACATCGGATCAAATTTTGGTACAGAGTATGCTGGTTGAACTAAGCGTAGAAACTTATCTCACAGTCAGCTGATTTAAATCACAGCGAACAATTTGAAAAAAAATCCGAAATCGTCTAAACCGCGGTAAATAGTTGGTACTTACTCTCTCTTCTTCATAAGGCTGAACAACTTCCCTCCTGGACCCCAAATCACACACTCTCGATTTCTGTTTAGATTGAGTAACATTAAATAAAATACTTTATTTATTTTTTTTAAAACGTCAGTTATTATAATTCATAAGTGGCGACTGCGGAGAGGCGGAAACTTTAATAATAACAAAAGCCGTACGTTTCAGAATTGACGCTAACAAAGTGGTGTATATAAAATAACTCTACTCCGCCTCTCAACGAAAAAGCAGGACGTTACAGAATTGGCGCTCAACGTAAAAGGGCGGTAATTAGAAAAGAATTTTGATATTTAATAAAAATATATACCAAAAAATCTAATTATCGTTGGCAGTTATGAGAAAACAAGAAATGCATAATACCCGAGGCAAATCGAAGAAGAGGGCAGAAGAAAAGGAGATTGAAGAAGGTGGACAGGAACAAGAGATAGAATTAGTCATGGACAGTGAAATGGACCAACAGACAGGTGATAAAGAAGAAACAGAAGTAGTTATGGACACGGAAACGGAAATAGCGGAAGAGGATGCCCAAGGGGACCAACCAGACAAAGCGGTAGCCAGAGAAGAACCTAATTGGCAAGACCTGATGAAATTTATGGCAGAACAATTTAAGGAACAGAATAAACAAACTAATGAACAATTTAGAAAACAGGAGGAAAACTTGAGACAGACCAATGAGGAAAATAAGGAGAATTTTAAGAAACAGGAGGAAAACTTAAAACAAACCAATGAGGAAAATAAGGAGAATTTTAAGAAGCAGGAGGAACAAAATAGACAGACCAATGAGAAAATAGATAGTATTCAGGAAAGTTTAGTCAAACAACTAAATGAAAAAATAGAAACCATTCATGGAAATATCAAACAAACCATGAATGAACAATACCATGAACTGAAGGAAACGGTTGAAGGGCAAAGAGAAGAGATGAATGCAAAATTTGAAGAGAATAATGAGAATTTAAAACAAATTGAGGGTAAGATGGAGAATTTCAACAAGGAATTAAGAGAAAATCTAGAAGGTAAAATTGAACTGGTCAATAATACGTTAAGACAAAGAGTAGATGAATATAAGGAAGAGGCAGAGAAGAAATTAATGGAAACTAACCAAAGATTAGATAAAACTGAAGAGAAAATGGAACTAATTAAAACAGGAGTCGAGGCACGAATGGAAAAAGAAGAACAAGATAATAAAGTTCGTGTAATGGCCATACGACAAGAAAACAATGACCAGTTAGATAGTATCAAAAGCAGTCTAAACTGTAAATTTTCAGAGTTTCATAAAACAGTAGAGAATGTAAAAAACCAGTGTGATAGCCAAGCAGAGAAATTAGATAGTTTACAACAAATACAAACCAATTTTCAATGTGATGTAGATAGAATAAGTGCTAGATCCGCATGCAGCAATCATCAGGTTTATCCAGATAGTAAGGAAAGTGTAAACTTTCGGGATTATCGCAGAAACCCACTTGAATTTTTAGGGAGAGTAGACGAAATTTTGAACAGATCAAAGGAGAATCGATGGAATATGATAAAAGGTCTATTAGACGAATCGTTCAAAAATATCAATGATAATTTGTGGACAGCAATTAGGAACGAGGTGTGTGATTATGGGGGTTTCAAAACTATGTTCAAACGTAAGTACTGGTCAGAATCAGTACAAAACATTATTAGGGACGATATCTGTCATGGTAGGTATGACCGTACAGTGGGACAAACACCTACTGCTTACTTTTTAGGGAAGGTGTGTATCGCAAAGTATTTAGACCCTAAGATACCTGAAGAGTGTCTAGTGACCAAAATGGCGTATCATTTCGAAGAGAAGATCATTAGTGCACGCTTAAGTGGACAAATAAAAACTATTGGAGGCATGGAAACGCTGCTAGAAAATTATGAACAGGAATCTTATTATAGGAGAAGTAGATGGAGGTCAGAGAATACCGAGGAGCAGAAGAATGAACCACCTAGAGATAATCGACCTAGAGTCAATTATGTACATGCTAATAACAATTATTACAGTAATAGTTACCAAGGAAGACGTCCGTATTTTAACCAGAGACAAAATTATGATCGAAGAGATGAGAGAAACAACTACAACAGACAACAATGGAATGATCATGACGAATATAGGAGGTCCAGAAGTGGAGATAGAAATAGAGACATACCTTCGGGAGATCCACCAAATGACAATCAGGGAACTAATCAAGCCCAAGTAAATTATCTAATGGCTGATGAGAGGGATTCGAGGAGACCCGATGAACAGCAACAAAGAAAAGGGGACAAACAAGTTGACCGTGGGAAAAATCAAGGGTCTGATCCTGGTCCCAGTAATAAAGATGAGAGGCTATATACATACGATAATATTGAAATGTATGGTAGTGATCCGCAATGGGGCAATCCAATAGCGAATTTTATTGACAAGTTTAATCAACAGAATCCACGGGAAAAATATAAGAGTGGATCAATCCGTGTTGTGAATGATACCGAAAACGGTTAAACTAATGTTAAATGAAATATTGAGAAAAAGTATTGAAAGACTAAAACCCCAAAATTCTAAAAGCATGTAAGAACATCTTACTCAAGTTATTTTGAAACCATATAATTTAACAAACAACAAACCACCAAGAAAAAGAGAACAGATGATTAAATAATATTTATAAAGAACTGATTTAAAATGGACTAATAGGAAAAATAATATTTTGATGGTAACAGAAGAAAAATTAAATGAACAAAAACAATTGATGGTAATGTGCTTAGATAAGAAGAATAAAGAATAATTTAATGACTCCAATGAAACTGAAGGAGGTTGATAATTAATACAATAATTAGAATTTCTCGGAATTGAAGATTTTATAAGAATAAATGATACGGAGAATTATGTCACAAGAAGTAAAGTCAAAAGAATTTTAACATAAGGCCTATCAATGATGTTATATGCTATTAGTCAATGGAAAAGAAGAAGGAATCAAGGAGAAGAAGAAATATATAAATAAATACAAACAGCTACAGCAACCCTCGAAAATTGTTGGCGTTTCCCACTCGCCAGATAGCGTTTCCCGTGGGGGGGGGGGTGGATAAAACTTTATTATTTAATATTTAGCATGTACCGCTACATTATTCATTAGCCCAGTTTATATTCTGATAGTCCCTTATCGAGTTGAAGATGAAAAATAATTGATTAAAAATAATCAAGCTGGACTAGGCTGAGTGTTTCCTCTTGTGGCCACTAACATGGCGCGAAGTCCCGACGAGAAATACCATTTGTCTATTGCTACACCAGGGTTGAAATCTTCTAAGGGTGGTCCATTTACTGCCAGCTGCATTAGATCTCCTAATGAAGTGATGTCCAGGGAAAGTCTCTGTTTCACTTTTGTCCTGTTAACGAAGCTAAATCCCCGTTCACAAGATGCTGTTGTTACTGCCATGCATGGAACGCCGTAAAATACTTTCTTTAGCTCACCAAAACGCTCAGGAAACTTGTACAGAGTTTTAATAGCTCACCCAGTCCTTTTGAAGTTATTTGCTCTTCTTTAACCATCATTTTTAATTGAAGCCATTCCGATAGCAAAACATCCTCATTTATATCACCAGTAATAAAAACATGCGCCAATTGAAGAATCTCCTCATTGCCATATGCAGTTAGGGTGTCATCTTGAGGAAGGCACAAGAAATCCAGAACGTGGCACTTGGTGCCTACTACAGTCTCAAGTGTATCAAGACGGCACTTCAAGTAATGAACTGTGCTTTCGATCAGCTTATTACGGATTGATTTGTATTCTTCCTCCCCTTGAGACGTGTTTGTGAGAACAATTCCTTGGTCGCCTTTGTATTTTGAGCAATTCAGTTTCTCCGAGTCTGAAGTGTCAGAAAGGAATTGTTTCACACTGGATCCTTCAGATGAAAGCAAGAACTGAACCATTTCCACCGTTACCATCATTGACGATCGTACCTGTGAGACCAGTTGTAGCGGGTCAAATTTTGGGTGTTTTATTTTAACCGTTTGGGACATTATTTATATTTTTATTTATTTCATTCTGGGCGGATTGTCATTGTGCAACGTATTTGTCAGTATAACAGTCAATGTAACAGAACAGTGAAACAACGCTATAAGACGCAGTTGTTGTTGAGGAATGCGGCTGAAGAGTTTACCTCCACAAAATTCTGAGAACTTTGTACTTGTGTGTGGCAGCGCACATACGCAACTGCTCAACCACGCTCCAAGTGACGCTCTGGCAAAAAACTAAGATGGCCAGAGAGAGAAATTTTCATCCTTCATTTGGTTTCACTACGGAAATGCTGTGTTAAGTCCCACCCACTTTTATGACATTAGCCAGTGCCTATTTGAAATCGTCTGCTATCGTCACTCCAACAACTACGTGACTAGTATGATTCGAAATTGGGACGACTAACTGGAAGGCATTGATGTCCGTCGTCTTGACTAAAATGCTCCCGGAGTGGGGAACGGAAAGACGCCGGCAGTTCGTTGTCGACTCCAGCCTGCGCAGGCCGCCCGTCAACCGGGCTCGTCACGAATTTATATATTTTAACAGTAAAAAGTTTAATTGGAGAAAAGTTTATGTGACCGCGGTCGAGTAGAAAAGGGTAAAGAAATTAACTGTATAATTTTCGGACAGTAAACAACAAGAAATTAACAGAAGATGAGTGCGCGCGCGAACCACGTTGCCGGCGGTTTAAGTGTAAGGGCTGGGGGCTTTATTAGAAAATGTTAAGGGGTTCATAATTTAGTGTGTTTGAGTGAGTGTGAAAAATTTGCAGGCTGGGCTCTGTCTGTATGTCTGTTTTATATAGTGATCAGTAAGGTAAGAGATTAGCGTAAGTTAGTATGTAGAAGACGCCAACAGAAAAAAGAAACATGTAACGTAATCTGTAAAATGCTGAGAAAAATTTTGAACAAGATTTTCAAATGAGTCTGATTAAAGAAAAATATTAATTCTCTTCCAAAATGAGTTGTGTCAGTACTTTGCGTAACCCATAGACCATGTTTGTATCTAGGTACATGTGATCGAATCCTGTGACCCTGTAAGAGCTATCGTACGGTAAGTAACAATTAATCTGAAATTTGATAATTATAATAATATGTGATTGATTAGCAAGTTACAATTGGCGCCCGAACAGGGACGAATTGAATTAATTATAATTAATTAATTGGATTCCGCATCGACAGAGATACAAACATGTTCTAGGTTAGCTTAACAACGTAACAGTATATTACAAAGTTTAAATAATTACTGTATTTATTTAATTAATTATTCTATTTAAGCAATTTATATAATTTAATTTATATCAATAATACAAAATGTCAGATAACGAGAATAAAATAAATGAAAATAGCGTCGAAAATTTTGACGACTCAAACATTAGTAACTTTGAAATACATTCGACTCCCAGTGCGAGTCAAGAGAAAGCAGAAATAAATTTGAGTGACCAGAGTAATGTAACTGAAGATTCGGGTGTGCAATTAACCCCGACTTCAACAAAATGTAACGCACAATTTAATAGTGAGGTAATGAGTATGTTACAATTACTTTTAGAACAAAATAATGAACTGAAGAGTGATTCTGACGCTAAATTCAATATGCAAAATTCAATAATTAATAACAAGTTTGATGAGCTAAAAAACGAAATTCAAGAAATTAATAGACGTTGTGAAAATACCAAAGTAGAATGTACGGATAAAATTAACCAAGTAGAAACCAAATTAGATGATTCGATACAAAAGTTAGATGTTAAATTTACTGAAATAGATAATCAGATACATAGAGTTGAGAAGCAAATAAATGAGAATAACGAGTATTTAATAAGTTCAATGAATGAGCATAACAATGACATAGAAATTAAAATTAATAAAAGTAATACTGAAACTGATTGTAAGTTGAATAGTGTAGTAATGACAGTTGAAAAATTTAGTCAGAATATTGATGAACACCAAAATAAGATAGAATCTAAAATAAATGAAATTGAAAATAATTATAAGACAGAAATACAAGCAGTAAATGAATCTATCGATGTGATAGCAAAGAATAACGTACAGTCTGAGTATAGTAATGACAAAAAATTATATTCACTCGAACAGAATATTAATAATATGAGAGATGAATTGAGTGTAGTAAAAAATCAAAATGTAACCAATGTCACTGAACGTATATTTATGACACGTGACACAAACAATGAAATAGAATTAGAGACTTTTAGTAATGAAAATAGGAGAGTGCATCCAATGCAATTTTTAAATCGAGTACGGGAGTTTGACAGATTTAATGGTAGTAGCTGGGAGGTTAAACTTATAAAAATTTTGAAATGTTTTAAAGGTGATTCAGAGATATGGGCGGAGACGCATCGAAACGAATGGGAGAGTTATGGAGATTTTGAAAGAGCATTTCGGAACAAATACTGGTCGGAGGAGGAGCAGGAGATACTGCGAAGTCAAATAATGGGAACTGGGAGTTTTGGAAGAAACAACCGTAGTATCACAGTATATACGATGAAGCTGTACAACGAAGCGAAGTATTTGGAACCACCGTTGCCATTCCAGTCGTTTGTACGCCACGTTAGCAAGCACCTACCAAGGGAGGTGCAGATCACATTGATGACCAGAGAGGTAAGCGACATAAATGAATTAGAAAAAGTATTAGACGTTTTTCAGAATATTAAGGACCAGGAAGACAGCAGACGCATACAACAACATAATATACAAAATGGAGGTAATTATGTACCAAGAGGAGGACCAAACGGAGGAACCACACACAATGGTCGAGAATGGGACAGACGATACCCAATGTGGAAATGTGACGGGTGTCTGGTAGAAAATTATGCTGATCGTAATTTTTGTTATAGATGTAGAAGGGCGAGGCCCGGACAGCAGCCGAGGACACCACCGAGGTTCAACAACCCACAGCAGAGGAACGGTGAACGACGAGTAGAGAATCTGAGAAATGAAGGAGGAAATCAGCAGATGGGCAGAGTATACACGCCCCGTAACGCAGACGCAAGAATGGGAAACTAAGGAGGACAATGGATGAGGAGGCCCGGCCATTGTCGAGGAATAATCACGGGGTCCATGAAAATAAATACAGGAATAACACGATTCACACGGACTTGGCCACAGAATTGTTGGAAGAAGAGGAGACGGAAACGAGGAGACAAGAGGCGTGGTTGACTGAGGTAAAACTGGAAATAGAAGGTAAGTCAATCTTGACACTTATAGATACAGGTAGCGAAATATCTGTAATAGCAGAACATGTACTCAATGAATTGAAAGAAACTAACAAACATATTCCGTCTTTGCCAGTAGCAGGGGTAGCAATTGTAGGTATTACGGGTGTTAGAAGTAAACGGGTTACAACACAAGTCCAGTTGAACATGTTAATAAATGGGGAAAAATATGAGAATACATTTTTAGTTGTAAGAGGTTTAAATTTAGAAGTGATTTTGGGTAATGATTTTTTAATAAGAAATAATGCGGTCATTAACTTTCGAAAAAGAATTTTAGAATTGAGTAATGAAAATAAACAAATAACAGTTAATTTTGAACGGGTTCTAGACACAGTAAAGATTTCGGGTATAAGGGTTATACCAGATAAAACCATAAATAGGGATATGGAATTTAGTATACATGCGTGTAGAGAGAGTGTGAGTGAAGAGAGGGGAGATAGAATATGGGCCGAAAGAGAGGTTAAATTTTGTGGGGAAGGTGATGAAAAGGGGAGCTCTCAGCGTAAAGCGCTGTGGCGGGTAGTTGAGGACTATCGGGGAGTGTTTGCCGGGGAACCAGGAAGGGCAAAAGGTTATGAATGTGAATTAAGGGTGAGGGAGCATGCACCATATGTCCAACGTAGTTATCCGGTACCATATTCGAAAAGGGAGGCTGTACAGTCAGAATTAGATAGGATGTTAGCGGGGGATATTATAGAAAGGTCGGTATCAACTTATTCCAACCCTTTAGTAGTAGTAATCAAAAAAGATGGGAGAGTGAGGTTATGTCTAGATGCCCGCAAAATCAATCAAATAATCATTCCAGACCGGGAGTCACCAGAAGCGATAGAAGAGATTTTTCAGAAATTTAGTGGTGTGAAATACATGACTTCTTTAGACCTGACCGCCGGATATTGGCAAGTCCCATTGGCAGTAAATAGTAGAAAATATACAGCGTTTTTGTTCAACGGAAAAAACTATCAATTCAAGCGCTTGCCGTTTGGTTTGAACACCAGTGTAGCTAGTTTTATTAAGTGTCTCGACGAAATTTTGCAACCACATAACTTAGATTTTCTAACCATATACGTAGACGACATACTAATAGCTTCTAGAACATTTGAAGAGCATGTAGAGCATTTGGAATATGTATTGGAGAAATTATATCAGGGAGGTTTGACGGTGAATTGGGACAAATCAAAATTTTTGCAAACCGAAATACATTTTTTAGGTTTCATAATAACACCTACAGGAATACGTGCTAACCCGGATAAAGTAGAATCCATCTTGACATTCCCGGAGCCAAAAAATATAAAGCAGTTGCAAAGTTTTCTTGGTCTTTGTAATTTTTACAGGAAGTTTCAGAGGAACTACGCCCAGACGACGGCCCGACTCAGCGCAGTGTTGCAAAAGAACAAGCAATGGAGATGGGGCGACAATGAAAGAGCAGTGTTCAATGACATCAAAATCAAGTTCGCAGACATGATACTAATGAATCATCCCAATTTTAATAACAAATTTTATTTACAGACAGATGCTAGTAACATAGCGTTGGGAGCAGAACTTTACCAAGAGGACGAGGAGAAGGAACATAAAACTATCGCCTTTGCCAGCCGGACGTTGCTAGCCGCTGAGCGCAACTACACTACCACAGAAAAGGAGCTCCTCAGTATAGTGTTCGCCGTGAGGAAGTTCCGAACGTATCTGCTGGGTAACAGAACCATCATCAGGACGGACCACAAAGCGCTATCGTTCCTCAATACTTGTAAACTCACACACAGCCGGATTACCAGGTGGGTGTTAGCTCTTCAGGAGTATAATTTTTCTTGGGAATACATTAAGGGTGTAGAGAACAGGGTGCCCGACACACTATCACGAGTAGACACAGATAGAAATAGAACAGGTAGAGATATCAAAGAGATAGAAATTTATAGACTATCCCGGGAAGATAAACTTTTTGGGGAGGAATTGAAAGATATAAATGTAATGCAAAGAGCTGATAATAAATTAAATAAAATAATTACTAGTATAGAATCAGATGTAGATGAGTTTGGGTATAAACAATATTTTCAAGTGTTTAAAGGGAGTTTGTTTAAAAAAGTAGAGGGGAGAGAGAGAGATTGGAGATTAGTCATACCTGAAGGGTTGATAGAGAAAATAGTGTGGGACTGTCATTTTAGATACGGGCATTTTGGGGCACGGAAGTGTGTGAATGTATTACAGGAATCTTGTTTATTTAAGAACATGGAGAAACGAGTCCGAAGAATAATTAGAGTTTGTGAGTTATGTCAGAAATCCAAAGTTGTAAATTATAGGTTAGAGGGAGAACTAAATTATATTAAAGTAGAAAAACCATTCGATTTAGTAGCTGTAGATTTGTACGGCCCATTGCCGAAAGGTAGGGGTGGAGTGATGCATATTTTTGTTGTACTTGATACTTTTTCTAAATATGTCAGGCTATATAGTGTAAAGCGAGCCACAAGTAAGGTGCTGAGCGAGAAAATCACACGCGACTATATGATCAACGTGGGAAAGCCGAAGGTGATATTATCCGACCACGGTCCGCAGTTCATCAGCGGAAGATGGCGCCAGACTCTTGGATGGGAAGGTATTATCCCAAAGCACACTGCCGTATATCATCCACAGTCGAATCAAGCTGAGAGAGTCATGAGGGAGTTGGGCAGAATTTTTCGAACATACTGCCATGCCAAACATAGTGAGTGGCCACTCTATGTGCAGAAGATTGAAAACTGGCTAAACTGCACCACCCACGAGTCGACGGGGTTCACGCCTTACGAGTTGATACGAGGAAAGCGCCCACAGCGGATTTTGGAACAATTAATTGAATATCCACCGGAAACCAACACTATTAGCAACGATGTTAAACTTAGACTAGCGAATGAGAGTTTGTTGACGAAGGGAGAGCGGAGAAAACAGCGCCATGATAGGAAAGGTAAGTGGACGAAGTATGAGGTTGGACAGTTGGTATTGGTACGACGACACGATTTATCAAGTGCACAAGATAAGGAGATCAAGAAGTTTTTCTTATTGTACGAGGGGCCGTACGAGGTAGTGGAAATAAAAATGAAAAATTCATATGTGTTACAGAATAGAGAAACCAGGGAGATAGTGGGTACGCACAACGCTACAAATTTGAAATTATTTTGGTCAGCATAAGTATTTTGTTAATTTGTAAAGGTATGAATGTTATTTAATTATTCTTTTATGTTTTTAGAAGGGCTCCTTCCCCATTTTCGGGCGGCCACGATCTTACCAGTCCTGGCCGTGGAATTCGGAAAGCGGAGGCGGGCCATGGTTGGCAGGATCTTCCTTCGGGCAGTGAAAACAACGATGGTCCGGCTCCACCAAAATTGGTACAAAATAGAAATTTAACCATACATATTTGAACGGGGAGGGGGACCCCAACAGGTACGTGACTCGACTTAAAATTTTTTAATACACTCATGGTGCAGCGGTTTTGGTGTGCCTGTCACGTGCCTGCACTGCCTTAGAGTGTTTGTATATAATGGAGGCTGCATTAAATAAAAGGCAGTGCATTCAAATTAAATTTTTTGGTGTCAGGGGCAAAATTAAAATGGAGCCTTTGACAATATTTTCTGATTGGCCCGAAACGACGAGTTTTGGGGCAAGAGGGATGGGCGCACGGTAGAAAGCGGGGTAGAAGAAATGGTAAGAGAGGGGAAGTAGTGTGTTTCAGAGGGGGGACGTGAATTCACGTAGTATATCTACCTAGTGCCGATCCTTTTTGCAGCAAGACCCGGCATTTCAGGCGATGTGTTGCGTCAGCAAATTATATTACGACAATAGAGTCAGCCTCCTATGTAAATATATATATATAAAAAAAAAAAAAAAAAAAAAAAAAAAAAACCCAAAATAACTTTGGATGTGTATAATTTTAAATTTAAGATATAATTTTTTTCTTCTAAATTTTTTAGCATTAGGTGACCAAATATAATTGTTAGATTTTAGTAGTAGTGGGTATAAGAACGTTTTGAAGAAATGTGGTAATATAAGAACTTGTTATCAATACAAGATGTGGGGATAATTTTGGGGGGGGTAGTTTGGTGCTCAATGAAGGGACATAACAGTGTAGTGTGGAACTGCTATGGTGGAAAGTTGTAGATTTTGTATTAGTTATTTTATGTTAATAATGGTTAAGTTTCCATATAAAATGGGTTAAAACCCCATTTCAATTAAGATTGTCATTTAAATTTTAATTTAATATTACGAAAGATATTTTACTTGTGATTCCCCAAATTTTCGGGCGGTCACGGCCTCACCGAACCCTGACCGTGGAATTGGTTTAGCTTTAACAGCTATGGTTGGGGCACATTACGATTACGCGCTGACCATAACTGGCCATAGCTGTTATCGTTGTAAAGGTGTATTTTGAAATTGATGGGGGGTAATAAAAAGGGGAATCACCAAACTATGGAACAGCGGCTGCCACTCTGTTCGAGAAGGAACAGCAGAGCCAGGTGGTAGATCCGTTTAAGGGTGCATAATTTTATAACAAGAACATGATGATGTTCACCAATTTTAACTTAACAGCGGAAGCAGAGACACGGAGAGGAAAAAACCTGCTCCAAAATATACAGTCTCTGTGGAAGCGAAAGGGCGAAACAGTCCTCCATAATCGGAAATAGTGTGTGTGGCTGGGAGGTGACGTAAAGGAGTCACGAATTTAAAATTTTATGACGTAAAAGTTTTGCTTATTCAAGGTGTAATCCAATCAAAAATGCTTGTGCTCTGTCCACATAATTATATGCTCAGACTCGTAATATAAGGTTCAGACTATAATTTTAAAGGTATCATTTTATTGTTGTGTGTTAGATATAGTTGTTGATAAAATGTATTTTCATTATGTGCGTAATTTTTTTTCTAAGCCAATCATTAGACGCCTGGCAGACAATCAACATAATAGGAGTAAGTGTTGAGAATGTATTACATGTAATTGTTCAATTTTGAAAGGTATTCATGGTGTTTTAATTATGTTAGGATATCAGCTGATCAACAATACCATGTCACTGGTATAGTGGTTTGTAAATGTTACAAATAATTAATGTTTTGTGTGCTACAGATATTTCGAAGTAAAGATAAAAAGAATATGCAGATTAATAAAAGATAATTTATGGGTGATAAATGTTTTATGTGACATGCAGACCTGTCCAAGTTGAATTAAAAGCTGAATGTGAAGTTGAAATGATGAATATAATGTAATGTTGTTTTGAGTTGATGTGATATAACAGAGTTGGTGAAGTATTAATGTTGACACAGTGGTAATGGAGACTTTATGTAGATTTTGAATGATATATTGTTGTTTTTATAGTTAATGAGGTTATTTTGTGTATTTGTGGTAATGAAATGAGATTGAGATTTTTGGGGAAGGCAATTTTGTATTAGGGGGTAGTGTATTTGGGGAGTCCGCAACAAGGGTTGGGACGGGATAGGGACCGATTGGCGCCGGAAAGGGTTACCTAGGGAGGGTCCAGGAACCAACATAAGGGGATGAGTTTTGGGAAGGAAACACGTATCCTATGTACAAAGGGTTAGAGAGTATTTTTTTTTTATATATGGGGAGAAGGCGGCGAATTGTGTTAAATGGTAAGTTGGGGTTTAGAGTGTCCTGATTAGTAGATATTTTGATAGAGATGGGTGTCATGGGAGTTGAAGTTGATGAATATTGGAGTCAAAGGGGTAAAGATTATATAGGTAGACAGAATAAATGAGAATAAATAATTTACATCACCCCCAGTAAGGTAGAATTAACTGTTAACTAAGGAGAGGAATTTATAATAAAGAATGTACAATTGTTTTTTCAACCAGTGACAGAATGTTGATAAAATTTGAAAATAATGTAAAGTCAAGAAGTGTTTAATTTAAATGATTGAAATGCCAATTTGATTATTATTTATATTAATATTGTGTTTATTACAAATATTTTATGTTATTATGTTTGTATTTCAAGGTAGGATATTACAGATATTTAAAGTGTTTTCAGAAATCATACATAACATATGTAGGTCAAGGGTTTTGTACTTGACCTAATTTTGATCAGCTGATGAGTTCATACACCTACTAAGCTTGTAGAGTAGGAATTCAATTTTAATTTGTTTGTTTGATTAATTCAAACTAATCTTTGAATAATTTTAATAAATGTTATTAATAAATAAATTTAATAAATATTTAATGAATAATTTTTTTGAATTTTAAAATTTTGAAAATTTTAAATTTTTTTTTGAAAAAAAAAAAAAAAAAATTTTTTTTGATGTTTCGCCTGCCAGCGAGTGAATATTTTGAGTAATGATCATTTTATTATGTATGTATTAATGATGTTTCTTTTATTGTATTGCTTTATATTGGTAGACTATAAGTGATTCTCCATGTTAGAATAGAAATGTTTATATTAGTAGAAATGTTTAGGTTAAGTCATTGAAACAAAAATTAAAAAAAAAAAAAGAGGAAGAGAATTTTTTGGTAAAAGATTTTTTTTTGAATATTGAATTTTTTGAATTTTAAAAGGAAGTTTTTACTTTAATGTGTTATGATGATATGTAATGTTAGTATGTGTGAGCCCAGTATCTGCTAAAGGCAGCCCAGCTTGCAAAAAGGGGATCCACATCGGTGGAGGAGCTGGGATAATTTTAGCCCGGGATTGAGGATTTTGGGGGTAGCATGTTAGAAGGCGAGGTGTGCCGTGGTGCGAGTCTGATCAATTTCTCGGTGTTGGGATCTCTTACGGAGAAGTCCAGTGATCTCGTTCAGATGAGTCCATGGTCGCTGAGCCAGGGGGGTCGTGTACCCATGAGATTAAGAACAAGGGGGTTGTGGCACCAGTTCCTTACCGATCCTCTTCGGGGTTATCGATGAGATTTCTTCTGTCGTGGACAGCAGAATTCTCATCGAGGGGGTATTGTAGCGGGTCAAATTTTGGGTGTTTTATTTTAACCGTTTGGGACATTATTTATATTTTTATTTATTTCATTCTGGGCGGATTGTCATTGTGCAACGTATTTGTCAGTATAACAGTCAATGTAACAGAACAGTGAAACAACGCTATAAGACGCAGTTGTTGTTGAGGAATGCGGCTGAAGAGTTTACCTCCACAAAATTCTGAGAACTTTGTACTTGTGTGTGGCAGCGCACATACGCAACTGCTCAACCACGCTCCAAGTGACGCTCTGGCAAAAAACTAAGATGGCCAGAGAGAGAAATTTTCATCCTTCATTTGGTTTCACTACGGAAATGCTGTGTTAAGTCCCACCCACTTTTATGACATTAGCCAGTGCCTATTTGAAATCGTCTGCTATCGTCACTCCAACAACTACGTGACTAGTATGATTCGAAATTGGGACGACTAACTGGAAGGCATTGATGTCCGTCGTCTTGACTAAAATGCTCCCGGAGTGGGGAACGGAAAGACGCCGGCAGTTCGTTGTCGACTCCAGCCTGCGCAGGCCGCCCGTCAACCGGGCTCGTCACGAATTTATATATTTTAACAGTAAAAAGTTTAATTGGAGAAAAGTTTATGTGACCGCGGTCGAGTAGAAAAGGGTAAAGAAATTAACTGTATAATTTTCGGACAGTAAACAACAAGAAATTAACAGAAGATGAGTGCGCGCGCGAACCACGTTGCCGGCGGTTTAAGTGTAAGGGCTGGGGGCTTTATTAGAAAATGTTAAGGGGTTCATAATTTAGTGTGTTTGAGTGAGTGTGAAAAATTTGCAGGCTGGGCTCTGTCTGTATGTCTGTTTTATATAGTGATCAGTAAGGTAAGAGATTAGCGTAAGTTAGTATGTAGAAGACGCCAACAGAAAAAAGAAACATGTAACGTAATCTGTAAAATGCTGAGAAAAATTTTGAACAAGATTTTCAAATGAGTCTGATTAAAGAAAAATATTAATTCTCTTCCAAAATGAGTTGTGTCAGTACTTTGCGTAACCCATAGACCATGTTTGTATCTAGGTACATGTGATCGAATCCTGTGACCCTGTAAGAGCTATCGTACGGTAAGTAACAATTAATCTGAAATTTGATAATTATAATAATATGTGATTGATTAGCAAGTTACACAGTAACTGTTTCAACTGTAAAACTTTACAAAATGGCTCTAGTTTCCCATACAGGTAAATCAAAAAGTTTAATGTTTTTACAAACTTGTATGATGTAAGGATTTTTAGATAGATTTTTGCTCTAGCTGCATCCGCAGCTTCTCCTGTTGTAGCTTTCCGGTTCGTTATATCCTCAAGATGGATGACCAGAGGTACGAGATCACGCCGCAAAGCTTTCAAAGCGTCAGATTTACTACATAGCCACCGTACATTGTGAATATTTCTGAGTTTTACTATCTCACTTTCTAAAGTTTTCGCGGTGTTTTTAAGCTCATGGAGGCGTTTTGAGGATCGTTTGTAAAATTTGTATATGTTCTTCACAGTTTCGTCAAGCTTTTCTAGGTAAGGGATGGAATTGGCAGCATCAAGTATGGCCAATTGTAGACGATGCGCGGCGCAGTGAATGTAATTAAATGCGGAGCTTTTTCTTTCAAACGAAGTACGAAACCTGACTTTGAGCCAATCATAGACGACGCCCCGTCAGTTCCCACACTAACTTTTCTCTTCTCCAATCAAGTCCTAAGTTATCCAAGAGCCCAGTAACAGCAGTGAAATACGACTCTGCCCTACCGCTCTCGAGAGGCACAAGGCCTAAAAGGTCTTCTCTTATCTCCCCTTCACACACATAACGAGCATAAACAATCACATGTTCCTCATCAGCACTTCGGTCCGTGGAACCATCAATCAAAATACTGAAACACTGAGCATTTTTTTATTTTTGAACCACATCTTCTTGTAACTGTTTAGCAATAAAATTAATGAAAACTTGGCAGTTTTTATCGTTTACATATTGTTTTGTCTCCACATTTACACCTAATTTACTTGCAAGGGGAACTTGCTTAGGGAATTCGGTAAATGGTTTTTCATTGATGCCTATAAAATAGGCTATGCTGAATAAAGTTGTTAGATGCTCAAACATAGAAGACTCTATTTTCTTAATACATTTGGCAAGAGGAGCTTTTCCTGGTTCTGACTCTACTTCAAACAGCGTTAAATTGTCCATATGTACTAGGCTTTAACCATGAAACACAAAAGTTTCCTTTTTCATGGAACCAGAAAATCCTGCTACCCATTTTGGGTCACTTTTTGAGGGTATTTAGCGCATATAGTACATTTTGCGCGGTCGGAATCGTAAGCTAGCCAGGGGAAGATATCCAGCCAAGCTCTTTGAAATTTTCGTTTCCCAGAGGAACCGTGAGTAGGCCTAAGTCCACTAGAACTCGCGTTTCAGTTTCCCTGGTAGGCCCGGCACTTACATCTCTAGCAGTAGACGTCGCACTCGCAGACTCACTAGGCGTCGTACTGACAGTAGAACTTTTTTTAAAGAAATAATTATGTTTAATCTGTTTCATTATGAATAAAATAACACACGAAAAATAAAATACACGCTGAACACGATCTTAGAAATTGAGAATACTCTTAGTACACGAAACAATAAATCACACGCGTAACACATCCGGTCAACTCAACAATAATTAGCAGACTGTACAACTTGGAAGGAGTGACAAAGGCCGGCGGCCGGCGGCCTGCGGCCCGCGCAGAACGGCGTGAAATTTCCGCTCCCCTCTCTCAGCAACACTATTTTGTTCGACGTGTTTTAAGATGTTTATATCCAACAGAGCAGTTTTGTTTATAACATTCACACGGTGACAGCTAACTTATGGCCTACGACTTCAACACGCGCCTTTACTAAAACAAAAACATGACGTGTTTTGGTTTAATAGACGTCCTTATTTTTTCCATTTTTCATTCTTTCTCTCCTCTTTTCTCCTTTTTTTCACAGTCAAAACCCACTCGCCACTGGCGAGTGGGCGAGTGCAATTTTCGAGGGTTGGCTACAGTATGAAGAATCCCAAAAGTGTTTGGTACTAGTCGCTAATTGACTACTACTTATAATTTTTTTATTTTTATGTATTGACCGTAGAAATGTTCCGGCAATAATTTTTATGAGCAGGAATGATGTTCCCCTGGTCTCAGAAGGTGTAAGGATGGACAGCGGTGTATGGACCCAGAGTGGCCACCCGACTGGAACCACCGCACAGGATAGGGAAAAATGTTAGGGAAATTGAATATTTAAGGGATAATAATTATAAAATAGCTGAAAAGAGTGATATTGGATTCCAGAAGTATAGATAAAGAAAATAGAAGGAAGATAGCAGACAGAAGCTTCATTGATAAAGCGAGTATATAAAAGTAAATAGAAATGAGTGTTAAAACAAGTTTAATATGATTAGTGTGACCAGTCCTTATCAAATAAAAGGTGGAAGTACCACTACCCAGAAATGAATAATTGATGAATTTGCCTCCAAGAGAGAGAGAGTATAGTAAGAAAACAGCAATTACCACCAGTCGGAATTACCAGTCAGTTTATAACCAGTTTGAAATGAAACACTATTATGAAAATAAAGCCAAGACTATTAAGAGAATGGAAATAATCAACAATTTATTTTTAATAAACAAGTAATACTAAAATAAATTTGTTCTAGTGGGGGGGGCTTTATGTAACGTTACATAACCCGATCCCAATAAATTAACTCATGATAACATAAAGGTCAGAAATGGGTAACATATAACTAGCTCTAAATTAAAGTATATCACTAAACATGATAAACAATTCGAGTGATATATGGTGCAAAGTGAGTTATAGTGTACCCATTGAGGAAAAAAATAAAAGTGAAGGTAACTTATTACAGAACTGTGCTGTAGGTTTGGAAATTATAAAACTATGAGAGTAGGCTATAATACTACTAACTGATTTTGTATTTTATTTGTTTATTGTAATATTTATATTGTATGAACAACCAATTGTTATACCTAAGTTCATGTTATATTTTTTTCAAATATTTGTATTATAATATAAGATAACCCAGGGTTAGTTTTAAAAAACATAAAAATTTAAATATAAAAGGATAATAAAAAATTAAAATAATAATATGAGGGAAATGGCAGCAGGAAGTAGTGCAGTGTAGGAATACTATGAGAGACTAATAAATAATATATATAAATTTATTTAAAGATAATAAAATTATCAAATACTTATATACAAGGTCATAAGAAAATGAACAAAAACTTATTATGTAAACCAAATTGATAAAGAAACCGGAATGGAAAAGAATTATTTTTCGGTAAATAAAATATAAATTTATAATAATTACAAACTGCCTGTATAATAAAAATACTATGGGTTACTAAGAGTGACGAGAATAACAAGTATTGTTAATAAAATTTTTGAAATAAAACCATAGAGTTGAAGAAATGATGCTACTACAATTATAATAAAAATTACCTTTTTGGAACTTTGGAGGAGTGAAAATTAATACTAAATTAACAAGCAACATGACCACTGTATAATCATCCATGATTTATCAAAATTAAATGGTTATACACCTTACTAAACAGTGAAAGAAAACCTTCTGATGATTCAACCTGGTTTCGCCATAGTTCTAGTTGACGATCGAAAAATGCGCCAGACGGTAAGGAAATTATAACGCAAGACGGACCTCACCAGCGAAAAAGCTTCATTCCAGTAAGAACCATACGGAGCGAGGTAATATAAACATTTCGTTTAATAGTTCAAGAAGAAAACGCATTCCGAACGTTGATATAGAACACAAACTAGTCATTTAATCACATGTTTTTTTAAAGTAAACAAAGGCACGCTGCTCTCTTACGGACATTCCAGGAACTACATACTACACGAAAAAATAAACAAATGTATTTAATATTTTTTCGGTATTTGTAAAGCTTAGTAATTATCCATTTCTGACACTCTCGTAACAAAAAGAACTTACCCTGAACCCCGGGGAATTATTAAGAATTATATATTAATTGATGTTTTTTTTAAAATAGTGTAAAATCTGGTAAACAAAACCATATAGGTTTTTTTCTCTTTAGACAATTCCATGTTGACTCTGTGAAGTCGAGATTATGTTTTATTTAAGGAAAGATCAATTGTGATACTTGTATTTTGGTGGCAGGAAACAAAAACCAATAATATAAATAAATAATATTATTGAAAAATAATCTTGAATAATAAAGTGTGTTATAATTTTTGTAGTGGGTAGTTGTAATAAATTTCAGCACAAAAACATAAGAAATCAACACATCGGATCAAATTTTGGTACAGAGTATGCTGGTTGAACTAAGCGTAGAAACTTATCTCACAGTCAGCTGATTTAAATCACAGCGAACAATTTGAAAAAAAATCCGAAATCGTCTAAACCGCGGTAAATAGTTGGTACTTACTCTCTCTTCTTCATAAGGCTGAACAACTTCCCTCCTGGACCCCAAATCACACACTCTCGATTTCTGTTTAGATTGAGTAACATTAAATAAAATACTTTATTTATTTTTTTTAAAACGTCAGTTATTATAATTCATAAGTGGCGACTGCGGAGAGGCGGAAACTTTAATAATAACAAAAGCCGTACGTTTCAGAATTGACGCTAACAAAGTGGTGTATATAAAATAACTCTACTCCGCCTCTCAACGAAAAAGCAGGACGTTACAGAATTGGCGCTCAACGTAAAAGGGCGGTAATTTGAAAAGAATTTTGATATTTAATAAAAATATATACCAAAAAATCTAATTATCGTTGGCAGTTATGAGAAAACAAGAAATGCATAATACCCGAGGCAAATCGAAGAAGAGGGCAGAAGAAAAGGAGATTGAAGAAGGTGGACAGGAACAAGAGATAGAATTAGTCATGGACAGTGAAATGGACCAACAGACAGGTGATAAAGAAGAAACAGAAGTAGTTATGGACACGGAAACGGAAATAGCGGAAGAGGATGCCCAAGGGGACCAACCAGACAAAGCGGTAGCCAGAGAAGAACCTAATTGGCAAGACCTGATGAAATTTATGGCAGAACAATTTAAGGAACAGAATAAACAAACTAATGAACAATTTAGAAAACAGGAGGAAAACTTGAGACAGACCAATGAGGAAAATAAGGAGAATTTTAAGAAACAGGAGGAAAACTTAAAACAAACCAATGAGGAAAATAAGGAGAATTTTAAGAAGCAGGAGGAACAAAATAGACAGACCAATGAGAAAATAGATAGTATTCAGGAAAGTTTAGTCAAACAACTAAATGAAAAAATAGAAACCATTCATGGAAATATCAAACAAACCATGAATGAACAATACCATGAACTGAAGGAAACGGTTGAAGGGCAAAGAGAAGAGATGAATGCAAAATTTGAAGAGAATAATGAGAATTTAAAACAAATTGAGGGTAAGATGGAGAATTTCAACAAGGAATTAAGAGAAAATCTAGAAGGTAAAATTGAACTGGTCAATAATACGTTAAGACAAAGAGTAGATGAATATAAGGAAGAGGCAGAGAAGAAATTAATGGAAACTAACCAAAGATTAGATAAAACTGAAGAGAAAATGGAACTAATTAAAACAGGAGTCGAGGCACGAATGGAAAAAGAAGAACAAGATAATAAAGTTCGTGTAATGGCCATACGACAAGAAAACAATGACCAGTTAGATAGTATCAAAAGCAGTCTAAACTGTAAATTTTCAGAGTTTCATAAAACAGTAGAGAATGTAAAAAACCAGTGTGATAGCCAAGCAGAGAAATTAGATAGTTTACAACAAATACAAACCAATTTTCAATGTGATGTAGATAGAATAAGTGCTAGATCCGCATGCAGCAATCATCAGGTTTATCCAGATAGTAAGGAAAGTGTAAACTTTCGGGATTATCGCAGAAACCCACTTGAATTTTTAGGGAGAGTAGACGAAATTTTGAACAGATCAAAGGAGAATCGATGGAATATGATAAAAGGTCTATTAGACGAATCGTTCAAAAATATCAATGATAATTTGTGGACAGCAATTAGGAACGAGGTGTGTGATTATGGGGGTTTCAAAACTATGTTCAAACGTAAGTACTGGTCAGAATCAGTACAAAACATTATTAGGGACGATATCTGTCATGGTAGGTATGACCGTACAGTGGGACAAACACCTACTGCTTACTTTTTAGGGAAGGTGTGTATCGCAAAGTATTTAGACCCTAAGATACCTGAAGAGTGTCTAGTGACCAAAATGGCGTATCATTTCGAAGAGAAGATCATTAGTGCACGCTTAAGTGGACAAATAAAAACTATTGGAGGCATGGAAACGCTGCTAGAAAATTATGAACAGGAATCTTATTATAGGAGAAGTAGATGGAGGTCAGAGAATACCGAGGAGCAGAAGAATGAACCACCTAGAGATAATCGACCTAGAGTCAATTATGTACATGCTAATAACAATTATTACAGTAATAGTTACCAAGGAAGACGTCCGTATTTTAACCAGAGACAAAATTATGATCGAAGAGATGAGAGAAACAACTACAACAGACAACAATGGAATGATCATGACGAATATAGGAGGTCCAGAAGTGGAGATAGAAATAGAGACATACCTTCGGGAGATCCACCAAATGACAATCAGGGAACTAATCAAGCCCAAGTAAATTATCTAATGGCTGATGAGAGGGATTCGAGGAGACCCGATGAACAGCAACAAAGAAAAGGGGACAAACAAGTTGACCGTGGGAAAAATCAAGGGTCTGATCCTGGTCCCAGTAATAAAGATGAGAGGCTATATACATACGATAATATTGAAATGTATGGTAGTGATCCGCAATGGGGCAATCCAATAGCGAATTTTATTGACAAGTTTAATCAACAGAATCCACGGGAAAAATATAAGAGTGGATCAATCCGTGTTGTGAATGATACCGAAAACGGTTAAACTAATGTTAAATGAAATATTGAGAAAAAGTATTGAAAGACTAAAACCCCAAAATTCTAAAAGCATGTAAGAACATCTTACTCAAGTTATTTTGAAACCATATAATTTAACAAACAACAAACCACCAAGAAAAAGAGAACAGATGATTAAATAATATTTATAAAGAACTGATTTAAAATGGACTAATAGGAAAAATAATATTTTGATGGTAACAGAAGAAAAATTAAATGAACAAAAACAATTGATGGTAATGTGCTTAGATAAGAAGAATAAAGAATAATTTAATGACTCCAATGAAACTGAAGGAGGTTGATAATTAATACAATAATTAGAATTTCTCGGAATTGAAGATTTTATAAG
This sequence comes from Magicicada septendecula, assembly GCA_034769895.1. Classification (NCBI taxonomy): domain Eukaryota; kingdom Metazoa; phylum Arthropoda; class Insecta; order Hemiptera; family Cicadidae; genus Magicicada; species Magicicada septendecula. The sequence continues at coordinate 214,936,212 of CM068373.1, forward strand.
AATAAATGATACGGAGAATTATGTCACAAGAAGTAAAGTCAAAAGAATTTTAACATAAGGCCTATCAATGATGTTATATGCTATTAGTCAATGGAAAAGAAGAAGGAATCAAGGAGAAGAAGAAATATATAAATAAATACAAACAGCTACAGCAACCCTCGAAAATTGTTGGCGTTTCCCACTCGCCAGATAGCGTTTCCCGTGGGGGGGGGGGGGGGGTGGATAAAACTTTATTATTTAATATTTAGCATGTACCGCTACATTATTCATTAGCCCAGTTTATATTCTGATAGTCCCTTATCGAGTTGAAGATGAAAAATAATTGATTAAAAATAATCAAGCTGGACTAGGCTGAGTGTTTCCTCTTGTGGCCACTAACATGGCGCGAAGTCCCGACGAGAAATACCATTTGTCTATTGCTACACCAGGGTTGAAATCTTCTAAGGGTGGTCCATTTACTGCCAGCTGCATTAGATCTCCTAATGAAGTGATGTCCAGGGAAAGTCTCTGTTTCACTTTTGTCCTGTTAACGAAGCTAAATCCCCGTTCACAAGATGCTGTTGTTACTGCCATGCATGGAACGCCGTAAAATACTTTCTTTAGCTCACCAAAACGCTCAGGAAACTTGTACAGAGTTTTAATAGCTCACCCAGTCCTTTTGAAGTTATTTGCTCTTCTTTAACCATCATTTTTAATTGAAGCCATTCCGATAGCAAAACATCCTCATTTATATCACCAGTAATAAAAACATGCGCCAATTGAAGAATCTCCTCATTGCCATATGCAGTTAGGGTGTCATCTTGAGGAAGGCACAAGAAATCCAGAACGTGGCACTTGGTGCCTACTACAGTCTCAAGTGTATCAAGACGGCACTTCAAGTAATGAACTGTGCTTTCGATCAGCTTATTACGGATTGATTTGTATTCTTCCTCCCCTTGAGACGTGTTTGTGAGAACAATTCCTTGGTCGCCTTTGTATTTTGAGCAATTCAGTTTCTCCGAGTCTGAAGTGTCAGAAAGGAATTGTTTCACACTGGATCCTTCAGATGAAAGCAAGAACTGAACCATTTCCACCGTTACCATCATTGACGATCGTACCTGTGAGACCAGTAACTGTTTCAACTGTAAAACTTTACAAAATGGCTCTAGTTTCCCATACAGGTAAATCAAAAAGTTTAATGTTTTTACAAACTTGTATGATGTAAGGATTTTTAGATAGATTTTTGCTCTAGCTGCATCCGCAGCTTCTCCTGTTGTAGCTTTCCGGTTCGTTATATCCTCAAGATGGATGACCAGAGGTACGAGATCACGCCGCAAAGCTTTCAAAGCGTCAGATTTACTACATAGCCACCGTACATTGTGAATATTTCTGAGTTTTACTATCTCACTTTCTAAAGTTTTCGCGGTGTTTTTAAGCTCATGGAGGCGTTTTGAGGATTGTTTGTAAAATTTGTATATGTTCTTCACAGTTTCGTCAAGCTTTTCTAGGTAAGGGATGGAATTGGCAGCATCAAGTATGGCCAATTGTAGACGATGCGCGGCGCAGTGAATGTAATTAAATGCGGAGCTTTTTCTTTCAAACGAAGTACGAAACCTGACTTTGAGCCAATCATAGACGACGCCCCGTCAGTTCCCACACTAACTTTTCTCTTCTCCAATCAAGTCCTAAGTTATCCAAGAGCCCAGTAACAGCAGTGAAATACGACTCTGCCCTACCGCTCTCGAGAGGCACAAGGCCTAAAAGGTCTTCTCTTATCTCCCCTTCACACACATAACGAGCATAAACAATCACATGTTCCTCATCAGCACTTCGGTCCGTGGAACCATCAATCAAAATACTGAAACACTGAGCATTTTTTTATTTTTGAACCACATCTTCTTGTAACTGTTTAGCAATAAAATTAATGAAAACTTGGCAGTTTTTATCGTTTACATATTGTTTTGTCTCCACATTTACACCTAATTTACTTGCAAGGGGAACTTGCTTAGGGAATTCGGTAAATGGTTTTTCATTGATGCCTATAAAATAGGCTATGCTGAATAAAGTTGTTAGATGCTCAAACATAGAAGACTCTATTTTCTTAATACATTTGGCAAGAGGAGCTTTTCCTGGTTCTGACTCTACTTCAAACAGCGTTAAATTGTCCATATGTACTAGGCTTTAACCATGAAACACAAAAGTTTCCTTTTTCATGGAACCAGAAAATCCTGCTACCCATTTTGGGTCACTTTTTGAGGGTATTTAGCGCATATAGTACATTTTGCGCGGTCGGAATCGTAAGCTAGCCAGGGGAAGATATCCAGCCAAGCTCTTTGAAATTTTCGTTTCCCAGAGGAACCGTGAGTAGGCCTAAGTCCACTAGAACTCGCGTTTCAGTTTCCCTGGTAGGCCCGGCACTTACATCTCTAGCAGTAGACGTCGCACTCGCAGACTCACTAGGCGTCGTACTGACAGTAGAACTTTTTTTAAAGAAATAATTATGTTTAATCTGTTTCATTATGAATAAAATAACACACGAAAAATAAAATACACGCTGAACACGATCTTAGAAATTGAGAATACTCTTAGTACACGAAACAATAAATCACACGCGTAACACATCCGGTCAACTCAACAATAATTAGCAGACTGTACAACTTGGAAGGAGTGACAAAGGCCGGCGGCCGGCGGCCTGCGGCCCGCGCAGAACGGCGTGAAATTTCCGCTCCCCTCTCTCAGCAACACTATTTTGTTCGACGTGTTTTAAGATGTTTATATCCAACAGAGCAGTTTTGTTTATAACATTCACACGGTGACAGCTAACTTATGGCCTACGACTTCAACACGCGCCTTTACTAAAACAAAAACATGACGTGTTTTGGTTTAATAGACGTCCTTATTTTTTCCATTTTTCATTCTTTCTCTCCTCTTTTCTCCTTTTTTTCACAGTCAAAACCCACTCGCCACTGGCGAGTGGGCGAGTGCAATTTTCGAGGGTTGGCTACAGTATGAAGAATCCCAAAAGTGTTTGGTACTAGTCGCTAATTGACTACTACTTATAATTTTTTTATTTTTATGTATTGACCGTAGAAATGTTCCGGCAATAATTTTTATGAGCAGGAATGATGTTCCCCTGGTCTCAGAAGGTGTAAGGATGGACAGCGGTGTATGGACCCAGAGTGGCCACCCGACTGGAACCACCGCACAGGATAGGGAAAAATGTTAGGGAAATTGAATATTTAAGGGATAATAATTATAAAATAGCTGAAAAGAGTGATATTGGATTCCAGAAGTATAGATAAAGAAAATAGAAGGAAGATAGCAGACAGAAGCTTCATTGATAAAGCGAGTATATAAAAGTAAATAGAAATGAGTGTTAAAACAAGTTTAATATGATTAGTGTGACCAGTCCTTATCAAATAAAAGGTGGAAGTACCACTACCCAGAAATGAATAATTGATGAATTTGCCTCCAAGAGAGAGAGAGTATAGTAAGAAAACAGCAATTACCACCAGTCGGAATTACCAGTCAGTTTATAACCAGTTTGAAATGAAACACTATTATGAAAATAAAGCCAAGACTATTAAGAGAATGGAAATAATCAACAATTTATTTTTAATAAACAAGTAATACTAAAATAAATTTGTTCTAGTGGGGGGGGCTTTATGTAACGTTACATAACCCGATCCCAATAAATTAACTCATGATAACATAAAGGTCAGAAATGGGTAACATATAACTAGCTCTAAATTAAAGTATATCACTAAACATGATAAACAATTCGAGTGATATATGGTGCAAAGTGAGTTATAGTGTACCCATTGAGGAAAAAAATAAAAGTGAAGGTAACTTATTACAGAACTGTGCTGTAGGTTTGGAAATTATAAAACTATGAGAGTAGGCTATAATACTACTAACTGATTTTGTATTTTATTTGTTTATTGTAATATTTATATTGTATGAACAACCAATTGTTATACCTAAGTTCATGTTATATTTTTTTCAAATATTTGTATTATAATATAAGATAACCCAGGGTTAGTTTTAAAAAACATAAAAATTTAAATATAAAAGGATAATAAAAAATTAAAATAATAATATGAGGGAAATGGCAGCAGGAAGTAGTGCAGTGTAGGAATACTATGAGAGACTAATAAATAATATATATAAATTTATTTAAAGATAATAAAATTATCAAATACTTATATACAAGGTCATAAGAAAATGAACAAAAACTTATTATGTAAACCAAATTGATAAAGAAACCGGAATGGAAAAGAATTATTTTTCGGTAAATAAAATATAAATTTATAATAATTACAAACTGCCTGTATAATAAAAATACTATGGGTTACTAAGAGTGACGAGAATAACAAGTATTGTTAATAAAATTTTTGAAATAAAACCATAGAGTTGAAGAAATGATGCTACTACAATTATAATAAAAATTACCTTTTTGGAACTTTGGAGGAGTGAAAATTAATACTAAATTAACAAGCAACATGACCACTGTATAATCATCCATGATTTATCAAAATTAAATGGTTATACACCTTACTAAACAGTGAAAGAAAACCTTCTGATGATTCAACCTGGTTTCGCCATAGTTCTAGTTGACGATCGAAAAATGCGCCAGACGGTAAGGAAATTATAACGCAAGACGGACCTCACCAGCGAAAAAGCTTCATTCCAGTAAGAACCATACGGAGCGAGGTAATATAAACATTTCGTTTAATAGTTCAAGAAGAAAACGCATTCCGAACGTTGATATAGAACACAAACTAGTCATTTAATCACATGTTTTTTTAAAGTAAACAAAGGCACGCTGCTCTCTTACGGACATTCCAGGAACTACATACTACACGAAAAAATAAACAAATGTATTTAATATTTTTTCGGTATTTGTAAAGCTTAGTAATTATCCATTTCTGACACTCTCGTAACAAAAAGAACTTACCCTGAACCCCGGGGAATTATTAAGAATTATATATTAATTGATGTTTTTTTTAAAATAGTGTAAAATCTGGTAAACAAAACCATATAGGTTTTTTTCTCTTTAGACAATTCCATGTTGACTCTGTGAAGTCGAGATTATGTTTTATTTAAGGAAAGATCAATTGTGATACTTGTATTTTGGTGGCAGGAAACAAAAACCAATAATATAAATAAATAATATTATTGAAAAATAATCTTGAATAATAAAGTGTGTTATAATTTTTGTAGTGGGTAGTTGTAATAAATTTCAGCACAAAAACATAAGAAATCAACACATCGGATCAAATTTTGGTACAGAGTATGCTGGTTGAACTAAGCGTAGAAACTTATCTCACAGTCAGCTGATTTAAATCACAGCGAACAATTTGAAAAAAAATCCGAAATCGTCTAAACCGCGGTAAATAGTTGGTACTTACTCTCTCTTCTTCATAAGGCTGAACAACTTCCCTCCTGGACCCCAAATCACACACTCTCGATTTCTGTTTAGATTGAGTAACATTAAATAAAATACTTTATTTATTTTTTTTAAAACGTCAGTTATTATAATTCATAAGTGGCGACTGCGGAGAGGCGGAAACTTTAATAATAACAAAAGCCGTACGTTTCAGAATTGACGCTAACAAAGTGGTGTATATAAAATAACTCTACTCCGCCTCTCAACGAAAAAGCAGGACGTTACAGAATTGGCGCTCAACGTAAAAGGGCGGTAATTTGAAAAGAATTTTGATATTTAATAAAAATATATACCAAAAAATCTAATTATCGTTGGCAGTTATGAGAAAACAAGAAATGCATAATACCCGAGGCAAATCGAAGAAGAGGGCAGAAGAAAAGGAGATTGAAGAAGGTGGACAGGAACAAGAGATAGAATTAGTCATGGACAGTGAAATGGACCAACAGACAGGTGATAAAGAAGAAACAGAAGTAGTTATGGACACGGAAACGGAAATAGCGGAAGAGGATGCCCAAGGGGACCAACCAGACAAAGCGGTAGCCAGAGAAGAACCTAATTGGCAAGACCTGATGAAATTTATGGCAGAACAATTTAAGGAACAGAATAAACAAACTAATGAACAATTTAGAAAACAGGAGGAAAACTTGAGACAGACCAATGAGGAAAATAAGGAGAATTTTAAGAAACAGGAGGAAAACTTAAAACAAACCAATGAGGAAAATAAGGAGAATTTTAAGAAGCAGGAGGAACAAAATAGACAGACCAATGAGAAAATAGATAGTATTCAGGAAAGTTTAGTCAAACAACTAAATGAAAAAATAGAAACCATTCATGGAAATATCAAACAAACCATGAATGAACAATACCATGAACTGAAGGAAACGGTTGAAGGGCAAAGAGAAGAGATGAATGCAAAATTTGAAGAGAATAATGAGAATTTAAAACAAATTGAGGGTAAGATGGAGAATTTCAACAAGGAATTAAGAGAAAATCTAGAAGGTAAAATTGAACTGGTCAATAATACGTTAAGACAAAGAGTAGATGAATATAAGGAAGAGGCAGAGAAGAAATTAATGGAAACTAACCAAAGATTAGATAAAACTGAAGAGAAAATGGAACTAATTAAAACAGGAGTCGAGGCACGAATGGAAAAAGAAGAACAAGATAATAAAGTTCGTGTAATGGCCATACGACAAGAAAACAATGACCAGTTAGATAGTATCAAAAGCAGTCTAAACTGTAAATTTTCAGAGTTTCATAAAACAGTAGAGAATGTAAAAAACCAGTGTGATAGCCAAGCAGAGAAATTAGATAGTTTACAACAAATACAAACCAATTTTCAATGTGATGTAGATAGAATAAGTGCTAGATCCGCATGCAGCAATCATCAGGTTTATCCAGATAGTAAGGAAAGTGTAAACTTTCGGGATTATCGCAGAAACCCACTTGAATTTTTAGGGAGAGTAGACGAAATTTTGAACAGATCAAAGGAGAATCGATGGAATATGATAAAAGGTCTATTAGACGAATCGTTCAAAAATATCAATGATAATTTGTGGACAGCAATTAGGAACGAGGTGTGTGATTATGGGGGTTTCAAAACTATGTTCAAACGTAAGTACTGGTCAGAATCAGTACAAAACATTATTAGGGACGATATCTGTCATGGTAGGTATGACCGTACAGTGGGACAAACACCTACTGCTTACTTTTTAGGGAAGGTGTGTATCGCAAAGTATTTAGACCCTAAGATACCTGAAGAGTGTCTAGTGACCAAAATGGCGTATCATTTCGAAGAGAAGATCATTAGTGCACGCTTAAGTGGACAAATAAAAACTATTGGAGGCATGGAAACGCTGCTAGAAAATTATGAACAGGAATCTTATTATAGGAGAAGTAGATGGAGGTCAGAGAATACCGAGGAGCAGAAGAATGAACCACCTAGAGATAATCGACCTAGAGTCAATTATGTACATGCTAATAACAATTATTACAGTAATAGTTACCAAGGAAGACGTCCGTATTTTAACCAGAGACAAAATTATGATCGAAGAGATGAGAGAAACAACTACAACAGACAACAATGGAATGATCATGACGAATATAGGAGGTCCAGAAGTGGAGATAGAAATAGAGACATACCTTCGGGAGATCCACCAAATGACAATCAGGGAACTAATCAAGCCCAAGTAAATTATCTAATGGCTGATGAGAGGGATTCGAGGAGACCCGATGAACAGCAACAAAGAAAAGGGGACAAACAAGTTGACCGTGGGAAAAATCAAGGGTCTGATCCTGGTCCCAGTAATAAAGATGAGAGGCTATATACATACGATAATATTGAAATGTATGGTAGTGATCCGCAATGGGGCAATCCAATAGCGAATTTTATTGACAAGTTTAATCAACAGAATCCACGGGAAAAATATAAGAGTGGATCAATCCGTGTTGTGAATGATACCGAAAACGGTTAAACTAATGTTAAATGAAATATTGAGAAAAAGTATTGAAAGACTAAAACCCCAAAATTCTAAAAGCATGTAAGAACATCTTACTCAAGTTATTTTGAAACCATATAATTTAACAAACAACAAACCACCAAGAAAAAGAGAACAGATGATTAAATAATATTTATAAAGAACTGATTTAAAATGGACTAATAGGAAAAATAATATTTTGATGGTAACAGAAGAAAAATTAAATGAACAAAAACAATTGATGGTAATGTGCTTAGATAAGAAGAATAAAGAATAATTTAATGACTCCAATGAAACTGAAGGAGGTTGATAATTAATACAATAATTAGAATTTCTCGGAATTGAAGATTTTATAAGAATAAATGATACGGAGAATTATGTCACAAGAAGTAAAGTCAAAAGAATTTTAACATAAGGCCTATCAATGATGTTATATGCTATTAGTCAATGGAAAAGAAGAAGGAATCAAGGAGAAGAAGAAATATATAAATAAATACAAACAGCTACAGCAACCCTCGAAAATTGTTGGCGTTTCCCACTCGCCAGATAGCGTTTCCCGTGGGGGGGGGTGGATAAAACTTTATTATTTAATATTTAGCATGTACCGCTACATTATTCATTAGCCCAGTTTATATTCTGATAGTCCCTTATCGAGTTGAAGATGAAAAATAATTGATTAAAAATAATCAAGCTGGACTAGGCTGAGTGTTTCCTCTTGTGGCCACTAACATGGCGCGAAGTCCCGACGAGAAATACCATTTGTCTATTGCTACACCAGGGTTGAAATCTTCTAAGGGTGGTCCATTTACTGCCAGCTGCATTAGATCTCCTAATGAAGTGATGTCCAGGGAAAGTCTCTGTTTCACTTTTGTCCTGTTAACGAAGCTAAATCCCCGTTCACAAGATGCTGTTGTTACTGCCATGCATGGAACGCCGTAAAATACTTTCTTTAGCTCACCAAAACGCTCAGGAAACTTGTACAGAGTTTTAATAGCTCACCCAGTCCTTTTGAAGATATTTGCTCTTCTTTAACCATCATTTTTAATTGAAGCCATTCCGATAGCAAAACATCCTCATTTATATCACCAGTAATAAAAACATGCGCCAATTGAAGAATCTCCTCATTGCCATATGCAGTTAGGGTGTCATCTTGAGGAAGGCACAAGAAATCCAGAACGTGGCACTTGGTGCCTACTACAGTCTCAAGTGTATCAAGACGGCACTTCAAGTAATGAACTGTGCTTTCGATCAGCTTATTACGGATTGATTTGTATTCTTCCTCCCCTTGAGACGTGTTTGTGAGAACAATTCCTTGGTCGCCTTTGTATTTTGAGCAATTCAGTTTCTCCGAGTCTGAAGTGTCAGAAAGGAATTGTTTCACACTGGATCCTTCAGATGAAAGCAAGAACTGAACCATTTCCACCGTTACCATCATTGACGATCGTACCTGTGAGACCAGTAACTGTTTCAACTGTAAAACTTTACAAAATGGCTCTAGTTTCCCATACAGGTAAATCAAAAAGTTTAATGTTTTTACAAACTTGTATGATGTAAGGATTTTTAGATAGATTTTTGCTCTAGCTGCATCCGCAGCTTCTCCTGTTGTAGCTTTCCGGTTCGTTATATCCTCAAGATGGATGACCAGAGGTACGAGATCACGCCGCAAAGCTTTCAAAGCGTCAGATTTACTACATAGCCACCATACATTGTGAATATTTCTGAGTTTTACTATCTCACTTTCTAAAGTTTTCGCGGTGTTTTTAAGCTCATGGAGGCGTTTTGAGGATCGTTTGTAAAATTTGTATATGTTCTTCACAGTTTCGTCAAGCTTTTCTAGGTAAGGGATGGAATTGGCAGCATCAAGTATGGCCAATTGTAGACGATGCGCGGCGCAGTGAATGTAATTAAATGCGGAGCTTTTTCTTTCAAACGAAGTACGAAACCTGACTTTGAGCCAATCATAGACGACGCCCCGTCAGTTCCCACACTAACTTTTCTCTTCTCCAATCAAGTCCTAAGTTATCCAAGAGCCCAGTAACAGCAGTGAAATACGACTCTGCCCTACCGCTCTCGAGAGGCACAAGGCCTAAAAGGTCTTCTCTTATCTCCCCTTCACACACATAACGAGCATAAACAATCACATGTTCCTCATCAGCACTTCGGTCCGTGGAACCATCAATCAAAATACTGAAACACTGAGCATTTTTTTATTTTTGAACCACATCTTCTTGTAACTGTTTAGCAATAAAATTAATGAAAACTTGGCAGTTTTTATCGTTTACATATTGTTTTGTCTCCACATTTACACCTAATTTACTTGCAAGGGGAACTTGCTTAGGGAATTCGGTAAATGGTTTTTCATTGATGCCTATAAAATAGGCTATGCTGAATAAAGTTGTTAGATGCTCAAACATAGAAGACTCTATTTTCTTAATACATTTGGCAAGAGGAGCTTTTCCTGGTTCTGACTCTACTTCAAACAGCGTTAAATTGTCCATATGTACTAGGCTTTAACCATGAAACACAAAAGTTTCCTTTTTCATGGAACCAGAAAATCCTGCTACCCATTTTGGGTCACTTTTTGAGGGTATTTAGCGCATATAGTACATTTTGCGCGGTCGGAATCGTAAGCTAGCCAGGGGAAGATATCCAGCCAAGCTCTTTGAAATTTTCGTTTCCCAGAGGAACCGTGAGTAGGCCTAAGTCCACTAGAACTCGCGTTTCAGTTTCCCTGGTAGGCCCGGCACTTACATCTCTAGCAGTAGACGTCGCACTCGCAGACTCACTAGGCGTCGTACTGACAGTAGAACTTTTTTTAAAGAAATAATTATGTTTAATCTGTTTCATTATGAATAAAATAACACACGAAAAATAAAATACACGCTGAACACGATCTTAGAAATTGAGAATACTCTTAGTACACGAAACAATAAATCACACGCGTAACACATCCGGTCAACTCAACAATAATTAGCAGACTGTACAACTTGGAAGGAGTGACAAAGGCCGGCGGCCGGCGGCCTGCGGCCCGCGCAGAACGGCGTGAAATTTCCGCTCCCCTCTCTCAGCAACACTATTTTGTTCGACGTGTTTTAAGATGTTTATATCCAACAGAGCAGTTTTGTTTATAACATTCACACGGTGACAGCTAACTTATGGCCTACGACTTCAACACGCGCCTTTACTAAAACAAAAACATGACGTGTTTTGGTTTAATAGACGTCCTTATTTTTTCCATTTTTCATTCTTTCTCTCCTCTTTTCTCCTTTTTTTCACAGTCAAAACCCACTCGCCACTGGCGAGTGGGCGAGTGCAATTTTCGAGGGTTGGCTACAGTATGAAGAATCCCAAAAGTGTTTGGTACTAGTCGCTAATTGACTACTACTTATAATTTTTTTATTTTTATGTATTGACCGTAGAAATGTTCCGGCAATAATTTTTATGAGCAGGAATGATGTTCCCCTGGTCTCAGAAGGTGTAAGGATGGACAGCGGTGTATGGACCCAGAGTGGCCACCCGACTGGAACCACCGCACAGGATAGGGAAAAATGTTAGGGAAATTGAATATTTAAGGGATAATAATTATAAAATAGCTGAAAAGAGTGATATTGGATTCCAGAAGTATAGATAAAGAAAATAGAAGGAAGATAGCAGACAGAAGCTTCATTGATAAAGCGAGTATATAAAAGTAAATAGAAATGAGTGTTAAAACAAGTTTAATATGATTAGTGTGACCAGTCCTTATCAAATAAAAGGTGGAAGTACCACTACCCAGAAATGAATAATTGATGAATTTGCCTCCAAGAGAGAGAGAGTATAGTAAGAAAACAGCAATTACCACCAGTCGGAATTACCAGTCAGTTTATAACCAGTTTGAAATGAAACACTATTATGAAAATAAAGCCAAGACTATTAAGAGAATGGAAATAATCAACAATTTATTTTTAATAAACAAGTAATACTAAAATAAATTTGTTCTAGTGGGGGGGGGCTTTATGTAACGTTACATAACCCGATCCCAATAAATTAACTCATGATAACATAAAGGTCAGAAATGGGTAACATATAACTAGCTCTAAATTAAAGTATATCACTAAACATGATAAACAATTCGAGTGATATATGGTGCAAAGTGAGTTATAGTGTACCCATTGAGGAAAAAAATAAAAGTGAAGGTAACTTATTACAGAACTGTGCTGTAGGTTTGGAAATTATAAAACTATGAGAGTAGGCTATAATACTACTAACTGATTTTGTATTTTATTTGTTTATTGTAATATTTATATTGTATGAACAACCAATTGTTATACCTAAGTTCATGTTATATTTTTTTCAAATATTTGTATTATAATATAAGATAACCCAGGGTTAGTTTTAAAAAACATAAAAATTTAAATATAAAAGGATAATAAAAAATTAAAATAATAATATGAGGGAAATGGCAGCAGGAAGTAGTGCAGTGTAGGAATACTATGAGAGACTAATAAATAATATATATAAATTTATTTAAAGATAATAAAATTATCAAATACTTATATACAAGGTCATAAGAAAATGAACAAAAACTTATTATGTAAACCAAATTGATAAAGAAACCGGAATGGAAAAGAATTATTTTTCGGTAAATAAAATATAAATTTATAATAATTACAAACTGCCTGTATAATAAAAATACTATGGGTTACTAAGAGTGACGAGAATAACAAGTATTGTTAATAAAATTTTTGAAATAAAATCATAGAGTTGAAGAAATGATGCTACTACAATTATAATAAAAATTACCTTTTTGGAACTTTGGAGGAGTGAAAATTAATACTAAATTAACAAGCAACATGACCACTGTATAATCATCCATGATTTATCAAAATTAAATGGTTATACACCTTACTAAACAGTGAAAGAAAACCTTCTGATGATTCAACCTGGTTTCGCCATAGTTCTAGTTGACGATCGAAAAATGCGCCAGACGGTAAGGAAATTATAACGCAAGACGGACCTCACCAGCGAAAAAGCTTCATTCCAGTAAGAACCATACGGAGCGAGGTAATATAAACATTTCGTTTAATAGTTCAAGAAGAAAACGCATTCCGAACGTTGATATAGAACACAAAATAGTCATTTAATCACATGTTTTTTTAAAGTAAACAAAGGCACGCTGCTCTCTTACGGACATTCCAGGAACTACATACTACACGAAAAAATAAACAAATTTATTTAATATTTTTTCGGTATTTGTAAAGCTTAGTAATTATCCATTTCTGACACTCTCGTAACAAAAAGAACTTACCCTGAACCCCGGGGAATTATTAAGAATTATATATTAATTGATGTTTTTTTTAAAATAGTGTAAAATCTGGTAAACAAAACCATATAGGTTTTTTTCTCTTTAGACAATTCCATGTTGACTCTGTGAAGTCGAGATTATGTTTTATTTAAGGAAAGATCAATTGTGATACTTGTATTTTGGTGGCAGGAAACAAAAACCAATAATATAAATAAATAATATTATTGAAAAATAATCTTGAATAATAAAGTGTGTTATAATTTTTGTAGTGGGTAGTTGTAATAAATTTCAGCACAAAAACAGAAGAAATCAACACATCGGATAAAATTTTGCTACAGAGTATGCTGGTTGAACTAAGCGTAGAAACTTATCTCACAGTCAGCTGATTTAAATCACAGCGAACAATTTGAAAAAAAATCCGAAATCGTCTAAACCGCGGTAAATAGTTGGTACTTACTCTCTCTTCTTCATAAGGCTGAACAACTTCCCTCCTGGACCCCAAATCACACACTCTCGATTTCTGTTTAGATTGAGTAACATTAAATAAAATACTTTATTTATTTTTTTTAAAACGTCAGTTATTATAATTCATAAGTGGCGACTGTGGAGAGGCGGAAACTTTAATAATAACAAAAGCCGTACGTTTCAGAATTGACGCTAACAAAGTGGTGTATATAAAATAACTCTACTCCGCCTCTCAACGAAAAAGCAGGACGTTACAGAATTGGCGCTCAACGTAAAAGGGCGGTAATTAGAAAAGAATTTTGATATTTAATAAAAATATATACCAAAAAATCTAATTATCGTTGGCAGTTATGAGAAAACAAGAAATGCATAATACCCGAGGCAAATCGAAGAAGAGGGCAGAAGAAAAGGAGATTGAAGAAGGTGGACAGGAACAAGAGATAGAATTAGTCATGGACAGTGAAATGGACCAACAGACAGGTGATAAAGAAGAAACAGAAGTAGTTATGGACACGGAAACGGAAATAGCGGAAGAGGATGCCCAAGGGGACCAACCAGACAAAGCGGTAGCCAGAGAAGAACCTAATTGGCAAGACCTGATGAAATTTATGGCAGAACAATTTAAGGAACAGAATAAACAAACTAATGAACAATTTAGAAAACAGGAGGAAAACTTGAGACAGACCAATGAGGAAAATAAGGAGAATTTTAAGAAACAGGAGGAAAACTTAAAACAAACCAATGAGGAAAATAAGGAGAATTTTAAGAAGCAGGAGGAACAAAATAGACAGACCAATGAGAAAATAGATAGTATTCAGGAAAGTTTAGTCAAACAACTAAATGAAAAAATAGAAACCATTCATGGAAATATCAAACAAACCATGAATGAACAATACCATGAACTGAAGGAAACGGTTGAAGGGCAAAGAGAAGAGATGAATGCAAAATTTGAAGAGAATAATGAGAATTTAAAACAAATTGAGGGTAAGATGGAGAATTTCAACAAGGAATTAAGAGAAAATCTAGAAGGTAAAATTGAACTGGTCAATAATACGTTAAGACAAAGAGTAGATGAATATAAGGAAGAGGCAGAGAAGAAATTAATGGAAACTAACCAAAGATTAGATAAAACTGAAGAGAAAATGGAACTAATTAAAACAGGAGTCGAGGCACGAATGGAAAAAGAAGAACAAGATAATCAAGTTCGTGTAATGGCCATACGACAAGAAAACAATGACCAGTTAGATAGTATCAAAAGCAGTCTAAACTGTAAATTTTCAGAGTTTCATAAAACAGTAGAGAATGTAAAAAACCAGTGTGATAGCCAAGCAGAGAAATTAGATAGTTTACAACAAATACAAACCAATTTTCAATGTGATGTAGATAGAATAAGTGCTAGATCCGCATGCAGCAATCATCAGGTTTATCCAGATAGTAAGGAAAGTGTAAACTTTCGGGATTATCGCAGAAACCCACTTGAATTTTTAGGGAGAGTAGACGAAATTTTGAACAGATCAAAGGAGAATCGATGGAATATGATAAAAGGTCTATTAGACGAATCGTTCAAAAATATCAATGATAATTGGTGGACAGCAATTAGGAATGAGGTGTGTGATTATGGGGGTTTCAAAACTATGTTCAAACGTAAGTACTGGTCAGAATCAGTACAAAACATTATTAGGGACGATATCTGTCATGGTAGGTATGACCGTACAGTGGGACAAACACCTACTGCTTACTTTTTAGGGAAGGTGTGTATCGCAAAGTATTTAGACCCTAAGATACCTGAAGAGTGTCTAGTGACCAAAATGGCGTATCATTTCGAAGAGAAGATCATTAGTGCACGCTTAAGTGGACAAATAAAAACTATTGGAGGCATGGAAACGCTGCTAGAAAATTATGAACAGGAATCTTATTATAGGAGAAGTAGATGGAGGTCAGAGAATACCGAGGAGCAGAAGAATGAACCACCTAGAGATAATCGACCTAGAGTCAATTATGTACATGCTAATAACAATTATTACAGTAATAGTTACCAAGGAAGACGTCCGTATTTTAACCAGAGACAAAATTATGATCGAAGAGATGAGAGAAACAACTACAACAGACAACAATGGAATGATCATGACGAATATAGGAGGTCCAGAAGTGGAGATAGAAATAGGGACATACCTTCGGGAGATCCACCAAATGACAATCAGGGAACTAATCAAGCCCAAGTAAATTATCTAATGGCTGATGAGAGGGATTCGAGGAGACCCGATGAACAGCAACAAAGAAAAGGGGACAAACAAGTTGACTGTGGGAAAAATCAAGGGTCTGATCCTGGTCCCAGTAATAAAGATGAGAGGCTATATACATACGATAATATTGAAATGTATGGTAGTGATCCGCAATGGGGCAATCCAATAGCGAATTTTATTGACAAGTTTAATCAACAGAATCCACGGGAAAAATATAAGAGTGGATCAATCCGTGTTGTGAATGATACCGAAAACGGTTAAACTAATGTTAAATGAAATATTGAGAAAAAGTATTGAAAGACTAAAACCCCAAAATTCTAAAAGCATGTAAGAACATCTTACTCAAGTTATTTTGAAACCATATAATTTAACAAACAACAAACCACCAAGAAAAAGAGAACAGATGATTAAATAATATTTATAAAGAACTGATTTAAAATGGACTAATAGGAAAAATAATATTTTGATGGTAACAGAAGAAAAATTAAATGAACAAAAACAATTGATGGTAATGTGCTCAGATAAGAAGAATAAAGAATAATTTAATGACTCCAATGAAACTGAAGGAGGTTGATAATTAATACAATAATTAGAATTTCTCGGAATTGAAGATTTTATAAGAATAAATGATACGGAGAATTATGTCACAAGAAGTAAAGTCAAAAGAATTTTAACATAAGGCCTATCAATGATGTTATATGCTATTAGTCAATGGAAAAGAAGAAGGAATCAAGGAGAAGAAGAAATATATAAATAAATACAAACAGCTACAGCAACCCTCGAAAATTGTTGGCGTTTCCCACTCGCCAGATAGCGTTTCCCGGGGGGGGGGGGGGTGGATAAAACTTTATTATTTAATATTTAGCATGTACCGCTACATTATTCATTAGCCCAGTTTATATTCTGATAGTCCCTTATCGAGTTGAAGATGAAAAATAATTGATTAAAAATAATCAAGCTGGACTAGGCTGAGTGTTTCCTCTTGTGGCCACTAACATGGCGCGAAGTCCCGACGAGAAATACCATTTGTCTATTGCTACACCAGGGTTGAAATCTTCTAAGGGTGGTCCATTTACTGCCAGCTGCATTAGATCTCCTAATGAAGTGATGTCCAGGGAAAGTCTCTGTTTCACTTTTGTCCTGTTAACGAAGCTAAATCCCCGTTCACAAGATGCTGTTGTTACTGCCATGCATGGAACGCCGTAAAATACTTTCTTTAGCTCACCAAAACGCTCAGGAAACTTGTACAGAGTTTTAATAGCTCACCCAGTCCTTTTGAAGTTATTTGCTCTTCTTTAACCATCATTTTTAATTGAAGCCATTCCGATAGCAAAACATCCTCATTTATATCACCAGTAATAAAAACATGCGCCAATTGAAGAATCTCCTCATTGCCATATGCAGTTAGGGTGTCATCTTGAGGAAGGCACAAGAAATCCAGAACGTGGCACTTGGTGCCTACTACAGTCTCAAGTGTATCAAGACGGCACTTCAAGTAATGAACTGTGCTTTCGATCAGCTTATTACGGATTGATTTGTATTCTTCCTCCCCTTGAGACGTGTTTGTGAGAACAATTCCTTGGTCGCCTTTGTATTTTGAGCAATTCAGTTTCTCCGAGTCTGAAGTGTCAGAAAGGAATTGTTTCACACTGGATCCTTCAGATGAAAGCAAGAACTGAACCATTTCCACCGTTACCATCATTGACGATCGTACCTGTGAGACCAGTAACTGTTTCAACTGTAAAACTTTACAAAATGGCTCTAGTTTCCCATACAGGTAAATCAAAAAGTTTAATGTTTTTACAAACTTGTATGATGTAAGGATTTTTAGATAGATTTTTGCTCTAGCTGCATCCGCAGCTTCTCCTGTTGTAGCTTTCCGGTTCGTTATATCCTCAAGATGGATGACCAGAGGTACGAGATCACGCCGCAAAGCTTTCAAAGCGTCAGATTTACTACATAGCCACCATACATTGTGAATATTTCTGAGTTTTACTATCTCACTTTCTAAAGTTTTCGCGGTGTTTTTAAGCTCATGGAGGCGTTTTGAGGATCGTTTGTAAAATTTGTATATGTTCTTCACAGTTTCGTCAAGCTTTTCTAGGTAAGGGATGGAATTGGCAGCATCAAGTATGGCCAATTGTAGACGATGCGCGGCGCAGTGAATGTAATTAAATGCGGAGCTTTTTCTTTCAAACGAAGTACGAAACCTGACTTTGAGCCAATCATAGACGACGCCCCGTCAGTTCCCACACTAACTTTTCTCTTCTCCAATCAAGTCCTAAGTTATCCAAGAGCCCAGTAACAGCAGTGAAATACGACTCTGCCCTACCGCTCTCGAGAGGCACAAGGCCTAAAAGGTCTTCTCTTATCTCCCCTTCACACACATAACGAGCATAAACAATCACATGTTCCTCATCAGCACTTCGGTCCGTGGAACCATCAATCAAAATACTGAAACACTGAGCATTTTTTTATTTTTGAACCACATCTTCTTGTAACTGTTTAGCAATAAAATTAATGAAAACTTGGCAGTTTTTATCGTTTACATATTGTTTTGTCTCCACATTTACACCTAATTTACTTGCAAGGGGAACTTGCTTAGGGAATTCGGTAAATGGTTTTTCATTGATGCCTATAAAATAGGCTATGCTGAATAAAGTTGTTAGATGCTCAAACATAGAAGACTCTATTTTCTTAATACATTTGGCAAGAGGAGCTTTTCCTGGTTCTGACTCTACTTCAAACAGCGTTAAATTGTCCATATGTACTAGGCTTTAACCATGAAACACAAAAGTTTCCTTTTTCATGGAACCAGAAAATCCTGCTACCCATTTTGGGTCACTTTTTGAGGGTATTTAGCGCATATAGTACATTTTGCGCGGTCGGAATCGTAAGCTAGCCAGGGGAAGATATCCAGCCAAGCTCTTTGAAATTTTCGTTTCCCAGAGGAACCGTGAGTAGGCCTAAGTCCACTAGAACTCACGTTTCAGTTTCCCTGGTAGGCCCGGCACTTACATCTCTAGCAGTAGACGTCGCACTCGCAGACTCACTAGGCGTCGTACTGACAGTAGAACTTTTTTTAAAGAAATAATTATGTTTAATCTGTTTCATTATGAATAAAATAACACACGAAAAATAAAATACACGCTGAACACGATCTTAGAAATTGAGAATACTCTTAGTACACGAAACAATAAATCACACGCGTAACACATCCGGTCAACTCAACAATAATTAGCAGACTGTACAACTTGGAAGGAGTGACAAAGGCCGGCGGCCGGCGGCCTGCGGCCCGCGCAGAACGGCGTGAAATTTCCGCTCCCCTCTCTCAGCAACACTATTTTGTTCGACGTGTTTTAAGATGTTTATATCCAACAGAGCAGTTTTGTTTATAACATTCACACGGTGACAGCTAACTTATGGCCTACGACTTCAACACGCGCCTTTACTAAAACAAAAACATGACGTGTTTTGGTTTAATAGACGTCCTTATTTTTTCCATTTTTCATTCTTTCTCTCCTCTTTTCTCCTTTTTTTCACAGTCAAAACCCACTCGCCACTGGCGAGTGGGCGAGTGCAATTTTCGAGGGTTGGCTACAGTATGAAGAATCCCAAAAGTGTTTGGTACTAGTCGCTAATTGACTACTACTTATAATTTTTTTATTTTTATGTATTGACCGTAGAAATGTTCCGGCAATAATTTTTATGAGCAGGGATGATGTTCCCCTGGTCTCAGAAGGTGTAAGGATGGACAGCGGTGTATGGACCCAGAGTGGCCACCCGACTGGAACCACCGCACAGGATAGGGAAAAATGTTAGGGAAATTGAATATTTAAGGGATAATAATTATAAAATAGCTGAAAAGAGTGATATTGGATTCCAGAAGTATAGATAAAGAAAATAGAAGGAAGATAGCAGACAGAAGCTTCATTGATAAAGCGAGTATATAAAAGTAAATAGAAATGAGTGTTAAAACAAGTTTAATATGATTAGTGTGACCAGTCCTTATCAAATAAAAGGTGGAAGTACCACTACCCAGAAATGAATAATTGATGAATTTGCCTCCAAGAGAGAGAGAGTATAGTAAGAAAACAGCAATTACCACCAGTCGGAATTACCAGTCAGTTTATAACCAGTTTGAAATGAAACACTATTATGGAAATAAAGCCAAGACTATTAAGAGAATGGAAATAATCAACAATTTATTTTTAATAAACAAGTAATACTAAAATAAATTTGTTCTAGTGGGGGGGCTTTATGTAACGTTACATAACCCGATCCCAATAAATTAACTCATGATAACATAAAGGTCAGAAATGGGTAACATATAACTAGCTCTAAATTAAAGTATATCACTAAACATGATAAACAATTCGAGTGATATATGGTGCAAAGTGAGTTATAGTGTACCCATTGAGGAAAAAAATAAAAGTGAAGGTAACTTATTACAGAACTGTGCTGTAGGTTTGGAAATTATAAAACTATGAGAGTAGGCTATAATACTACTAACTGATTTTGTATTTTATTTGTTTATTGTAATATTTATATTGTATGAACAACCAATTGTTATACCTAAGTTCATGTTATATTTTTTTCAAATATTTGTATTATAATATAAGATAACCCAGGGTTAGTTTTAAAAAACATAAAAATTTAAATATAAAAGGATAATAAAAAATTAAAATAATAATATGAGGGAAATGGCAGCAGGAAGTAGTGCAGTGTAGGAATACTATGAGAGACTAGTAAATAATATATATAAATTTATTTAAAGATAATAAAATTATCAAATACTTATATACAAGGTCATAAGAAAATGAACAAAAACTTATTATGTAAACCAAATTGATAAAGAAACCGGAATGGAAAAGAATTATTTTTCGGTAAATAAAATATAAATTTATAATAATTACAAACTGCCTGTATAATAAAAATACTATGGGTTACTAAGAGTGACGAGAATAACAAGTATTGTTAATAAAATTTTTGAAATAAAACCATAGAGTTGAAGAAATGATGCTACTACAATTATAATAAAAATTACCTTTTTGGAACTTTGGAGGAGTGAAAATTAATACTAAATTAACAAGCAACATGACCACTGTATAATCATCCATGATTTATCAAAATTAAATGGTTATACACCTTACTAAACAGTGAAAGAAAACCTTCTGATGATTCAACCTGGTTTCGCCATAGTTCTAGTTGACGATCGAAAAATGCGCCAGACGGTAAGGAAATTATAACGCAAGACGGACCTCACCAGCGAAAAAGCTTCATTCCAGTAAGAACCATACGGAGCGAGGTAATATAAACATTTCGTTTAATAGTTCAAGAAGAAAACGCATTCTGAACGTTGATATAGAACACAAAATAGTCATTTAATCACATGTTTTTTTAAAGTAAACAAAGGCACGCTGCTCTCTTACGGACATTCCAGGAACTACATACTACACGAAAAAATAAACAAATTCATTTAATATTTTTTCGGTATTTGTAAAGCTTAGTAATTATCCATTTCTGACACTCTCGTAACAAAAAGAACTTACCCTGAACCCTGGGGAATTATTAAGAATTATATATTAATTGATGTTTCTTTTAAAATAGTGTAAAATCTGGTAAACAAAACCATATAGGTTTTTTTCTCTTTAGACAATTCCATGTTGACTCTGTGAAGTCGAGATTATGTTTTATTTAAGGAAAGATCAATTGTGATACTTGTATTTTGGTGGCAGGAAACAAAAACCAATAATATAAATAAATAATATTATTGAAAAATAATCTTGAATAATAAAGTGTGTTATAATTTTTGTAGTGGGTAGTTGTAATAAATTTCAGCACAAAAACAGAAGAAATCAACACATCGGATCAAATTTTGCTACAGAGTATGCTGGTTGAACTAAGCGTAGAAACTTATCTCACAGTCAGCTGATTTAAATCACAGCGAACAATTTGAAAAAAAATCCAAAATCGTCTAAACCGCGTGTAAATAATTGGTACTTACTCTCTCTTCTTCATAAGGCTGAACAACTTCCCTCCTGGACCCCAAATCACACACTCTCGATTTCTGTTTAGATTGAGTAACATTAAATAAAATACTTTATTTATTTTTTTTAAAACGTCAGTTATTATAATTCATAAGTGGCGACTGCGGAGAGGCGGAAACTTTAATAATAACAAAAGCCGTACGTTTCAGAATTGACGCTAACAAAGTGGTGTATATAAAATAACTCTACTCCGCCTCTCAACGAAAAAGCAGGACGTTACAGAATTGGCGCTCAACGTAAAAGGGCGGTAATTAGAAAAGAATTTTGATATTTAATAAAAATATATACCAAAAACTCTAATTATCGTTGGCAGTTATGAGAAAACAAGAAACGCATAATATCCGAGGCAAATCGAAGAAGAGGGCAGAAGAAAAGGAGATTGAAGAAGGTGGACAGGAACAAGAGATAGAATTAGTCACGGACAGTGAAATTCTACAGAATATCAACAGACAGGTGATAAAGAAGAAACAGAAGTAGTTATGGACACGGAAACGGAAATAGCGGAAGAGGATGCCCAAGGGGACCAACCAGACAAAGCGGTAGCCAGAGAAGAACCTAATTGGCAAGACCTGATGAAATTTATGGCAGAACAATTTAAGGAACAGAATAAACAAACTAATGAACAATTTAGAAAACAGGAGGAAAACTTGAGACAGACCAATGAGGAAAATAAGGAGAATTTTAAGAAACAGGAGGAAAACTTAAAACAAACCAATGAGGAAAATAAGGAGAATTTTAAGAAGCAGGAGGAACAAAATAGACAGACCAATGAGAAAATAGATAGTATTCAGGAAAGTTTAGTCAAACAACTAAATGAAAAAATAGAAACCATTCATGGAAATATCAAACAAACCATGAATGAACAATACCATGAACTGAAGGAAACGGTTGAAGGGCAAAGAGAAGAGATGAATGCAAAATTTGAAGAGAATAATGAGAATTTAAAACAAATTGAGGGTAAGATGGAGAATTTCAACAAGGAATTAAGAGAAAATCTAGAAGGTAAAATTGAACTGGTCAATAATACGTTAAGACAAAGAGTAGATGAATATAAGGAAGAGGCAGAGAAGAAATTAATGGAAACTAACCAAAGATTAGATAAAACTGAAGAGAAAATGGAACTAATTAAAACAGGAGTCGAGGCACGAATGGAAAAAGAAGAACAAGATAATCAAGTTCGTGTAATGGCCATACGACAAGAAAACAATGACCAGTTAGATAGTATCAAAAGCAGTCTAAACTGTAAATTTTCAGAGTTTCATAAAACAGTAGAGAATGTAAAAAACCAGTGTGATAGCCAAGCAGAGAAATTAGATAGTTTACAACAAATACAAACCAATTTTCAATGTGATGTAGATAGAATAAGTGCTAGATCCGCATGCAGCAATCATCAGGTTTATCCAGATAGTAAGGAAAGTGTAAACTTTCGGGATTATCGCAGAAACCCACTTGAATTTTTAGGGAGAGTAGATGAAATTTTGAACAGATCAAAGGAGAATCGATGGAATATGATAAAAGGTCTATTAGACGAATCGTTCAAAAATATCAATGATAATTGGTGGACAGCAATTAGGAACGAGGTGTGTGATTATGGGGGTTTCAAAACTATGTTCAAACGTAAGTACTGGTCAGAATCAGTACAAAACATTATTAGGGACGATATCTGTCATGGTAGGTATGACCGTACAGTGGGACAAACACCTACTGCTTACTTTTTAGGGAAGGTGTGTATCGCAAAGTATTTAGACCCTAAGATACCTGAAGAGTGTCTAGTGACCAAAATGGCGTATCATTTCGAAGAGAAGATCATTAGTGCACGCTTAAGTGGACAAATAAAAACTATTGGAGGCATGGAAACGCTGCTAGAAAATTATGAACAGGAATCTTATTATAGGAGAAGTAGATGGAGGTCAGGGAATACCGAGGAGCAGAAGAATGAACCACCTAGAGATAATCGACCTAGAGTCAATTATGTACATGCTAATAACAATTATTACAGTAATAGTTACCAAGGAAGACGTCCGTATTTTAACCAGAGACAAACTTATGATCGAAGAGATGAGAGAAACAACTACAACAGACAACAATGGAATGATCATGACGAATATAGGAGGTCCAAAAGTGGAGATAGAAATAGGGACATACCTTCGGGAGATCCACCAAATGACAATCAGGGAACTAATCAAGCCCAAGTAAATTATCTAATGGCTGATGAGAGGGATTCGAGGAGACCCGATGAACAGCAACAAAGAAAAGGGGACAAACGAGTTGACCGTGGGAAAAATCAAGGGTCTGATCCTGGTCCCAGTAATAAAGATGAGAGGCTATATACATACGATAATATTGAAATGTATGGTAGTAATCCGCAATGGGGCAATCCAATAGCGAATTTTATTGACAAGTTTAATCAACAGAATCCACGGGAAAAATATAAGAGTGGATCAATCCGTGTTGTGAATGATACCGAAAACGGTTAAACTAATGTTAAATGAAATATTGAGAAAAAGTATTGAAAGACTAAAACCCCAAAATTCTAAAAGCATGTAAGAACATCTTACTCAAGTTATTTTGAAACCATATAATTTAACAAACAACAAACCACCAAGAAAAAGAGAACAGATGATTAAATAATATTTATAAAGAACTGATTTAAAATGGACTAATAGGAAAAATAATATTTTGATGGTAACAGAAGAAAAATTAAATGAACAAAAACAATTGATGGTAATGTGCTCAGATAAGAAGAATAAAGAATAATTTAATGACTCCAATGAAACTGAAGGAGGATGATAATTAATACAATAATTAGAATTTCTCGGAATTGAAGATTTTATAAGAAGAAATGATACGGAGAATTATGTCACAAGAAGTAAAGTCAAAAGAATTTTAACATAAGGCCTATCAATGATGTTATATGCTATTAGTCAATGGAAAAGAAGAAGGAATCAAGGAGAAGAAGAAATATATAAATAAATACAAACAGCTACAGTATGAATAATCCCAAAAGTGTTTGGTACTAGTCGCTAATTGACTACTACTTATAATTTTTTTATTTTTATGTATTGACCGTAGAAATGTTCCGGCAATAATTTTTATGAGCAGGGATGATGTTCCCCTGGTGTCAGAAGGTGTAAGGATGGACAGCGGTGTATGGACCCAGAGTGGCCACCCGACTGGAACCACCGCACAGGATAGGGAAAAATGTTAGGGAAATTGAATATTTAAGGGATAATAATTATAAAATAGCTGAAAAGAGTGATATTGGATTCCAGAAGTATAGATAAAGAAAATAGAAGGAAGATAGCAGACAGAAGCTTCATTGATAAAGCGAGTATATAAAAGTAAATAGAAATGAGTGTTAAAACAAGTTTAATATGATTAGTGTGACCAGTCCTTATCAAATAAAAGGTGGAAGTACCACTACCCAGAAATGAATAATTGATGAATTTGCCTCCAAGAGAGAGAGAGTATAGTAAGAAAACAGCAATTACCACCAGTCGGAATTACCAGTCAGTTTATAACCAGTTTGAAATGAAACACTATTATGAAAATAAAGCCAAGACTATTAAGAGAATGGAAATAATCAACAATTTATTTTTAATAAACAAGTAATACTAAAATAAATTTGTTCTAGTGGGGGGGCTTTATGTAACGTTACATAACCCGATCCCAATAAATTAACTCATGATAACATAAAGGTCAGAAATGGGTAACATATAACTAGCTCTAAATTAAAGTATATCACTAAACATGATAAACAATTCGAGTGATATATGGTGCAAAGTGAGTTATAGTGTACCCATTGAGGAAAAAAATAAAAGTGAAGGTAACTTATTACAGAACTGTGCTGTAGGTTTGGAAATTATAAAACTATGAGAGTAGGCTATAATACTACTAACTGATTTTGTATTTTATTTGTTTATTGTAATATTTATATTGTATGAACAACCAATTGTTATACCTAAGTTCATGTTATATTTTTTTCAAATATTTGTATTATAATATAAGATAACCCAGGGTTAGTTTTAAAAAACATAAAAATTTAAATATAAAAGGATAATAAAAAATTAAAATAATAATATGAGGGAAATGGCAGCAGGAAGTAGTGCAGTGTAGGAATACTATGAGAGACTAGTAAATAATATATATAAATTTATTTAAAGATAATAAAATTATCAAATACTTATATACAAGGTCATAAGAAAATGAACAAAAACTTATTATGTAAACCAAATTGATAAAGAAACCGGAATGGAAAAGAATTATTTTTCGGTAAATAAAATATAAATTTATAATAATTACAAACTGCCTGTATAATAAAAATACTATGGGTTACTAAGAGTGACGAGAATAACAAGTATTGTTAATAAAA
The DNA here is from genome assembly GCA_034769895.1 of Magicicada septendecula. NCBI lineage: Eukaryota > Metazoa > Arthropoda > Insecta > Hemiptera > Cicadidae > Magicicada > Magicicada septendecula. The sequence continues at coordinate 214,962,531 of CM068373.1, forward strand.
TTTTTGAAATAAAACCATAGAGTTGAAGAAATGATGCTACTACAATTATAATAAAAATTACCTTTTTGGAACTTTGGAGGAGTGAAAATTAATACTAAATTAACAAGCAACATGACCACTGTATAATCATCCATGATTTATCAAAATTAAATGGTTATACACCTTACTAAACAGTGAAAGAAAACCTTCTGATGATTCAACCTGGTTTCGCCATAGTTCTAGTTGACGATCGAAAAATGCGCCAGACGTTAAGGAAATTATAACGCAAGACGGACCTCACCAGCGAAAAAGCTTCATTCCAGTAAGAACCATACGGAGCGAGGTAATATAAACATTTCGTTTAATAGTTCAAGAAGAAAACGCATTCCGAACGTTGATATAGAACACAAACTAGTCATTTAATCACATGTTTTTTTAAAGTAAACAAAGGCACGCTGCTCTCTTACGGACATTCCAGGAACTACATACTACACGAAAAAATAAACAAATTTATTTAATATTTTTTCGGTATTTGTAAAGCTTAGTAATTATCCATTTCTGACACTCTCGTAACAAAAAGAACTTACCCTGAACCCCGGGGAATTATTAAGAATTATATATTAATTGATGTTTTTTTTAAAATAGTGTAAAATCTGGTAAACAAAACCATATAGGTTTTTTTCTCTTTAGACAATTCCATGTTGACTCTGTGAAGTCGAGATTATGTTTTATTTAAGGAAAGATCAATTGTGATACTTGTATTTTGGTGGCAGGAAACAAAAACTAATAATATAAATAAATAATATTATTGAAAAATAATCTTGAATAATAAAGTGTGTTATAATTTTTGTAGTGGGTAGTTGTAATAAATTTCAGCACAAAAACATAAGAAATCAACACATCGGATCAAATTTTGCTACAGAGTATGCTGGTTGAACTAAGCGTAGAAACTTATCTCACAGTCAGCTGATTTAAATCACAGCGAACAATTTGAAAAAAAATCCGAAATCGTCTCAACCGCGGTAAATAATTGGTACTTACTCTCTCTTCTTCATAAGGCTGAACAACTTCCCTCCTGGACCCCAAATCACACACTCTCAATTTCTGTTTAGATTGAGTAACATTAAATAAAATACTTTATTTATTTTTTTTAAAACGTCAGTTATTATAATTCATAAGTGGCGACTGCGGAGAGGCGGAAACTTTAATAATAACAAAAGCCGTACGTTTCAGAATTGACGCTAACAAAGTGGTGTATATAAAATAACTCTACTCCGCCTCTCAACGAAAAAGCAGGACGTTACAGAATTGGCGCTCAACGTAAAAGGGCGGTAATTAGAAAAGAATTTTGATATTTAATAAAAATATATACCAAAAAATCTAATTATCGTTGGCAGTTATGAGAAAACAAGAAATGCATAATACCCGAGGCAAATCGAAGAAGAGGGCAGAAGAAAAGGAGATTGAAGAAGGTGGACAGGAACAAGAGATAGAATTAGTCACGGACAGTGAAATGGACCAACAGACAGGTGATAAAGAAGAAACAGAAGTAGTTATGGACACGGAAACGGAAATAGCGGAAGAGGATGCCCAAGGGCACCAACCAGACAAAGCGGTAGCCAGAGAAGAACCTAATTGGCAAGACCTGATGAAATTTATGGCAGAACAATTTAAGGAACAGAATAAACAAACTAATGAACAATTTAGAAAACAGGAGGAAAACTTGAGACAGACCAATGAGGAAAATAAGGAGAATTTTAAGAAACAGGAGGAAAACTTAAAACAAACCAATGAGGAAAATAAGGAGAATTTTAAGAAGCAGGAGGAACAAAATAGACAGACCAATGAGAAAATAGATAGTATTCAGGAAAGTTTAGTCAAACAACTAAATGAAAAAATAGAAACCATTCATGGAAATATCAAACAAACCATGAATGAACAATACCATGAACTGAAGGAAACGGTTGAAGGGCAAAGAGAAGAGATGAATGCAAAATTTGAAGAGAATAATGAGAATTTAAAACAAATTGAGGGTAAGATGGAGAATTTCAACAAGGAATTAAGAGAAAATCTAGAAGGTAAAATTGAACTGGTCAATAATACGTTAAGACAAAGAGTAGATGAATATAAGGAAGAGGCAGAGAAGAAATTAATGGAAACTAACCAAAGATTAGATAAAACTGAAGAGAAAATGGAACTAATTAAAACAGGAGTCGAGGCACGAATGGAAAAAGAAGAACAAGATAATCAAGTTCGTGTAATGGCCATACGACAAGAAAACAATGACCAGTTAGATAGTATCAAAAGCAGTCTAAACTGTAAATTTTCAGAGTTTCATAAAACAGTAGAGAATGTAAAAAACCAGTGTGATAGCGAAGCAGAGAAATTAGATAGTTTACAACAAATACAAACCAATTTTCAATGTGATGTAGATAGAATAAGTGCTAGATCCGCATGCAGCAATCATCAGGTTTATCCAGATAGTAAGGAAAGTGTAAACTTTCGGGATTATCGCAGAAACCCACTTGAATTTTTAGGGAGAGTAGACGAAATTTTGAACAGATCAAAGGAGAATCGATGGAATATGATAAAAGGTCTATTAGACGAATCGTTCAAAAATATCAATGATAATTGGTGGACAGCAATTAGGAACGAGGTGTGTGATTATGGGGGTTTCAAAACTATGTTCAAACGTAAGTACTGGTCAGAATCAGTACAAAACATTATTAGGGACGATATCTGTCATGGTAGGTATGACCGTACAGTGGGACAAACACCTACTGCTTACTTTTTAGGGAAGCTGTGTATCGCAAAGTATTTAGACCCTAAGATACCTGAAGAGTGTCTAGTGACCAAAATGGCGTATCATTTCGAAGAGAAGATCATTAGTGCACGCTTAAGTGGACAAATAAAAACTATTGGAGGCATGGAAACGCTGCTAGAAAATTATGAACAGGAATCTTATTATAGGAGAAGTAGATGGAGGTCAGAGAATACCGAGGAGCAGAAGAATGAACCACCTAGAGATAATCGACCTAGAGTCAATTATGTACATGCTAATAACAATTATTACAGTAATAGTCACCAAGGAAGACGTCCGTATTTTAACCAGAGACAAAATTATGATCGAAGAGATGAGAGAAACAACTACAACAGACAACAATGGAATGATCATGACGAATATAGGAGGTCCAGAAGTGGAGATAGAAATAGGGACATACCTTCGGGAGATCCACCAAATGACAATCAGGGAACTAATCAAGCCCAAGTAAATTATCTAATGGCTGATGAGAGGGATTCGAGGAGACCCGATGAACAGCAACAAAGAAAAGGGGACAAACAAGTTGACCGTGGGAAAAATCAAGGGTCTGATCCTGGTCCCAGTAATAAAGATGAGAGGCTATATACATACGATAATATTGAAATGTATGGTAGTGATCCGCAATGGGGCAATCCAATAGCGAATTTTATTGACAAGTTTAATCAACAGAATCCACGGGAAAAATATAAGAGTGGATCAATCCGTGTTGTGAATGATACCGAAAACGGTTAAACTAATGTTAAATGAAATATTGAGAAAAAGTATTGAAAGACTAAAACCCCAAAATTCTAAAAGCATGTAAGAACATCTTACTCAAGTTATTTTGAAACCATATAATTTAACAAACAACAAACCACCAAGAAAAAGAGAACAGATGATTAAATAATATTTATAAAGAACTGATTTAAAATGGACTAATAGGAAAAATAATATTTTGATGGTAACAGAAGAAAAATTAAATGAACAAAAACAATTGATGGTAATGTGCTCAGATAAGAAGAATAAAGAATAATTTAATGACTCCAATGAAACTGAAGGAGGTTGATAATTAATACAATAATTAGAATTTCTCGGAATTGAAGATTTTATAAGAATAAATGATACGGAGAATTATGTCACAAGAAGTAAAGTCAAAAGAATTTTAACATAAGGCCTATCAATGATGTTATATGCTATTAGTCAATGGAAAAGAAGAAGGAATCAAGGAGAAGAAGAAATATATAAATAAATACAAACAGCTACAGCAACCCTCGAAAATTGTTGGCGTTTCCCACTCGCCAGATAGCGTTTCCCGTGGGGGGGGGTGGATAAAACTTTATTATTTAATATTTAGCATGTACCGCTACATTATTCATTAGCCCAGTTTATATTCTGATAGTCCCTTATCGAGTTGAAGATGAAAAATAATTGATTAAAAATAATCAAGCTGGACTAGGCTGAGTGTTTCCTCTTGTGGCCACTAACATGGCGCGAAGTCCCGACGAGAAATACCATTTGTCTATTGCTACACCAGGGTTGAAATCTTCTAAGGGTGGTCCATTTACTGCCAGCTGCATTAGATCTCCTAATGAAGTGATGTCCAGGGAAAGTCTCTGTTTCACTTTTGTCCTGTTAACGAAGCTAAATCCCCGTTCACAAGATGCTGTTGTTACTGCCATGCATGCAACGCTGTAAAATACTTTCTTTAGCTCACCAAAACGCTCAGGAAACTTGTACAGAGTTTTAATAGCTCACCCAGTCCTTTTTAAGTTATTTGCTCTTCTTTAACCATCATTTTTAATTGAAGCCATTCCGATAGCAAAACATCCTCATTTATATCACCAGTAATAAAAACATGCGCCAATTGAAGAATCTCCTCATTGCCATATGCAGTTAGGGTGTCATCTTGAGGAAGGCACAAGAAATCCAGAACGTGGCACTTGGTGCCTACTACAGTCTCAAGTGTATCAAGACGGCACTTCAAGTAATGAACTGTGCTTTCGATCAGCTTATTACGGATTGATTTGTATTCTTCCTCCCCTTGAGACGTGTTTGTGAGAACAATTCCTTGGTCGCCTTTGTATTTTGAGCAATTCAGTTTCTCCGAGTCTGAAGTGTCAGAAAGGAATTGTTTCACACTGGATCCTTCAGATGAAAGCAAGAACTGAACCATTTCCACCGTTACCATCATTGACGATCGTACCTGTGAGACCAGTAACTGTTTCAACTGTAAAACTTTACAAAATGGCTCTAGTTTCCCATACAGGTAAATCAAAAAGTTTAATGTTTTTACAAACTTGTATGATGTAAGGATTTTTAGATAGATTTTTGCTCTAGCTGCATCCGCAGCTTCTCCTGTTGTAGCTTTCCGGTTCGTTATATCCTCAAGATGGATGACCAGAGGTACGAGATCACGCCGCAAAGCTTTCAAAGCGTCAGATTTACTACATAGCCACCGTACATTGTGAATATTTCTGAGTTTTACTATCTCACTTTCTAAAGTTTTCGCGGTGTTTTTAAGCTCATGGAGGCGTTTTGAGGATCGTTTGTAAAATTTGTATATGTTCTTCACAGTTTCGTCAAGCTTTTCTAGGTAAGGGATGGAATTGGCAGCATCAAGTATGGCCAATTGTAGACGATGCGCGGCGCAGTGAATGTAATTAAATGCGGAGCTTTTTCTTTCAAACGAAGTACGAAACCTGACTTTGAGCCAATCATAGACGACGCCCCGTCAGTTCCCACACTAACTTTTCTCTTCTCCAATCAAGTCCTAAGTTATCCAAGAGCCCAGTAACAGCAGTGAAATACGACTCTGCCCTACCGCTCTCGAGAGGCACAAGGCCTAAAAAATCTTCTCTTATCTCCCCTTCACACACATAACGAGCATAAACAATCACATGTTCCTCATCAGCACTTCGGTCCGTGGAACCATCAATCAAAATACTGAAACACTGAGCATTTTTTTATTTTTGAACCACATCTTCTTGTAACTGTTTAGCAATAAAATTAATGAAAACTTGGCAGTTTTTATCGTTTACATATTGTTTTGTCTCCACATTTACACCTAATTTACTTGCAAGGGGAACTTGCTTAGGGAATTCGGTAAATGGTTTTTCATTGATGCCTATAAAATAGGCTATGCTGAATAAAGTTGTTAGATGCTCAAACATAGAAGACTCTATTTTCTTAATACATTTGGCAAGAGGAGCTTTTCCTGGTTCTGACTCTACTTCAAACAGCGTTAAATTGTCCATATGTACTAGGCTTTAACCATGAAACACAAAAGTTTCCTTTTTCATGGAACCAGAAAATCCTGCTACCCATTTTGGGTCACTTTTTGAGGGTATTTAGTGCATATAGTACATTTTGCGCGGTCGGAATCGTAAGCTAGCCAGGGGAAGATATCCAGCCAAGCTCTTTGAAATTTTCGTTTCCCAGAGGAACCGTGAGTAGGCCTAAGTCCACTAGAACTCGCGTTTCAGTTTCCCTGGTAGGCCCGGCACTTACATCTCTAGCAGTAGACGTCGCACTCGCAGACTCACTAGGCGTCGTACTGACAGTAGAACTTTTTTTAAAGAAATAATTAAGTTTAATCTGTTTCATTATGAATAAAATAACACACGAAAAATAAAATACACGCTGAACACGATCTTAGAAATTGAGAATACTCTTAGTACACGAAACAATAAATCACACGCGTAACACATCCGGTCAACTCAACAATAATTAGCAGACTGTACAACTTGGAAGGAGTGACAAAGGCCGGCGGCCCGTGCAGAACGGCGTGAAATTTCCGCTCCCCTCTCTCAGCAACACTATTTTGTTCGACGTGTTTTAAGATGTTTATATCCAACAGAGCAGTTTTGTTTATAAAATTCACACGGTGACAGCTAACTTATGGCCTACGACTTCAACACGCGCCTTTACTAAAACAAAAACATGACGTGTTTTGGTTTAATAGACATCCTTATTTTTTCCATTTTTCATTCTTTCTCTCCTCTTTTCTCCTTTTTTTCACAGTCAAAACCCACTCGCCACTGGCGAGTGGGCGAGTGCAATTTTCGAGGGTTGGCTACAGTATGAAGAATCCCAAAAGTGTTTGGTACTAGTCGCTAATTGACTACTACTTATAATTTTTTTATTTTTATGTATTGACCGTAGAAATGTTCCGGCAATAATTTTTATGAGCAGGGATGATGTTCCCCTGGTCTCAGAAGGTGTAAGGATGGACAGCGGTGTATGGACCCAGAGTGGCCACCCGACTGGAACCACCGCACAGGCTAGGGAAAAATGTTAGGGAAATTGAATATTTAAGGGATAATAATTATAAAATAGCTGAAAAGAGTGATATTGGATTCCAGAAGTACAGATAAAGAAAATAGAAGGAAGATAGCAGACAGAAGCTTCATTGATAAAGCGAGTATATAAAAGTAAATAGAAATGAGTGTTAAAACAAGTTTAATATGATTAGTGTGACCAGTCCTTATCAAATAAAAGGTGGAAGTACCACTACCCAGAAATGAATAATTGATGAATTTGCCTCCAAGAGAGAAAGAGTATAGTAAGAAAACAGCAATTACCACCAGTCGGAATTACCAGTCAGTTTATAACCAGTTTGAAATGAAACACTATTATGAAAATAAAGCCAAGACTATTAAGAGAATGGAAATAATCAACAATTTATTTTTAATAAACAAGTAATACTAAAATAAATTTGTTCTAGTGGGGGGGCTTTATGTAACGTTACATAACCCGATCCCAATAAATTAACTCATGATAACATAAAGGTCAGAAATGGGTAACATATAACTAGCTCTAAATTAAAGTATATCACTAAACATGATAAACAATTCGAGTGATATATGGTGCAAAGTGAGTTATAGTGTACCCATTGAGGTAAAAAATAAAAGTGAAGGTAACTTATTACAGAACTGTGCTGTAGGTTTGGAAATTATAAAACTATGAGAGTAGGCTATAATACTACTAACTGATTTTGTATTTTATTTGTTTATGTAATATTTATATTGTATGAACAACCAATTGTTATACCTAAGTTCATGTTATATTTTTTTCAAATATTTGTATTATAAGATAACCCAGGGTTAGTTTTAAAAAACATAAAAATTTAAATATAAAAGGATAATAAAAAATTTAAATAATAATATGAGGGAAATGGCAGCAGGAAGTAGTGCAGTGTAGGAATACTACGAGAGACTAATAAATAATATATATAAATTTATTTAAAGATAATAAAATTATCAAATACTTATATACAAGGCCATAAGAAAATGAACAAAAACTTATTATGTAAACCAAATTGATAAAGAAACCGGAATGGAAAAGAATTATTTTTCGGTAAATAAAATATAAATTTATAATAATTACAAACTGCCTGTATAATAAAAATACTATGGGTTACTAAGTGTGACGAGAATAACAAGTATTGTTAATAAAATTTTTGAAATAAAACCATAGAGTTGAAGAAATGATGCTACTACAATTATAATAAAAATTACCTTTTTGGAACTTTATAGGAGTGAAAATTAATACTAAATTAACAAGCAACATGACCACTGTATAATCATCCATGATTTATCAAAATTAAATGGTTATACTCCTTACTAAACAGTGAAAGAAAACCTTCTGATGATTCAACCTGGTTTCGCCATAGTTCTAGTTGACGATCGAAAAATGCGCCAGACGGTAAGGAAATTATAACGCAAGACGGACCTCACCAGCGAAAAAGCTTCATTCCAGTAAGAACCATACGGAGCGAGGTAATATAAACATTTCGTTTAATAGTTCAAGAAGAAAACGCATTCCGAACGTTGATATAGAACACAAAATAGTCATTTAATCACATGTTTTTTTAAAGTAAACAAAGGCACGCTGCTCTCTTACGGACATTCCAGGAACTACATACTACACGAAAAAATAAACAAATTTATTTAATATTTTTTCGGTATTTGTAAAGCTTAGTAATTATCCATTTCTGACACTCTCGTAACAAAAAGAACTTACCCTGAACCCTGGGGAATTATTAAGAATTATATATTAATTGATGTTTCTTTTAAAATAGTGTAAAATCTGGTAAACAAAACCATATAGGTTTTTTTCTCTTTAGACAATTCCATGTTGACTCTGTGAAGTCGAGATTATGTTTTATTTAAGGAATGATCAATTGTGATACTTGTATTTTGGTGGCAGGAAACAAAAACCAATAATATAAATAAATAATATTATTGAAAAATAATCTTGAATAATAAAGTGTGTTATAATTTTTGTAGTGGGTAGTTGTAATAAATTTCAGCACAAAAACAGAAGAAATCAACACATCGGATCAAATTTTGCTACAGAGTATGCTGGTTGAACTAAGCGTAGAAACTTATCTCACAGTCAGCTGATTTAAATCACAGCGAATAATTTGAAAAAAAATCCAAAATCGTCTAAACCGCGTGTAAATAATTGGTACTTACTCTCTCTTCTTCATAAGGCTGAACAACTTCCCTCCTGGACCCCAAATCACACACTCTCGATTTCTGTTTAGATTGAGTAACATTAAATAAAATACTTTATTTATTTTTTTTAAAACGTCAGTTATTATAATTCATAAGTGGCGACTGCGGAGAGGCGGAAACTTTAATAATAACAAAAGCCGTACGTTTCAGAATTGACGCTAACAAAGTGGTGTATATAAAATAACTCTACTCCGCCTCTCAACGAAAAAGCAGGACGTTACAGAATTGGCGCTCAACGTAAAAGGGCGGTAATTAGAAAAGAATTTTGATATTTAATAAAAATATATACCAAAAAATCTAATTATCGTTGGCAGTTATGAGAAAACAAGAAATGCATAATATCCGAGGTAAATCGAAGAAGAGGGCAGAAGAAAAGGAGATTGAAGAAGGTGGACAGGAACAAGAGATAGAATTAGTCACGGACAGTGAAATGGACCAACAGACAGGTGATAAAGAAGAAACAGAAGTAGTTATGGACACGGAAACGGAAATAGCGGAAGAGGATGCCCAAGGGGACCAACCAGACAAAGCGGTAGCCAGAGAAGAACCTAATTGGCAAGACCTGATGAAATTTATGGCAGAACAATTTAAGGAACAGAATAAACAAACTAATGAACAATTTAGAAAACAGGAGGAAAACTTGAGACAGACCAATGAGGAAAATAAGGAGAATTTTAAGAAACAGGAGGAAAACTTAAAACAAACCAATGAGGAAAATAAGGAGAATTTTAAGAAGCAGGAGGAACAAAATAGACAGACCAATGAGAAAATAGATAGTATTCAGGAAAGTTTAGTCAAACAACTAAATGAAAAAATAGAAACCATTCATGGAAATATCAAACAAACCATGAATGAACAATACCATGAACTGAAGGAAACGGTTGAAGGGCAAAGAGAAGAGATGAATGCAAAATTTGAAGAGAATAATGAGAATTTAAAACAAATTGAGGGTAAGATGGAGAATTTCAACAAGGAATTAAGAGAAAATCTAGAAGGTAAAATTGAACTGGTCAATAATACGTTAAGACAAAGAGTAGATGAATATAAGGAAGAGGCAGAGAAGAAATTAATGGAAACTAACCAAAGATTAGATAAAACTGAAGAGAAAATGGAACTAATTAAAACAGGAGTCGAGGCACGAATGGAAAAAGAAGAACAAGATAATCAAGTTCGTGTAATGGCCATACAACAAGAAAACAATGACCAGTTAGATAGTATCAAAAGCAGTCTAAACTGTAAATTTTCAGAGTTTCATAAAACAGTAGAGAATGTAAAAAACCAGTGTGATAGCCAAGCAGAGAAATTAGATAGTTTACAACAAATACAAACCAATTTTCAATGTGATGTAGATAGAATAAGTGCTAGATCCGCATGCAGCAATCATCAGGTTTATCCAGATAGTAAGGAAAGTGTAAACTTTCGGGATTATCGCAGAAACCCACTTGAATTTTTAGGGAGAGTAGACGAAATTTTGAACAGATCAAAGGAGAATCGATGGAATATGATAAAAGGTCTATTAGACGAATCGTTCAAAAATATCAATGATAATTGGTGGACAGCAATTAGGAACGAGGTGTGTGATTATGGGGGTTTCAAAACTATGTTCAAACGTAAGTACTGGTCAGAATCAGTACAAAACATTATTAGGGACGATATCTGTCATGGTAGGTATGACCGTACAGTGGGACAAACACCTACTGCTTACTTTTTAGGGAAGGTGTGTATCGCAAAGTATTTAGACCCTAAGATACCTGAAGAGTGTCTAGTGACCAAAATGGCATATCATTTCGAAGAGAAGATCATTAGTGCACGCTTAAGTGGACAAATAAAAACTATTGGAGGCATGGAAACGCTGCTAGAAAATTATGAACAGGAATCTTATTATAGGAGAAGTAGATGGAGGTCAGGGAATACCGAGGAGCAGAAGAATGAACCACCTAGAGATAATCGACCTAGAGTCAATTATGTACATGCTAATAACAATTATTACAGTAATAGTTACCAAGGAAGACGTCCGTATTTTAACCAGAGACAAAATTATGATCGAAGAGATGAGAGAAACAACTACAACAGACAACAATGGAATGATCATGACGAATATAGGAGGTCCAGAAGTGGAGATAGAAATAGGGACATACCTTCGGGAGATCCACCAAATGACAATCAGGGAACTAATCAAGCCCAAGTAAATTATCTAATGGCTGATGAGAGGGATTCGAGGAGACCCGATGAACAGCAACAAAGAAAAGGGGACAAACGAGTTGACCGTGGGAAAAATCAAGGGTCTGATCCTGGTCCCAGTAATAAAGATGAGAGGCTATATACATACGATAATATTGAAATGTATGGTAGTGATCCGCAATGGGGCAATCCAATAGCGAATTTTATTGACAAGTTTAATCAACAGAATCCACGGGAAAAATATAAGAGTGGATCAATCCGTGTTGTGAATGATACCGAAAACGGTTAAACTAATGTTAAATGAAATATTGAGAAAAAGTATTGAAAGACTAAAACCCCAAAATTCTAAAAGCATGTAAGAACATCTTACTCAAGTTATTTTGAAACCATATAATTTAACAAACAACAAACCACCAAGAAAAAGAGAACAGATGATTAAATAATATTTATAAAGAACTGATTTAAAATGGACTAATAGGAAAAATAATATTTTGATGGTAACAGAAGAAAAATTAAATGAACAAAAACAATTGATGGTAATGTGCTCAGATAAGAAGAATAAAGAATAATTTAATGACTCCAATGAAACTGAAGGAGGTTGATAATTAATACAATAATTAGAATTTCTCGGAATTGAAGATTTTATAAGAAGAAATGATACGGAGAATTATGTCACAAGAAGTAAAGTCAAAAGAATTTTAACATAAGGCCTATCAATGATGTTATATGCTATTAGTCAATGGAAAAGAAGAAGGAATCAAGGAGAAGAAGAAATATATAAATAAATACAAACAGCTACAGTATGAAGAATCCCAAAAGTGTTTGGTACTAGTCGCTAATTGACTACTACTTATAATTTTTTTATTTTTATGTATTGACCGTAGAAATGTTCCGGCAATAATTTTTATGAGCAGGGATGATGTTCCCCTGGTCTCAGAAGGTGTAAGGATGGACAGCGGTGTATGGACCCAGAGTGGCCACCCGACTGGAACCACCGCACAGGATAGGGAAAAATGTTAGGGAAATTGAATATTTAAGGGATAATAATTATAAAATAGCTGAAAAGAGTGATATTGGATTCCAGAAGTATAGATAAAGAAAATAGAAGGAAGATAGCAGACAGAAGCTTCATTGATAAAGCGAGTATATAAAAGTAAATAGAAATGAGTGTTAAAACAAGTTTAATATGATTAGTGTGACCAGTCCTTATCAAATAAAAGGTGGAAGTACCACTACCCAGAAATGAATAATTGATGAATTTGCCTCCAAGAGAGAGAGAGTATAGTAAGAAAACAGCAATTACCACCAGTCGGAATTACCAGTCAGTTTATAACCAGTTTGAAATGAAACACTATTATGAAAATAAAGCCAAGACTATTAAGAGAATGGAAATAATCAACAATTTATTTTTAATAAACAAGTAATACTAAAATAAATTTGTTCTAGTGGGGGGGCTTTATGTAACGTTACATAACCCGATCCCAATAAATTAACTCATGATAACATAAAGGTCAGAAATGGGTAACATATAACTAGCTCTAAATTAAAGTATATCACTAAACATGATAAACAATTCGAGTGATATATGGTGCAAAGTGAGTTATAGTGTACCCATTGAGGTAAAAAATAAAAGTGAAGGTAACTTATTACAGAACTGTGCTGTAGGTTTGGAAATTATAAAACTATGAGAGTAGGCTATAATACTACTAACTGATTTTGTATTTTATTTGTTTATTGTAATATTTATATTGTATGAACAACCAATTGTTATACCTAAGTTCATGTTATATTTTTTTCAAATATTTGTATTATAAGATAACCCAGGGTTAGTTTTAAAAAACATAAAAATTTAAATATAAAAGGATAATAAAAAATTAAAATAATAATATGAGGGAAATGGCAGCAGGAAGTAGTGCAGTGTAGGAATACTACGAGAGACTAATAAATAATATATATAAATTTATTTAAAGATAATAAAATTATCAAATACTTATATACAAGGTCATAAGAAAATGAACAAAAACTTATTATGTAAACCAAATTGATAAAGAAACCGGAATGGAAAAGAATTATTTTTCGGTAAATAAAATATAAATTTATAATAATTACAAACTGCCTGTATAATAAAAATACTATGGGTTACTAAGTGTGACGAGAATAACAAGTATTGTTAATAAAATTTTTGAAATAAAACCATAGAGTTGAAGAAATGATGCTACTACAATTATAATAAAAATTACCTTTTTGGAACTTTATAGGAGTGAAAATTAATACTAAATTAACAAGCAACATGACCACTGTATAATCATCCATGATTTATCAAAATTAAATGGTTATACTCCTTACTAAACAGTGAAAGAAAACCTTCTGATGATTCAACCTGGTTTCGCCATAGTTCTAGTTGACGATCGAAAAATGCGCCAGACGGTAAGGAAATTATAACGCAAGACGGACCTCACCAGCGAAAAAGCTTCATTCCAGTAAGAACCATACGGAGCGAGGTAATATAAACATTTCGTTTAATAGTTCAAGAAGAAAACGCATTCCGAACGTTGATATAGAACACAAAATAGTCATTTAATCACATGTTTTTTTAAAGTAAACAAAGGCACGCTGCTCTCTTACGGACATTCCAGGAACTACATACTACACGAAAAAATAAACAAATTTATTTAATATTTTTTCGGTATTTGTAAAGCTTCGTAACAAAAAGAACTTACCCTGAACCCTGGGGAATTATTAAGAATTATATATTAATTGATGTTTCTTTTAAAATAGTGTAAAATCTGGTAAACAAAACCATATAGGTTTTTTTCTCTTTAGACAATTCCATGTTGACTCTGTGAAGTCGAGATTATGTTTTATTTAAGGAAAGATCAATTGTGATACTTGTATTTTGGTGGCAGGAAACAAAAACCAATAATATAAATAAATAATATTATTGAAAAATAATCTTGAATAATAAAGTGTGTTATAATTTTTGTAGTGGGTAGTTGTAATAAATTTCAGCACAAAAACAGAAGAAATCAACACATCGGATCAAATTTTGCTACAGAGTATGCTGGTTGAACTAAGCGTAGAAACTTATCTCACAGTCAGCTGATTTAAATCACAGCGAACAATTTGAAAAAAAATCCGAAATCGTCTAAACCGCGTGTAAATAATTGGTACTTACTCTCTCTTCTTCATAAGGCTGAACAACTTCCCTCCTGGACCCCAAATCACACACTCTCGATTTCTGTTTAGATTGAGTAACATTAAATAAAATACTTTATTTATTTTTTTTAAAACGTCAGTTATTATAATTCATAAGTGGCGACTGCGGAGAGGCGGAAACTTTAATAATAACAAAAGCCGTACGTTTCAGAATTGACGCTAACAAAGTGGTGTATATAAAATAACTCTACTCCGCCTCTCAACGAAAAAGCAGGACGTTACAGAATTGGCGCTCAACGTAAAAGGGCGGTAATTAGAAAAGAATTTTGATATTTAATAAAAATATATACCAAAAAATCTAATTATCGTTGGCAGTTATGAGAAAACAAGAAATGCATAATATCCGAGGCAAATCGAAGAAGAGGGCAGAAGAAAAGGAGATTGAAGAAGGTGGACAGGAACAAGAGATAGAATTAGTCACGGACAGTGAAATGGACCAACAGACAGGTGATAAAGAAGAAACAGAAGTAGTTATGGACACGGAAACGGAAATAGGGGAAGAGGATGCCCAAGGGGACCAACCAGACAAAGCGGTAGCCAGAGAAGAACCTAATTGGCAAGACCTGATGAAATTTATGGCAGAACAATTTAAGGAACAGAATAAACAAACTAATGAACAATTTAGAAAACAGGAGGAAAACTTGAGACAGACCAATGAGGAAAATAAGGAGAATTTTAAGAAACAGGAGGAAAACTTAAAACAAACCAATGAGGAAAATAAGGAGAATTTTAAGAAGCAGGAGGAACAAAATAGACAGACCAATGAGAAAATAGATAGTATTCAGGAAAGTTTAGTCAAACAACTAAATGAAAAAATAGAAACCATTCATGGAAATATCAAACAAACCATGAATGAACAATACCATGAACTGAAGGAAACGGTTGAAGGGCAAAGAGAAGAGATGAATGCAAAATTTGAAGAGAATAATGAGAATTTAAAACAAATTGAGGGTAAGATGGAGAATTTCAACAAGGAATTAAGAGAAAATCTAGAAGGTAAAATTGAACTGGTCAATAATACGTTAAGACAAAGAGTAGATGAATATAAGGAAGAGGCAGAGAAGAAATTAATGGAAACTAACCAAAGATTAGATAAAACTGAAGAGAAAATGGAACTAATTAAAACAGGAGTCGAGGCACGAATGGAAAAAGAAGAACAAGATAATCAAGTTCGTGTAATGGCCATACAACAAGAAAACAATGACCAGTTAGATAGTATCAAAAGCAGTCTAAACTGTAAATTTTCAGAGTTTCATAAAACAGTAGAGAATGTAAAAAACCAGTGTGATAGCCAAGCAGAGAAATTAGATAGTTTACAACAAATACAAACCAATTTTCAATGTGATGTAGATAGAATAAGTGCTAGATCCGCATGCAGCAATCATCAGGTTTATCCAGATAGTAAGGAAAGTGTAAACTTTCGGGATTATCGCAGAAACCCACTTGAATTTTTAGGGAGAGTAGACGAAATTTTGAACAGATCAAAGGAGAATCGATGGAATATGATAAAAGGTCTATTAGACGAATCGTTCAAAAATATCAATGATAATTGGTGGACAGCAATTAGGAACGAGGTGTGTGATTATGGGGGTTTCAAAACTATGTTCAAACGTAAGTACTGGTCAGAATCAGTACAAAACATTATTAGGGACGATATCTGTCATGGTAGGTATGACCGTACAGTGGGACAAACACCTACTGCTTACTTTTTAGGGAAGGTGTGTATCGCAAAGTATTTAGACCCTAAGATACCTGAAGAGTGTCTAGTGACCAAAATGGCATATCATTTCGAAGAGAAGATCATTAGTGCACGCTTAAGTGGACAAATAAAAACTATTGGAGGCATGGAAACGCTGCTAGAAAATTATGAACAGGAATCTTATTATAGGAGAAGTAGATGGAGGTCAGGGAATACCGAGGAGCAGAAGAATGAACCACCTAGAGATAATCGACCTAGAGTCAATTATGTACATGCTAATAACAATTATTACAGTAATAGTTACCAAGGAAGACGTCCGTATTTTAACCAGAGACAAAATTATGATCGAAGAGATGAGAGAAACAACTACAACAGACAACAATGGAATGATCATGACGAATATAGGAGGTCCAGAAGTGGAGATAGAAATAGGGACATACCTTCGGGAGATCCACCAAATGACAATCAGGGAACTAATCAAGCCCAAGTAAATTATCTAATGGCTGATGAGAGGGATTCGAGGAGACCCGATGAACAGCAACAAAGAAAAGGGGACAAACGAGTTGACCGTGGGAAAAATCAAGGGTCTGATCCTGGTCCCAGTAATAAAGATGAGAGGCTATATACATACGATAATATTGAAATGTATGGTAGTGATCCGCAATGGGGCAATCCAATAGCGAATTTTATTGACAAGTTTAATCAACAGAATCCACGGGAAAAATATAAGAGTGGATCAATCCGTGTTGTGAATGATACCGAAAACGGTTAAACTAATGTTAAATGAAATATTGAGAAAAAGTATTGAAAGACTAAAACCCCAAAATTCTAAAAGCATGTAAGAACATCTTACTCAAGTTATTTTGAAACCATATAATTTAACAAACAACAAACCACCAAGAAAAAGAGAACAGATGATTAAATAATATTTATAAAGAACTGATTTAAAATGGACTAATAGGAAAAATAATATTTTGATGGTAACAGAAGAAAAATTAAATGAACAAAAACAATTGATGGTAATGTGCTCAGATAAGAAGAATAAAGAATAATTTAATGACTCCAATGAAACTGAAGGAGGTTGATAATTAATACAATAATTAGAATTTCTTGGAATTGAAGATTTTATAAGAAGAAATGATACGGAGAATTATGTCACAAGAAGTAAAGTCAAAAGAATTTTAACATAAGGCCTATCAATGATGTTATATGCTATTAGTCAATGGAAAAGAAGAAGGAATCAAGGAGAAGAAGAAATATATAAATAAATACAAACAGCTACAGTATGAAGAATCCCAAAAGTGTTTGGTACTAGTCGCTAATTGACTACTACTTATAATTTTTTTATTTTTATGTATTGACCGTAGAAATGTTCCGGCAATAATTTTTATGAGCAGGGATGATGTTCCCCTGGTCTCAGAAGGTGTAAGGATGGACAGCGGTGTATGGACCCAGAGTGGCCACCCGACTGGAACCACCGCACAGGATAGGGAAAAATGTTAGGGAAATTGAATATTTAAGGGATAATAATTATAAAATAGCTGAAAAGAGTGATATTGGATTCCAGAAGTATAGATAAAGAAAATAGAAGGAAGATAGCAGACAGAAGCTTCATTGATAAAGCGAGTATATAAAAGTAAATAGAAATGAGTGTTAAAACAAGTTTAATATGATTAGTGTGACCAGTCCTTATCAAATAAAAGGTGGAAGTACCACTACCCAGAAATGAATAATTGATGAATTTGCCTCCAAGAGAGAGAGAGTATAGTAAGAAAACAGCAATTACCACCAGTCGGAATTACCAGTCAGTTTATAACCAGTTTGAAATGAAACACTATTATGAAAATAAAGCCAAGACTATTAAGAGAATGGAAATAATCAACAATTTATTTTTAATAAACAAGTAATACTAAAATAAATTTGTTCTAGTGGGGGGGCTTTATGTAACGTTACATAACCCGATCCCAATAAATTAACTCATGATAACATAAAGGTCAGAAATGGGTAACATATAACTAGCTCTAAATTAAAGTATATCACTAAACATGATAAACAATTCGAGTGATATATGGTGCAAAGTGAGTTATAGTGTACCCATTGAGGTAAAAAATAAAAGTGAAGGTAACTTATTACAGAACTGTGCTGTAGGTTTGGAAATTATAAAACTATGAGAGTAGGCTATAATACTACTAACTGATTTTGTATTTTATTTGTTTATTGTAATATTTATATTGTATGAACAACCAATTGTTATACCTAAGTTCATGTTATATTTTTTTCAAATATTTGTATTATAAGATAACCCAGGGTTAGTTTTAAAAAACATAAAAATTTAAATATAAAAGGATAATAAAAAATTAAAATAATAATATGAGGGAAATGGCAGCAGGAAGTAGTGCAGTGTAGGAATACTACGAGAGACTAATAAATAATATATATAAATTTATTTAAAGATAATAAAATTACCAAATACTTATATACAAGGTCATAAGAAAATGAACAAAAACTTATTATGTAAACCAAATTGATAAAGAAACCGGAATGGAAAAGAATTATTTTTCGGTAAATAAAATATAAATTTATAATAATTACAAACTGCCTGTATAATAAAAATACTATGGGTTACTAAGTGTGACGAGAATAACAAGTATTGTTAATAAAATTTTTGAAATAAAACCATAGAGTTGAAGAAATGATGCTACTACAATTATAATAAAAATTACCTTTTTGGAACTTTATAGGAGTGAAAATTAATACTAAATTAACAAGCAACATGACCACTGTATAATCATCCATGATTTATCAAAATTAAATGGTTATACTCCTTACTAAACAGTGAAAGAAAACCTTCTGATGATTCAACCTGGTTTCGCCATAGTTCTAGTTGACGATCGAAAAATGCGCCAGACGGTAAGGAAATTATAACGCAAGACGGACCTCACCAGCGAAAAAGCTTCATTCCAGTAAGAACCATACGGAGCGAGGTAATATAAACATTTCGTTTAATAGTTCAAGAAGAAAACGCATTCCGAACGTTGATATAGAACACAAAATAGTCATTTAATCACATGTTTTTTTAAAGTAAACAAAGGCACGCTGCTCTCTTACGGACATTCCAGGAACTACATACTACACGAAAAAATAAACAAATTTATTTAATATTTTTTCGGTATTTGTAAAGCTTCGTAACAAAAAGAACTTACCCTGAACCCTGGGGAATTATTAAGAATTATATATTAATTGATGTTTCTTTTAAAATAGTGTAAAATCTGGTAAACAAAACCATATAGGTTTTTTTCTCTTTAGACAATTCCATGTTGACTCTGTGAAGTCGAGATTATGTTTTATTTAAGGAAAGATCAATTGTGATACTTGTATTTTGGTGGCAGGAAACAAAAACCAATAATATAAATAAATAATATTATTGAAAAATAATCTTGAATAATAAAGTGTGTTATAATTTTTGTAGTGGGTAGTTGTAATAAATTTCAGCACAAAAACAGAAGAAATCAACACATCGGATCAAATTTTGCTACAGAGTATGCTGGTTGAACTAAGCGTAGAAACTTATCTCACAGTCAGCTGATTTAAATCACAGCGAACAATTTGAAAAAAAAATCCGAAATCGTCTAAACCGCGTGTAAATAATTGGTACTTACTCTCTCTTCTTCATAAGGCTGAACAACTTCCCTCCTGGACCCCAAATCACACACTCTCGATTTCTGTTTAGATTGAGTAACATTAAATAAAATACTTTATTTATTTTTTTTAAAAGTCAGTTATTATAATTCATAAGTGGCGACTGCGGAGAGGCGGAAACTTTAATAATAACAAAAGCCGTACGTTTCAGAATTGACGCTAACAAAGTGGTGTATATAAAATAACTCTACTCCGCCTCTCAACGAAAAAGCAGGACGTTACAGAATTGGCGCTCAACGTAAAAGGGCGGTAATTAGAAAAGAATTTTGATATTTAATAAAAATATATACCAAAAAATCTAATTATCGTTGGCAGTTATGAGAAAACAAGAAATGCATAATATCCGAGGCAAATCGAAGAAGAGGGCAGAAGAAAAGGAGATTGAAGAAGGTGGACAGGAACAAGAGATAGAATTAGTCACGGACAGTGAAATGGACCAACAGACAGGTGATAAAGAAGAAACAGAAGTAGTTATGGACACGGAAACGGAAATAGCGGAAGAGGATGCCCAAGGGGACCAACCAGACAAAGCGGTAGCCAGAGAAGAACCTAATTGGCAAGACCTGATGAAATTTATGGCAGAACAATTTAAGGAACAGAATAAACAAACTAATGAACAATTTAGAAAACAGGAGGAAAACTTGAGACAGACCAATGAGGAAAATAAGGAGAATTTTAAGAAACAGGAGGAAAACTTAAAACAAACCAATGAGGAAAATAAGGAGAATTTTAAGAAGCAGGAGGAACAAAATAGACAGACCAATGAGAAAATAGATAGTATTCAGGAAAGTTTAGTCAAACAACTAAATGAAAAAATAGAAACCATTCATGGAAATATCAAACAAACCATGAATGAACAATACCATGAACTGAAGGAAACGGTTGAAGGGCAAAGAGAAGAGATGAATGCAAAATTTGAAGAGAATAATGAGAATTTAAAACAAATTGAGGGTAAGATGGAGAATTTCAACAAGGAATTAAGAGAAAATCTAGAAGGTAAAATTGAACTGGTCAATAATACGTTAAGACAAAGAGTAGATGAATATAAGGAAGAGGCAGAGAAGAAATTAATGGAAACTAACCAAAGATTAGATAAAACTGAAGAGAAAATGGAACTAATTAAAACAGGAGTCGAGGCACGAATGGAAAAAGAAGAACAAGATAATCAAGTTCGTGTAATGGCCATACGACAAGAAAACAATGACCAGTTAGATAGTATCAAAAGCAGTCTAAACTGTAAATTTTCAGAGTTTCATAAAACAGTAGAGAATGTAAAAAACCAGTGTGATAGCCAAGCAGAGAAATTAGATAGTTTACAACAAATACAAACCAATTTTCAATGTGATGTAGATAGAATAAGTGCTAGATCCGCATGCAGCAATCATCAGGTTTATCCAGATAGTAAGGAAAGTGTAAACTTTCGGGATTATCGCAGAAACCCACTTGAATTTTTAGGGAGAGTAGACGAAATTTTGAACAGATCAAAGGAGAATCGATGGAATATGATAAAAGGTCTATTAGACGAATCGTTCAAAAATATCAATGATAATTGGTGGACAGCAATTAGGAACGAGGTGTGTGATTATGGGGGTTTCAAAACTATGTTCAAACGTAAGTACTGGTCAGAATCAGTACAAAACATTATTAGGGACGATATCTGTCATGGTAGGTATGACCGTACAGTGGGACAAACACCTACTGCTTACTTTTTAGGGAAGGTGTGTATCGCAAAGTATTTAGACCCTAAGATACCTGAAGAGTGTCTAGTGACCAAAATGGCATATCATTTCGAAGAAAAGATCATTAGTGCACGCTTAAGTGGACAAATAAAAACTATTGGAGGCATGGAAACGCTGCTAGAAAATTATGAACAGGAATCTTATTATAGGAGAAGTAGATGGAGGTCAGGGAATACCGAGGAGCAGAAGAATGAACCACCTAGAGATAATCGACCTAGAGTCAATTATGTACATGCTAATAACAATTATTACAGTAATAGTTACCAAGGAAGACGTCCGTATTTTAACCAGAGACAAAATTATGATCGAAGAGATGAGAGAAACAACTACAACAGACAACAATGGAATGATCATGACGAATATAGGAGGTCCAGAAGTGGAGATAGAAATAGGGACATACCTTCGGGAGATCCACCAAATGACAATCAGGGAACTAATCAAGCCCAAGTAAATTATCTAATGGCTGATGAGAGGGATTCGAGGAGACCCGATGAACAGCAACAAAGAAAAGGGGACAAACGAGTTGACCGTGGGAAAAATCAAGGGTCTGATCCTGGTCCCAGTAATAAAGATGAGAGGCTATATACATACGATAATATTGAAATGTATGGTAGTGATCCGCAATGGGGCAATCCAATAGCGAATTTTATTGACAAGTTTAATCAACAGAATCCACGGGAAAAATATAAGAGTGGATCAATCCGTGTTGTGAATGATACCGAAAACGGTTAAACTAATGTTAAATGAAATATTGAGAAAAAGTATTGAAAGACTAAAACCCCAAAATTCTAAAAGCATGTAAGAACATCTTACTCAAGTTATTTTGAAACCATATAATTTAACAAACAACAAACCACCAAGAAAAAGAGAACAGATGATTAAATAATATTTATAAAGAACTGATTTAAAATGGACTAATAGGAAAAATAATATTTTGATGGTAACAGAAGAAAAATTAAATGAACAAAAACAATTGATGGTAATGTGCTCAGATAAGAAGAATAAAGAATAATTTAATGACTCCAATGAAACTGAAGGAGGTTGATAATTAATACAATAATTAGAATTTCTCGGAATTGAAGATTTTATAAGAAGAAATGATACGGAGAATTATGTCACAAGAAGTAAAGTCAAAAGAATTTTAACATAAGGCCTATCAATGATGTTATATGCTATTAGTCAATGGAAAAGAAGAAGGAATCAAGGAGAAGAAGAAATATATAAATAAATACAAACAGCTACAGTATGAAGAATCCCAAAAGTGTTTGGTACTAGTCGCTAATTGACTACTACTTATAATTTTTTTATTTTTATGTATTGACCGTAGAAATGTTCCGGCAATAATTTTTATGAGCAGGGATGATGTTCCCCTGGTGTCAGAAGGTGTAAGGATGGACAGCAGTGTATGGACCCAGAGTGGCCACCCGACTGGAACCACCGCACAGGATAGGGAAAAATGTTAGGGAAATTGAATATTTAAGGGATAATAATTATAAAATAGCTGAAAAGAGTGATATTGGATTCCAGAAGTATAGATAAAGAAAATAGAAGGAAGATAGCAGACAGAAGCTTCATTGATAAAGCGAGTATATAAAAGTAAATAGAAATGAGTGTTAAAACAAGTTTAATATGATTAGTGTGACCAGTCCTTATCAAATAAAAGGTGGAAGTACCACTACCCAGAAATGAATAATTGATGAATTTGCCTCCAAGAGAGAGAGAGTATAGTAAGAAAACAGCAATTACCACCAGTCGGAATTACCAGTCAGTTTATAACCAGTTTGAAATGAAACACTATTATGAAAATAAAGCCAAGACTATTAAGAGAATGGAAATAATCAACAATTTATTTTTAATAAACAAGTAATACTAAAATAAATTTGTTCTAGTGGGGGGGCTTTATGTAACGTTACATAACCCGATCCCAATAAATTAACTCATGATAACATAAAGGTCAGAAATGGGTAACATATAACTAGCTCTAAATTAAAGTATATCACTAAACATGATAAACAATTCGAGTGATATATGGTGCAAAGTGAGTTATAGTGTACCCATTGAGGTAAAAAATAAAAGTGAAGGTAACTTATTACAGAACTGTGCTGTAGGTTTGGAAATTATAAAACTATGAGAGTAGGCTATAATACTACTAACTGATTTTGTATTTTATTTGTTTATTGTAATATTTATATTGTATGAACAACCAATTGTTATACCTAAGTTCATGTTATATTTTTTTCAAATATTTGTATTATAAGATAACCCAGGGTTAGTTTTAAAAAACATAAAAATTTAAATATAAAAGGATAATAAAAAATTAAAATAATAATATGAGGGAAATGGCAGCAGGAAGTAGTGCAGTGTAGGAATACTACGAGAGACTAATAAATAATATATATAAATTTATTTAAAGATAATAAAATTATCAAATACTTATATACAAGGTCATAAGAAAATGAACAAAAACTTATTATGTAAACCAAATTGATAAAGAAACCGGAATGGAAAAGAATTATTTTTCGGTAAATAAAATATAAATTTATAATAATTACAAACTGCCTGTATAATAAAAATACTATGGGTTACTAAGTGTGACGAGAATAACAAGTATCTATATCTATAAAAATGAATGTTTGTTTCTTTCTTTCTTTGTCCCGTATGCGTTCCTATACCATTCATCCGATTGCGATGAAACTTCGGTGAGTTGTTGTGCGCACGCCCGCGAAGGTTTATGAATTTTTTTCAATGGGGCCCTTTGGGGGGTTCTTGGGGTCTTCCACATCTCCTCCTAAACCACCGGACCGATTTCAACCAAACTTGGCACAAATATTTTATGCAACGGGAGAACCAACATAGGGTAGGTGTTTTTTCGATGGGGTCCTTTGGGGGGTCCTTTGGGGTCTTCCACATCTTCTCCTAAACCACTGGACCGATTTCAACCAAACTTGGCACAAATATTTTACGCAATGGGAGAACCAACATAGGATAGGTGTTTTTTTCGACGGGGTCCATTGGGGGGTCCTTAGGGGTCTTCCACATCTCCTCCTAAACCACTGGACCGATTTCAACCAAACTTGGCACAAATATTTTACGCAACGGGAGAACCAACATAGGATATGTGTTTTTTCGATATGATCCTTCGGGGGTCCTTTTGGGGGTCCTTTGGGGTCTTTCACATCTCCTCCTAAACCACTGGACCGATTTCAACCAAACTTGGCACAAATATTTTACGCAAAGGGAGAACCAACATAGGATAGGTGTTTTTTCAATTGGGTTCTTTTGGGGGTTCTTTGGGGTCTTCCACATCTCCTCCTAAACCACTGGACCGATTTCAACCAAACTTGGCACAAATATTTTATGCAACGGGAGAACCAACATAGGGTAGGTGTTTTTCGATGGGGTCCTTTGGGGTCTTCCACATCTTCTCCTAAACCACTGGACTGATTTCAACCAAACTTGGCACAAATATTTTACGCAACGGGGGAACCAACATAGGATATGTGTTTTTTCGATATGATACTTCGGGAGGTCCTTTGGGGTCTTCCACATCTCCTCCTAAACCACTGGACCGATTTCAACCAAACTTGGCACAAATATTTTACGCAAAGGGAGAACCAACATAGGATAGGTGTTTTTTCGATATGATACTTCGGGGGGTCCTTTGAGGTCTTCCACATCTCCTCCTAAACCACTGGACCGATTTCAACCAAACTTGGCACAAATATTTTACGCAAATGGAGAACCAACATAGGACAGGTGTTTTTTTCGATACGATCCTCTGGGGGGTCCTTTGGAGTCTTAAAAAACTAACTTATTAGATCTGGTTACTATGGCAACCCAATGGAATAGATTCTGTTCTAAATATATTATCGCATTAAATTGAATACCACGCGAACGAAGTCTTTATATATTATATATATACAAACACTTTCTTTCTTTGAGTGGCATTGCAACGCAAGCCGGGTACTCGCTAGTTGTTAATAAAATTTTTGAAATAAAACCATAGAGTTGAAGAAATGATGCTACTACAATTATAATAAAAATTACCTTTTTGGAACTTTATAGGAGTGAAAATTAATACTAAATTAACAAGCAACATGACCACTGTATAATCATCCATGATTTATCAAAATTAAATGGTTATACTCCTTACTAAACAGTGAAAGAAAACCTTCTGATGATTCAACCTGGTTTCGCCATAGTTCTAGTTGACGATCGAAAAATGCGCCAGACGGTAAGGAAATTATAACGCAAGACGGACCTCACCAGCGAAAAAGCTTCATTCCAGTAAGAACCATACGGAGCGAGGTAATATAAACATTTCGTTTAATAGTTCAAGAAGAAAACGCATTCCGAACGTTGATATAGAACACAAAATAGTCATTTAATCACATGTTTTTTTAAAGTAAACAAAGGCACGCTGCTCTCTTACGGACATTCCAGGAACTACATACTACACGAAAAAATAAACAAATTTATTTAATATTTTTTCGGTATTTGTAAAGCTTCGTAACAAAAAGAACTTACCCTGAACCCTGGGGAATTATTAAGAATTATATATTAATTGATGTTTCTTTTAAAATAGTGTAAAATCTGGTAAACAAAACCATATAGGTTTTTTTCTCTTTAGACAATTCCATGTTGACTCTGTGAAGTCGAGATTATGTTTTATTTAAGGAAAGATCAATTGTGATACTTGTATTTTGGTGGCAGGAAACAAAAACCAATAATATAAATAAATAATAAGTATTATTGAAAAATAATCTTGAATAATAAAGTGTGTTATAATTTTTGTAGTGGGTAGTTGTAATAAATTTCAGCACAAAAACAGAAGAAATCAACACATCGGATCAAATTTTGCTACAGAGTATGCTGGTTGAACTAAGCGTAGAAACTTATCTCACAGTCAGCTGATTTAAATCACAGCGAACAATTTGAAAAAAAATCCGAAATCGTCTAAACCGCGTGTAAATAATTGGTACTTACTCTCTCTTCTTCATAAGGCTGAACAACTTCCCTCCTGGACCCCAAATCACACACTCTCGATTTCTGTTTAGATTGAGTAACATTAAATAAAATACTTTATTCATTTTTTTTAAAACGTCAGTTATTATAATTCATAAGTGGCGACTGCGGAGAGGCGGAAACTTTAATAATAACAAAAGCCGTACGTTTCAGAATTGACGCTAACAAAGTGGTGTATATAAAATAACTCTACTCCGCCTCTCAACGAAAACGGAGGACGTTACAGAATTGGCGCTCAACGTAAAAGGGCGGTAATTAGAAAAGAATTTTGATATTTAATAAAAATATATACCAAAAAATCTAATTATCGTTGGCAGTTATGAGAAAACAAGAAATGCATAATACCCGAGGCAAATCGAAGAAGAGGGCAGAAGAAAAGGAGATTGAAGAAGGTGGACAGGAACAAGAGATAGAATTAGTCACGGACAGTGAAATGGACCAACAGACAGGTGATAAAGAAGAAACAGAAGTAGTTATGGACACGGAAACGGAAATAGCGGAAGAGGATGCCCAAGGGGACCAACCAGACAAAGCGGTAGCCAGAGAAGAACCTAATTGGCAAGACCTGATGAAATTTATGGCAGAACAATTTAAGGAACAGAATAAACAAACTAATGAACAATTTAGAAAACAGGAGGAAAACTTGAGACAGACCAATGAGGAAAATAAGGAGAATTTTAAGAAACAGGAGGAAAACTTAAAACAAACCAATGAGGAAAATAAGGAGAATTTTAGGAAGCAGGAGGAACAAAATAGACAGACCAATGAGAAAATAGATAGTATTCAGGAAAGTTTAGTCAAACAACTAAATGAAAAAATAGAAACCATTCATGGAAATATCAAACAAACCATGAATGAACAATACCATGAACTGAAGGAAACGGTTGAAGGGCAAAGAGAAGAGATGAATGCAAAATTTGAAGAGAATAATGAGAATTTAAAACAAATTGAGGGTAAGATGGAGAATTTCAACAAGGAATTAAGAGAAAATCTAGAAGGTAAAATTGAACTGGTCAATAATACGTTAAGACAAAGAGTAGATGAATATAAGGAAGAGGCAGAGAAGAAATTAATGGAAACTAACCAAAGATTAGATAAAACTGAAGAGAAAATGGAACTAATTAAAACAGGAGTCGAGGCACGAATGGAAAAAGAAGAACAAGATAATCAAGTTCGTGTAATGGCCATACGACAAGAAAACAATGACCAGTTAGATAGTATCAAAAGCAGTCTAAACTGTAAATTTTCAGAGTTTCATAAAACAGTAGAGAATGTAAAAAACCAGTGTGATAGCCAAGCAGAGAAATTAGATAGTTTACAACAAATACAAACCAATTTTCAATGTGATGTAGATAGAATAAGTGCTAGATCCGCATGCAGCAATCATCAGGTTTATCCAGATAGTAAGGAAAGTGTAAACTTTCGGGATTATCGCAGAAACCCACTTGAATTTTTAGGGAGAGTAGACGAAATTTTGAACAGATCAAAGGAGAATCGATGGAATATGATAAAAGGTCTATTAGACGAATCGTTCAAAAATATCAATGATAATTGGTGGACAGCAATTAGGAACGAGGTGTGTGATTATGGGGGTTTCAAAACTATGTTCAAACGTAAGTACTGGTCAGAATCAGTACAAAACATTATTAGGGACGATATCTGTCATGGTAGGTATGACCGTACAGTGGGACAAACACCTACTGCTTACTTTTTAGGGAAGGTGTGTATCGCAAAGTATTTAGACCCTAAGATACCTGAAGAGTGTCTAGTGACCAAAATGGCATATCATTTCGAAGAGAAGATCATTAGTGCACGCTTAAGTGGACAAATAAAAACTATTGGAGGCATGGAAACGCTGCTAGAAAATTATGAACAGGAATCTTATTATAGGAGAAGTAGATGGAGGTCAGGGAATACCGAGGAGCAGAAGAATGAACCACCTAGAGATAATCGACCTAGAGTCAATTATGTACATGCTAATAACAATTATTACAGTAATAGTTACCAAGGAAGACGTCCGTATTTTAACCAGAGACAAAATTATGATCGAAGAGATGAGAGAAACAACTACAACAGACAACAATGGAATGATCATGACGAATATAGGAGGTCCAGAAGTGGAGATAGAAATAGGGACATACCTTCGGGAGATCCACCAAATGACAATCAGGGAACTAATCAAGCCCAAGTAAATTATCTAATGGCTGATGAGAGGGATTCGAGGAGACCCGATGAACAGCAACAAAGAAAAGGGGACAAACGAGTTGACCGTGGGAAAAATCAAGGGTCTGATCCTGGTCCCAGTAATAAAGATGAGAGGCTATATACATACGATAATATTGAAATGTATGGTAGTGATCCGCAATGGGGCAATCCAATAGCGAATTTTATTGACAAGTTTAATCAACAGAATCCACGGGAAAAATATAAGAGTGGATCAATCCGTGTTGTGAATGATACCGAAAACGGTTAAACTAATGTTAAATGAAATACTGAGAAAAAGTATTGAAAGACTAAAACCCCAAAATTCTAAAAGCATGTAAGAACATCTTACTCAAGTTATTTTGAAACCATATAATTTAACAAACAACAAACCACCAAGAAAAAGAGAACAGATGATTAAATAATATTTATAAAGAACTGATTTAAAATGGACTAATAGGAAAAATAATATTTTGATGGTAACAGAAGAAAAATTAAATGAACAAAAACAATTGATGGTAATGTGTTCAGATAAGAAGAATAAAGAATAATTTAATGACTCCAATGAAACTGAAGGAGGTTGATAATTAATACAATAATTAGAATTTCTCGGAATTGAAGATTTTATAAGAATAAATGATACGGAGAATTATGTCACAAGAAGTAAAGTCAAAAGAATTTTAACATAAGGCCTATCAATGATGTTATATGCTATTAGTCAATGGAAAAGAAGAAGGAATCAAGGAGAAGAAGAAATATATAAATAAATACAAACAGCTACAGTATGAAGAATCCCAAAAGTGTTTGGTACTAGTCGCTAATTGACTACTACTTATAATTTTTTTATTTTTATGTATTGACCGTAGAAATGTTCCGGCAATAATTTTTATGAGCAGGGATGATGTTCCCCTGGTGTCAGAAGGTGTAAGGATGGACAGCGGTGTATAGACCCAGAGTGGCCACCCGACTGGAACCACCGCACAGGATAGGGAAAAATGTTAGGGAAATTGAATATTTAAGGGATAATAATTATAAAATAGCTGAAAAGAGTGATATTGGATTCCAGAAGTATAGATAAAGAAAATAGAAGGAAGATAGCAGACAGAAGCTTAATTGATAAAGCGAGTATATAAAAGTAAATAGAAATGAGTGTTAAAACAAGTTTAATATGATTAGTGTGACCAGTCCTTATCAAATAAAAGGTGGAAGTACCACTACCCAGAAATGAATAATTGATGAATTTGCCTCCAAGAGAGAGAGAGTATAGTAAGAAAACAGCAATTACCACCAGTCGGAATTACCAGTCAGTTTATAACCAGTTTGAAATGAAACACTATTATGAAAATAAAGCCAAGACTATTAAGAGAATGGAAATAATCAACAATTTATTTTTAATAAACAAGTAATACTAAAATAAATTTGTTCTAGTGGGGGGGCTTTATGTAACGTTACATAACCCGATCCCAATAAATTAACTCATGATAACATAAAGGTCAGAAATGGGTAACATATAACTAGCTCTAAATTAAAGTATATCACTAAACATGATAAACAATTCGAGTGATATATGGTGCAAAGTGAGTTATAGTGTACCCATTGAGGTAAAAAATAAAAGTGAAGGTAACTTATTACAGAACTGTGCTGTAGGTTTGGAAATTATAAAACTATGAGAGTAGGCTATAATACTACTAACTGATTTTGTATTTTATTTGTTTATTGTAATATTTATATTGTATGAACAACCAATTGTTATACCTAAGTTCATGTTATATTTTTTTCAAATATTTGTATTATAAGATAACCCAGGGTTAGTTTTAAAAAACATAAAAATTTAAATATAAAAGGATAATAAAAAATTAAAATAATAATATGAGGGAAATGGCAGCAGGAAGTAGTGCAGTGTAGGAATACTACGAGAGACTAATAAATAATATATATAAATTTATTTAAAGATAATAAAATTATCAAATACTTATATACAAGGTCATAAGAAAATGAACAAAAACTTATTATGTAAACCAAATTGATAAAGAAACCGGAATGGAAAAGAATTATTTTTCGGTAAATAAAATATAAATTTATAATAATTACAAACTGCCTGTATAATAAAAATACTATGGGTTACTAAGTGTGACGAGAATAACAAGTATTGTTAATAAAATTTTTGAAATAAAACCATAGAGTTGAAGAAATGATGCTACTACAATTATAATAAAAATTACCTTTTTGGAACTTTATAGGAGTGAAAATTAATACTAAATTAACAAGCAACATGACCACTGTATAATCATCCATGATTTATCAAAATTAAATGGTTATACTCCTTACTAAACAGTGAAAGAAAACCTTCTGATGATTCAACCTGGTTTCGCCATAGTTCTAGTTGACGATCGAAAAATGCGCCAGACGGTAAGGAAATTATAACGCAAGACGGACCTCACCAGCGAAAAAGCTTCATTCCAGTAAGAACCATACGGAGCGAGGTAATATAAACATTTCGTTTAATAGTTCAAGAAGAAAACGCATTCCGCACGTTGATATAGAACACAAATTAGTCATTTAATCACATGTTTTTTTAAAGTAAACAAAGGCACGGTGCTCTCTTACGAACATTCCAGGAACTACATACTACACGAAAAAATAAACAAATTTATTTAATATTTTTTCGGTATTTGTAAAGCTTCGTAACAAAAAGAACTTACCCTGAACCCTGGGGAATTATTAAGAATTATATATTAATTGATGTTTCTTTTAAAATAGTGTAAAATCTGGTAAACAAAACCATACAGGTTTTTTTCTCTTTAGACAATTCCATGTTGACTCTGTGAAGTCGAGATTATGTTTTATTTAAGGAAAGATCAATTGTGATACTTGTATTTTGGTGGCAGGAAACAAAAACCAATAATATAAATAAATAATAAGTATTATTGAAAAATAATCTTGAATAATAAAGTGTGTTATAATTTTTGTAGTGGGTAGTTGTAATAAATTTCAGCACAAAAACAGAAGAAATCAACACATCGGATCAAATTTTGCTACAGACTATGCTGGTTGAACTAAGCATAGAAACTTATCTCACAGTCAGCTGATTTAAATCACAGCGAACAATTTGAAAAAAAATCCGAAATCGTCTAAACCGCGTGTAAATAATTGGTACTTACTCTCTCTTCTTCATAAGGCTGAACAACTTCCCTCCTGGACCCCAAATCACACACTCTCGATTTCTGTTTAGATTGAGTAACATTAAATAAAATACTTTATTTATTTTTTTTAAAACGTCAGTTATTATAATTCATAAGTGGCGACTGCGGAGAGGCGGAAACTTTAATAATAACAAAAGCCGTACGTTTCAGAATTGACGCTAACAAAGTGGTGTATATAAAATAACTCTACTCCGCCTCTCAACGAAAAAGCAGGACGTTACAGAATTGGCGCTCAACGTAAAAGGGCGGTAATTAGAAAAGAATTTTGATATTTAATAAAAATATATACCAAAAAATCTAATTATCGTTGGCAGTTATGAGAAAACAAGAAATGCATAATACCCGAGGCAAATCGAAGAAGAGGGCAGAAGAAAAGGAGATTGAAGAAGGTGGACAGGAACAAGAGATAGAATTAGTCACGGACAGTGAAATGGACCAACAGACAGGTGATAAAGAAGAAACAGAAGTAGTTATGGACACGGAAACGGAAATAGCGGAAGAGGATGCCCAAGGGGACCAACCAGACAAAGCGGTAGCCAGAGAAGAACCTAATTGGCAAGACCTGATGAAATTTATGGCAGAACAATTTAAGGAACAGAATAAACAAACTAATGAACAATTTAGAAAACAGGAGGAAAACTTGAGACAGACCAATGAGGAAAATAAGGAGAATTTTAAGAAACAGGAGGAAAACTTAAAACAAACCAATGAGGAAAATAAGGAGAATTTTAAGAAGCAGGAGGAACAAAATAGACAGACCAATGAGAAAATAGATAGTATTCAGGAAAGTTTAGTCAAACAACTAAATGAAAAAATAGAAACCATTCATGGAAATATCAAACAAACCATGAATGAACAATACCATGAACTGAAGGAAACGGTTGAAGGGCAAAGAGAAGAGATGAATGCAAAATTTGAAGAGAATAATGAGAATTTAAAACAAATTGAGGGTAAGATGGAGAATTTCAACAAGGAATTAAGAGAAAATCTAGAAGGTAAAATTGAACTGGTCAATAATACGTTAAGACAAAGAGTAGATGAATATAAGGAAGAGGCAGAGAAGAAATTAATGGAAACTAACCAAAGATTAGATAAAACTGAAGAGAAAATGGAACTAATTAAAACAGGAGTCGAGGCACGAATGGAAAAAGAAGAACAAGATAATCAAGTTCGTGTAATGGCCATACGACAAGAAAACAATGACCAGTTAGATAGTATCAAAAGCAGTCTAAACTGTAAATTTTCAGAGTTTCATAAAACAGTAGAGAATGTAAAAAACCAGTGTGATAGCCAAGCAGAGAAATTAGATAGTTTACAACAAATACAAACCAATTTTCAATGTGATGTAGATAGAATAAGTGCTAGATCCGCATGCAGCAATCATCAGGTTTATCCAGATAGTAAGGAAAGTGTAAACTTTCGGGATTATCGCAGAAACCCACTTGAATTTTTAGGGAGAGTAGACGAAATTTTGAACAGATCAAAGGAGAATCGATGGAATATGATAAAAGGTCTATTAGACGAATCGTTCAAAAATATCAATGATAATTGGTGGACAGCAATTAGGAACGAGGTGTGTGATTATGGGGGTTTCAAAACTATGTTCAAATGTAAGTACTGGTCAGAATCAGTACAAAACATTATTAGGGACGATATCTGTCATGGTAGGTATGACCGTACAGTGGGACAAACACCTACTGCTTACTTTTTAGGGAAGGTGTGTATCGCAAAGTATTTAGACCCTAAGATACCTGAAGAGTGTCTAGTGACCAAAATGGCATATCATTTCGAAGAGAAGATCATTAGTGCACGCTTAAGTGGACAAATAAAAACTATTGGAGGCATGGAAACGCTGCTAGAAAATTATGAACAGGAATCTTATTATAGGAGAAGTAGATGGAGGTCAGGGAATACCGAGGAGCAGAAGAATGAACCACCTAGAGATAATCGACCTAGAGTCAATTATGTACATGCTAATAACAATTATTACAGTAATAGTTACCAAGGAAGACGTCCGTATTTTAACCAGAGACAAAATTATGATCGAAGAGATGAGAGAAACAACTACAACAGACAACAATGGAATGATCATGACGAATATAGGAGGTCCAGAAGTGGAGATAGAAATAGGGACATACCTTCGGGAGATCCACCAAATGACAATCAGGGAACTAATCAAGCCCAAGTAAATTATCTAATGGCTGATGAGAGGGATTCGAGGAGACCCGATGAACAGCAACAAAGAAAAGGGGACAAACGAGTTGACCGTGGGAAAAATCAAGGGTCTGATCCTGGTCCCAGTAATAAAGATGAGAGGCTATATACATACGATAATATTGAAATGTATGGTAGTGATCCGCAATGGGGCAATCCAATAGCGAATTTTATTGACAAGTTTAATCAACAGAATCCACGGGAAAAATATAAGAGTGGATCAATCCGTGTTGTGAATGATACCGAAAACGGTTAAACTAATGTTAAATGAAATATTGAGAAAAAGTATTGAAAGACTAAAACCCCAAAATTCTAAAAGCATGTAAGAACATCTTACTCAAGTTATTTTGAAACCATATAATTTAACAAACAACAAACCACCAAGAAAAAGAGAACAGATGATTAAATAATATTTATAAAGAACTGATTTAAAATGGACTAATAGGAAAAATAATATTTTGATGGTAACAGAAGAAAAATTAAATGAACAAAAACAATTGATGGTAATGTGCTCAGATAAGAAGAATAAAGAATAATTTAATGACTCCAATGAAACTGAAGGAGGTTGATAATTAATACAATAATTAGAATTTCTCGGAATTGAAGATTTTATAAGAAGAAATGATACGGAGAATTATGTCACAAGAAGTAAAGTCAAAAGAATTTTAACATAAGGCCTATCAATGATGTTATATGCTATTAGTCAATGGAAAAGAAGAAGGAATCAAGGAGAAGAAGAAATATATAAATAAATACAAACAGCTACAGTATGAAGAATCCCAAAAGTGTTTGGTACTAGTCGCTAATTGACTACTACTTATAATTTTTTTATTTTTATGTATTGACCGTAGAAATGTTCCGGCAATAATTTTTATGAGCAGGGATGATGTTCCCCTGGTCTCAGAAGGTGTAAGGATGGACAGCGGTGTATGGACCCAGAGTGGCCACCCGACTGGAACCACCGCACAGGATAGGGAAAAATGTTAGGGAAATTGAATATTTAAGGGATAATAATTATAAAATAGCTGAAAAGAGTGATATTGGATTCCAGAAGTATAGATAAAGAAAATAGAAGGAAGATAGCAGACAGAAGCTTAATTGATAAAGCGAGTATATAAAAGTAAATAGAAATGAGTGTTAAAACAAGTTTAATATGATTAGTGTGACCAGTCCTTATCAAATAAAAGGTGGAAGTACCACTACCCAGAAATGAATAATTGATGAATTTGCCTCCAAGAGAGAGAGAGTATAGTAAGAAAACAGCAATTACCACCAGTCGGAATTACCAGTCAGTTTATAACCAGTTTGAAATGAAACACTATTATGAAAATAAAGCCAAGACTATTAAGAGAATGGAAATAATCAACAATTTATTTTTAATAAACAAGTAATACTAAAATAAATTTGTTCTAGTGGGGGGGCTTTATGTAACGTTACATAACCCGATCCCAATAAATTAACTCATGATAACATAAAGGTCAGAAATGGGTAACATATAACTAGCTCTAAATTAAAGTATATCACTAAACATGATAAACAATTCGAGTGATATATGGTGCAAAGTGAGTTATAGTGTACCCATTGAGGTAAAAAATAAAAGTGAAGGTAACTTATTACAGAACTGTGCTGTAGGTTTGGAAATTATAAAACTATGAGAGTAGGCTATAATACTACTAACTGATTTTGTATTTTATTTGTTTATTGTAATATTTATATTGTATGAACAACCAATTGTTATACCTAAGTTCATGTTATATTTTTTTCAAATATTTGTATTATAAGATAACCCAGGGTTAGTTTTAAAAAACATAAAAATTTAAATATAAAAGGATAATAAAAAATTAAAATAATAATATGAGGGAAATGGCAGCAGGAAGTAGTGCAGTGTAGGAATACTATGAGAGACTAATAAATAATATATATAAACTTATTTAAAGATAATAAAATTATCAAATACTTATATACAAGGTCATAAGAAAATGAACAAAAACTTATTATGTAAACCAAATTGATAAAGAAACCGGAATGGAAAAGAATTATTTTTCGGTAAATAAAATATAAATTTATAATAATTACAAACTGCCTGTATAATAAAAATACTATGGGTTACTAAGTGTGACGAGAATAACAAGTATTGTTAATAAAATTTTTGAAATAAAACCATAGAGTTGAAGAAATGATGCTACTACAATTATAATAAAAATTACCTTTTTGGAACTTTATAGGAGTGAAAATTAATACTAAATTAACAAGCAACATGACCACTGTATAATCATCCATGATTTATCAAAATTAAATGGTTATACTCCTTACTAAACAGTGAAAGAAAACCTTCTGATGATTCAACCTGGTTTCGCCATAGTTCTAGTTGACGATCGAAAAATGCGCCAGACGGTAAGGAAATTATAACGCAAGACGGACCTCACCAGCGAAAAAGCTTCATTCCAGTAAGAACCATACGGAGCGAGGTAATATAAACATTTCGTTTAATAGTTCAAGAAGAAAACGCATTCCGAACGTTGATATAGAACACAAAATAGTCATTTAATCACATGTTTTTTTAAAGTAAACAAAGGCACGCTGCTCTCTTACGGACATTCCAGGAACTACATACTACACGAAAAAATAAACAAATTTATTTAATATTTTTTCGGTATTTGTAAAGCTTAGTAATTATCCATTTCTGACACTCTCGTAACAAAAAGAACTTACCCTGAACCCTGGGGAATTATTAAGAATTATATATTAATTGATGTTTCTTTTAAAATAGTGTAAAATCTGGTAAACAAAACCATATAGGTTTTTTTCTCTTTAGACAATTCCATGTTGACTCTGTGAAGTCGAGATTATGTTTTATTTAAGGAAAGATCAATTGTGATACTTGTATTTTGGTGGCAGGAAACAAAAACCAATAATATAAATAAATAATATTATTGAAAAATAATCTTGAATAATAAAGTGTGTTATAATTTTTGTAGTGGGTAGTTGTAATAAATTTCAGCACAAAAACAGAAGAAATCAACACATCGGATCAAATTTTGCTACAGAGTATGCTGGTTGAACTAAGTGTAGAAACTTATCTCACAGTCAGCTGATTTAAATCACAGCGAACAATTTGAAAAAAAATCCGAAATCGTCTAAACCGCGTGTAAATAATTGGTACTTACTCTCTCTTCTTCATAAGGCTGAACAACTTCCCTCCTGGACCCCAAATCACACACTCTCGATTTCTGTTTAGATTGAGTAACATTAAATAAAATACTTTATTTATTTTTTTTAAAACGTCAGTTATTATAATTCATAAGTGGCGACTGCGGAGAGGCGGAAACTTTAATAATAACAAAAG
Organism: Magicicada septendecula; assembly: GCA_034769895.1. Lineage (NCBI taxonomy): Eukaryota > Metazoa > Arthropoda > Insecta > Hemiptera > Cicadidae > Magicicada > Magicicada septendecula. The sequence goes on from CM068373.1 coordinate 215,000,352, forward strand.
CCGTACGTTTCAGAATTGACGCTAACAAAGTGGTGTATATAAAATAACTCTACTCCGCCTCTCAACGAAAAAGCAGGACGTTACAATATATATATATATATAAATCATTCTTGTTAATACTTAGGCTCTTATAATTGTTGTTATATAGTGGCTTGAATTATTGTCTCTGTCTCACCTTATCCTATCTATTGGGTCTAGTCATCGTCATTGTCTAAGTCAAAATCAGTTAGTAGTGTTGTTCTATCATTCCTCATGTTATAACTTTTTATTTTCCTTTAGTATACAGCTTTTCTTCCATTAATTATACTTGTAAATCTTGTGCTATAGTATGTCACGTTACAACGTACGTAAACATATATTACAAACAATAGCTGTTGTAAACATCAACACCGATATGTAAAAGTTTATGTTTAAAATCACATAAAATATTCACTCTGCACTTCATTCTTTTGTTTTATATATCACTTTGAATGTTTTCTTTTTCAAACTGAAAATCCTGAAAAGTAAAAATCTGAAAACTTAAAAAGCTAAGAATTACTGCTTGCCAGGCTGTAAGGTCGTAACAACTTTTGACCATGGCCTTACAGCCCGGCAAGCAGTAATTCTAACGACATTGACGCCGGCAGTGAAAGCTTCAGACAAAATTTTAAACAGCTAATCTTCATTAGTATCATTGGTGGAGTCCTAAAAGGCTGACTAACAAGTCATGGGTTTTAAAACTGAACAAAACAAAAGACGATCAGAATCCCCCCCCTTATGGACAGGCCTGCTACCGCGTTTCAGAAGACTAATCATAATAGTGCTACAGAATTATTCAAAGTAAACAGTAAGATATACTTACATGTGTGACACACAGCCCCAGAATATCCTGTGTTCGAGCAGTCGCAGAAGAATTCAACCGAACTCTGTGAGCATATGCCTCCATGTTTGCAAGGATTTGGATTACACCTGTCTATCATCTGGCATGTGTCAAACACAACTTCATCTTTGCAGCAGTACTCCTAGAAAAATATGTTCTCTTTTTAATTAACTAAATAGCTGGTTAATTCTAAGACATAATAATTCTTATATCACTTTGTGTAAGAAAAATAACACTAATTTTTACTATGTCTGTACTTTATAGCCCACACATTACATTGTAAATTTCATAAGTTACTCTTATAAGACAAATATTTCACACACACACACACACACACACACACACACACACACACACACACACACACACACACACACACACACACACACGCACGCACGCACGCACGCGCGCACGCACGCACGCACGCACGCACGCACGCACGCACGCACATCTGAAATGACAATAAAACAATAACTTTTAACAAAGTTACAATATAAAAACTCACTTCATCTTTCCAGTCAGTTGGCAACTTGTAATTTCCATCGATACTGATCAACCTCATACAACCTACAAAACCTGGCGCACCATAAACACCACCTACAAAACAATTATCAAAAATTATTTTCTTTTAATAGTAAACAACATTATAAATGATGTGTAATTCCTTTTAGCACTCTATACTTAATAAATAATTCAAAACATAGTCTTGAATACAACGACTCTTAAAATATTCTGATGCCTAAAAGTACAACAGGACAGCATAGAGGTTCCAAAGGGAGGCTCCATATTTAGGGCTGTATTACCTTGACTGCAAGTAAACTTGGCAAACATATTACTAGTAACAGGGCATTTATTTTGTAAATTTAAAGAAAAGGAAGGAAAAATGGATCAAAAAACTTAAAAAGTTTTGGTCATTTGGAACATTATTGTCCGGTGGCAGGCCACACCTAAAAAAGATCACACTATTATGATCATCATCACTGGAAAAATTTCTCTTACGCTTGTCATTAAAACCACATAGACATAAAAATATCGGTATGGAGAGCCATACATGACTTCCATATTCTAAGATTTATATTTAAAATCATTTACTTGAATTTGGTTAGATAATTTTTAAAAAATATCACCCACCCTCAAACTATTTTTCACTATTTATAGAGATTTTTGTTGTTATGGGGTAGTTGCTTAATGTAATGTTATTTTTGATCTATTACCAAAGGTTGGTAATACCATCTGGCTTGGTTTCACCCAATAATGATGGCAGTGGAAAGTTCAAAATGAAGTGCAGTGAGAGGTAATAGACAAGGTTAACAACAGTTATACATTTAAAGGAAAACATCATAACAGGAACATTACAGTGTATGAACTGATGATGAAATTTTAATATTTCGAAAAGGCCTTATTCATTATTTAAAAAAATGCAATTTTACTGATTTTGGTGGTATGTACAGTACATAATAATAAAAATTAGGTACTTTATTCTTATAAAGAACCTGAACTATGCAGAATGAACAATCCCTCTTCCTCAACCAATCCCCACCATTAATGATATTTACACTTTCACAGAGTAATAGTTTTATCGTATGTAATTGCTAAGGTATCTTATCCTTCAAAGCAAAGTAAGTTTCAAAAAATAACCCCCCCTTCCACTACCCTCTCCATTTATAGATATCTCGTTTACATTTTATAGTGGATTAATATGACTTTATTTTCGGTGAACTTATTTATCAAAATTAAGTTCTTTACTCTTGTTAAAACACAAAACAATGTAGGTAAACTACTCATTCCCTTAACCAAACAACCCTATTTTTGATTTACACTTTTACTGATTAATCTGATTACACTTTTATTGAGTAATATTTCATTACACGGAATTACTAAGTATCTTATCCTTCAAAATTAAGTGGTTTATTTGAGATCAGAAAGGTAATTTTCAAAAAATTACGTCCTCCCACTTCAACAACCATTTTCATTTATAGAAAATTACCCCCCTCCTTAACTACCCTTTTAATTTATAGATATTTCATCTACCTTACTACAGTGGATTATTATGACCTTTTCAAGACACTTTAACAAAATTAAGTACTTTACTCTTGTTATAATGTAAAACGTTGCAAGTGAACTAACCCTCTCACTTAACCGATCTTCATCAAAACCACAAAACCAATAGCCATTGGGTCCTCTACAACTAGGGCACATATGGAAAAAATTAACTGATTCTGTTTGAATTCACAGCAGTTATCATTCACCATAGAAAAAATTCTACACACAGACACATATATAGACACTTTTTGGAAAATTACTTTTCTTCATGTTTTGAGGCAGTACAATCAGAATCAGCCCTTATCTCGACACGATATTTTTGTGATCATCATACTTCCATTTCCTTATCGAACATGGAAGTAAATATTGAGCTGTAGGACATATAGAGTTTAAGTACATCTAATATAAATAACATCCAATTATTCTGATTACAAGTGATTAGAGTTATAGTTGGTGCTCCACGATACATCTAATCATTCTATACATGCTGATATTTTAAAGATTTAAAAAATTCTGTAAATCTGAAAAAATATTTTGATGATTAGTAAAATCTTAAGTCAGATCAGGATTACAGGTGAACATCAGCATTAAATTTTTATAACAGGTGATAATTACTGCCCCTAAATACACTCAAATTATAATTTTACTAATCATTATTAAATTACACTCATTGTAAGAGTAAAGAATTCCATTAATTAATTTTGTGCATAACTCTAATTGTACCAAATAATTTACTTAATTTAATCAGGATTTTAATTTTTGTAATAAAGGATTTGGGTATTCTTTTTTTTTCTTTTTATGTACCTTCCTACAGATTTCTGTTTTGCCTTTTGGTTACGAAGACTAAAAGTATCTATCATAAACTATTTTGTCTGCCGACCACTGAATTAGATCATGGAACTTATAATACATAGACTATACATCTTTGTATACATAAGGTTCTATCTGCAATCAAAAAAAACTTCTAATAATGCTACAAACAAATGGAGAACGAACCTACCTTGAACGTGTTTTTCACTGGCAATAAAATGAATACAAATTACACTTGAATTCCACGATTATTCCAATTTTTGTAACTTTTAAAAACGTATTTTACATCATTTAGTAATAGTCTGCATATAGTGAAACAGAAAGAACATACAAATATGTTTTCTGATATGTCCTCTTGTAACAGTACATTATGCAACCTATTTTTAGCTGGTGACGAGTGAATCACAATTACGCACACGAAAAGGAATGTGTAAACAATATCATTGTTTGGGTGAGGCAGGACAGAATGCGTCTTATGTAATTAAACTGTAAACAAGTGACATCAGCCAAGGCAGCAATATGTGGCCAAAACCAGGAAAAACTTATTTTTAATTGTGGAGTAAATGGACATACTGTTGTGTAAGACGACGAACAGGAGTCAGTCTCACAATCACCAGCAAACAGTACAGACGTATTTTAGTGTGTGGGCAACCACGGTAGGCCAGCCAAGGTAGGCCTACCGATCTCAAAAGTTGCAAAACCATGTAAAATTATTGAATTATTGAACAAAACAGTGAACAGTAGTTTATCAGAGTTTTGGAACATTCTTTTTTTGTATTTTTTCATCTATAACATAGTTATCGGGAAAGTGCGGAATTTTGCCCGGATGGCGCAACTACAGTGAGACTCCCCGACAATCCAGATAAGTACAAAGACAAAAAAGTAAAAAATAACGAGTAAGGGAAAGTTTTTTTGGCCAAACAAAGTGATGAACTAAAACTGTACAAAATATATACAGAATCAGAGAGAAAAAGAGTGTGTGAGAGAGCGAGAGAGAAAGAAAAAAGGGGGTAATGCACAAAGTACTGATTTGCTGTTTTATTTTCTGTTTTGCAATTGAAATGTAATTTTTTATTAATAACGAGATTTTTTATTACAATGTGTTAAGTTAGTTTATTACGCCACTCCACCTATTCTCTGTGTCCAAAAGTTCGTCTAACGGCCTTGGAATTTTCTGTGAGGGGGAGCTGGTATTGTTACGATATTACAGAACAGTCTACGTGTTTGTCGAATGTGCCAGAAGAATCTTGCTCTAATGTGTGTGGCATACGTGACTCTAGATGCATTCTCGAGTTTTCTCGAAGCCGCCAGCTGCACGGACTGTGTCAAGGCCGCAATTAATTACGTAGTTCACACTGGCGCTAAGACGCAGTTTGGAACGTTCTGGTCTGTGAGCGGAGGTATAAATACATAGCGGCAGCGGCCTTAGTTTTTCAGTTATAGTTGCAATAAATTACAGTGCGGTTCGAGTTATTATCGGGTGAGATTACTGTGTGCGTTCAAGTGGTTATTAGTGTTGTGTTTTATAATCGGGCGGTATATTGTAATACAATTGTGTTTTAATATTAGCTGACATTTTATTGTGTGTGAACAATATTTATTTATTTGATTTGTTGTAAGAGACTGTGTTGTTAATTACGAACTGTTTAACTGTGAAAATTAAAGCTGGTGATTAGTGACTTAATTGATGTCTTGTATTTTGTTTTCCACTGTACCTACGACGATGAAGCTGACTGTCGTAACAGTGGTGTCAGAAGTGGGATAGAACGGTTACAGTGGACACTTTGTACAAGACGAGGAAATTCATAACTAATCAGTAAACAATGGATGCATCAGATGATGGAAGCTTTCCAAGCGCTGCTGCAGCAGACATGGGAAGAGACAAAAGAACGAAGACAAGAAAGAGAGGAAGCAGAGAAAAGACGCCGGCAGGAGGCGGAAGAAGCAGAACAATTACAGGATGAAAAACGTACGCAGGAAGCAGAGACATCAAAACTTTAGTTCAAGAGCAAAAGCAGATTCAAGAATATACTACAGCAGAATTAGGTCTCTACATGGTGACGTAGGTGAATTACGAGGTGAGCTTAATAATCAGATTTCCAGAACATCTGACGTAGAAGAATCCATGTCAAATAAAATATCTGAAGTAGAAAAATCTGTCTTGAGTATGGAAGAAGCTATGTCAACAAAAATATCTGCAGTAGACAACTCAATGGCAAATATAAAAGAGCAAATTAAACATGAAGTTGAACAGTTCATGAAAATACAACTAAAACAAATTTCTGAACAGACTGTACCAATGATAAAGACAGAAAAAGGGACAGTTCATGTCAAAGCTCCAACCTTTGACGGAAGCAGTCACTGGGCAATGTACCTCCGCCAATTTGAAGCTGCTGCATGCGCAAATAATTGGACAAAGAAAGACAAGGCCGTTTAACTCGTTCTTGCATTAAAAGGACTTGCAGCAGAACTACTACAGAAAGTGCCACCTGACAGCCAAAACACCTATGCCGAATTGATAAAAGCTCTGGAATTATGGTACAGGTAGATCCCGTTATACGCGCTTTCAGTATCCGCGTTTTCGGATAACGCGGTTTATTTGTGAAGTTTCAAAGCATCAAAATATTGGCTGTAATGTAAGAATATTGAGCGCTCCTTTATCCAGAACTGCTGCAAACCCATATGCAGGTTGTACAGTGTGCGTACAGCTCCGTTGTGAGTGCACAACTATCATGCGCATCTTCCTGTACTGTGACCCTGTCATTGTGTTTCTGATTGTAGGAGGACGCCAGTATTGCTTGTAAGCTTGTTGCAGTAAGGTTGGTTGTATTATAACAAGTAAAATGTCAGATAAACGTAGAAGAAGTGTGAGTAACGAAGTGAAGAAACGTTCGAGAAAATCCCACTCATTAGAAATGAAGTTGGAAGTTCTAGACCGATGTGATAAAGGGGAACGTAACATTGACATTCAGCGTGCAATGGGACTCAGTGAATCTACGATAAGAACTATTCGCAACAATGCACAATCAATTCGTAGAAGTGCTCAATCATCGATAAACCTGAGTGTTACTAGAGTGACTAAATCTCGATCAGAGGCAGTGGAAAAAATGGAGAGTATGTTAAGTGACTGGATTGAACACCATAACCTGCAGTACATGCCTCTTGTCGGAACTGCATTCAAACAAAAGCAAGAAGCCTGTATGCGGACCTGACAAAAGATACAGAAGATGCACCATCTTTCTCAGCCAGTTCTGGTTGGTTCGATCGCTTCAAGCAGCGTTTTGGTTTTCACAATATAAAATTAATGGGAGAGGCAGCAGCCGCCGATCATATTGCAGCGGAGGAATTTTTACGAACTCTATTTAAGAAATTCATCACTGATGGAGGCTACACACCTAAACAAGTTTTTAATCTTGACGAAACTGGTCTATTTTGGAAGCGAATGCCGAGCCGCACATTCATTTCCATTGAAGAAAAAACAGCGCCTGGTTTCAAGGCGGCCAAGGACCGATGCACTCTTCTTTTTGGAGGAAACGCTTCTGGGGATTGCAAATTAAAACCTCTTATGATCCGACTACCACTCACAAAATCCGAGAGCACTAAAAGGCTGTGATAAGTCGCGACTGCCAGTTCACTGGAAGTGTAATAAAAAGGGGTGGATGACTTCTGCAATTTTCTCCGACTATTTTAAAAGAGAACTAAATGACAAGTTGAAAGCCTACTGTGAGAAAGAACACATTCTTTTCAAGATTCTCATCCTTCTTGACAATGTTTCAAGTCACCCTCCTTTTATTGCTGAATTAAGCAAAAACATTCAAGTTGTATTTCTTCCTTGAAACACCACTTCTATCCTCCAACCTATGGACCAGGGCGTTATTGCCACATTTAAGGCCTACTATCTGCGTCGAACATTTTCAAAGCTTATCGGGCAGTGTGACGCCGATGACAAACTCACCATCAAGGCTTTCTGGCATCAATTTAACATTCATATGGCGATTGGAATGATTCGAGACTCATGGAATGAAATCACACCACAATGTATGAATGGTGTCTGGAAGAAACTGTGGCCTGAAGCTGTTAAAGTTGTTTCAGAAGATGGAGTGGGAAATGACATCGGTGGTGCAACGAGAGAGATAGCAGACATGGCACAACACATTGGTTTTACTGACGTCGACGAAGAAAATGTGCGCGAGGTATTGAACTCACATGTAGAAGATCTAACCAATGAAGACTTAATGATTATTGAAGAGGAGAGAATTGTAAAAGAACAGGAAGACGAGGAAATAGACGAAGTTCAACCTGAGAAGAAGCTCACAACTAAAATCATGGCTCAGGCTTTCCAGATGATCGACTCAGCCATGTCTATTTTTGAAGAGCACGATCCCGACACAATGAGAAGTTCTCAAGTGAAGAGGGAAGTTGAACATGTGATGAAATGTTACAAAGACCTCTACAGCCAAAAGATAAAGAAGAGGACACAGCCGTCTATTAAAATGTTTTTACCAAACATCATGGCGTTTCCAATGACAGTCCTGCATCCAGTAAGAACCCAACTTCTGCTACGACAGCGTCACCTGGGAATTCTACCAATTCTACCTTAATTGCAAAAGGAGGAAGACTGACCACAACTTCAACAGATTCTTCTGATGTTGACAACCCTGAAGATATTATGTAAGTGAAGAGAGACTTTAACATTTTTAATTTTTGAATACTTTTCTGTACTGTACTGTATGTTATTTCGATCATTTAAATGTATTAAAAACCATTTTTAATAAGTTACTTAATTTTTTCATTCATGCCCTAATGTACTTGCCCATGTAAAATATACGTCCCGATTTATGCGAATTCGGTATACGCGCCGGTTTTCAAAAACGTATATCCCGCGTATAACGAGATCTACCTGTATGGTGATAAACATTTTTTGCAAGATGTGTACTATGCTCAGTTGAGAACAAGACGACAATGTTCCGGGGAGAGTCTTCAAGAGTTTGAAGCAAGTATCGACAGACTGATTAGATTGGCCTATCCTGAAGCACCAGAAGATTTTCAAATAAGGTTTGCGGTGCATTTATTGATGGCATCAGAGATTGTGTACTTCAGCAAGTGTTACGAATGGCAAGACACTGAAATAGCTCAGAAGCTCTTGTTCACGCCCTAGAGTTTGAAGCTGCCAAGTCAGTGTCCCGCTACATTAATGGGTTTGTGCCATCACGTTGCAGTCAGAAGATCCCTGTATCACATTGCCGTTATGATGGGTGCAGAAAAACAATGTTGTCAGACAAACAATTCAAAAGTACAAGAGAGTCGCAACGATTTGAACGATGGGAAAAAGACATAAGACCGAAATGTTACAACTGTGGAAAATGCGGTCATCTAGAGGTAAACTGTTGGGAGAAGAAGATACCGAGAGAAGAGAGTGATAGCACCAATTGGAGAAGTAAAGCCCCAGAACAGCACACAGTTTCCATGGGACATAAGACCAGTGGAAACTTGATTGCTAATGGATTTGCAGAAGGTAAACCAACATCATTTACAGTTGACACGGGCGCAACAGTGTCCATTGTGCACCTGACTTAGTCAGGAACCGCCAACGTCTAATTAGCTCCTGTACAATACAGACTGTGACTGGAAGCCCCGTCAAGGTTTTAGGAAAGGTAGACATACACGTACGCCTGGGTCTTCTCGAGTTTAGCCACCAAATGCTCGTTGCAGACATTGTCGATGAAGTGATTCTTGGCACGGACATTATGAATGCCTACGGATTCGTTGTGGACTTAAGAGGGAGTGTCCTGAGGGTCGGCCAAGAGAAGATAAAGCTTTACATGGCTAAAATGACAGGGTCTACCAACCATTCAATTAAGCGAGTGGCATTAATTGAAGAAAAAGTCAACAGGTCTGGTCAAGAGGTACTCTCCCTATTGCACGTGGAAATGGAGGAAGAACTAGCAGATGAAATACAATAAATGTAACAACTAAAGAAGTGATTGGAAAGCCAACTATGGGTGTTGAGACAAAACTGTTGCTTGTTCCTGAGGTGATAGAAGCGCCCGAGGGCAAAGTGGCTGAAGATGAGGTTACGCAAGAGGTTGTTGACGAGAACCAAACAACTTGGATCAGCCAGTGGTGTTTAGGTCATCAGTACATGACGCAACAAGAGTGATTCCAGCAAAACTAGTGGTTGAGCACAAGACTCGCATTCCTGGGAACGTGATGTTCTGATCACACGAGACTGAATTCGAAGAACAGGAGAATTATCTTTCGCAAGGACATCCACCTAGACCACCTGGTCGAGCATTACTTCAGAGATGGTTTGCCAGTTCGGGACAAACAGGCTTAAGGAGGAGGCAGTGTTACGACATTACAGAACAGTCACGTGTTTATTGAATGTGCCAGAAGAATCTTGCTCTAATGTGTGTGGCATACGTGACTCTAGACACATTCGCGAGAGTTTTCTCGAAGCAGCCAGCCGCACGGACTGTGTCAAGGCAGAAATTAATTACGTAGTTCACACTGGCGCTAAGACACAGTTTGGAGCGTTCTGGTCTGTGAGCGGAGATATAAATACATGGCGGCAGCGGCCTTAGTTTTTCAGTTATAGTTGCGATAAATTACAATGCGGTTCGGGAGTTATTATCGGGCGAGATTACTGTGTGCATTCAATTCAAGTGGTTATTAGTGTTGTGTTTTATAATCAGGCAGTATATTATAATACAACTGTGTTTTAATATTAGCTGACATTGTGTTGCGTGTGAACAATTTTTATCTGATTTGTTGTAAGAGACTGTGTTGTTAATTATGAACTGTTTAACTGTGAAAATTAAAGCTGGTGATTAGTGACTTAATTGGTGTCTTGTATTTTGTTTTCCACTGTACCTACGATGATCAAGTAGACCGTCGTAAAAGTATTTTAAATTGTTTTCACGGGGAAAGTTGTTACGGTTTCCACATTTCCTCCAATAAAAATGTGGTGGTGACCCTGGGGCTTTTTTTGGTGCTTTTGGAATCTTCGGTAAGTAATATAGCGATCGAAAATTCAAAAATTTTAATTTTCCTTCTTGACCAGTTTGTTCACACGCAGCTGTGCCAACGACTCCGAGTAAAGGGCCATAAACAAAGTTAATTGGAAAAGACGACAACCCTACACCAATATCAGACAATAGGGATGTGTTCAGCTCGATGCAACAAAAGGGATGACGACTTGAGTTGACAGGAGAAACTCGACTGAAAATTATGACACCACAACAAACTAGACAAAGGCTGGAGTTCACTCACACGTTTACACAGAATCGAAGCGAGGATCCGTTTAAGGGTTCGGCCAGGAGGCGAGATGACGACAAAAACGAAGTCACAAAGGCTTGGAGAGCGAGGCAACCTACAGAAACAATATAAGATGCAACTAGTGAATAGAAGCGACGACGTTGCGCAGCGGGAGGTAACGTTTACGCGACATACGGAAATTCACGACAAGAAAGCGAGGTGGCTGCACCAACTGATGGTTGACGGAAAATTGTTAATTGCCAGAACGAGGGGTTACAAACATGAACAATACTCCAGGATGTTAGACAAACCTTGCTCAAGAATCTAGACAATATGATGAGTGACAGGCGTTTTACGACTTACATTTCTCCGAATGAGAGCAACGTCCGAACAGGCGATTCTAAGGACATGTCCAACCACCTATCAGAGTAGAGTATTTTACGAAGAGACCGAAGGAGAGACAAGTTTCCATGGTAACCAGACGAGGAACAAATCAGAGGGTAGAAGATTAGAAGACTTCGAAATAGTGGGAAAAGATTTCGAGAGAGGGTAGTTGTTTAGCCTATCATGGTGACCATAGGCGTGGACAAGCTGGAGACCAAAATTCTAGTAGGGAGACGTTGATAAAAACTAACTGTCCGCCACGGGACGAGAGAGTCTTACATAATTTTTCGAGCAGTTCGCGAGGCAGTCTTATAATAAATTTCACCAGTTGTGAGATAATAGTTTAAAAATGATGGAAAGTAAGACGGCTTTCTTACATGATAATTTAATAGCCTCTGGTGAGCTCGAAAGCAGCAGCATGCAGAATTGCTAATCAGACATAAATAATATAAAAAAATGACTTACCGTATCTCACGACTGGGTGATCCTGACACTCAAGGCAGGATAGACTGGTTGGGAAAAGGATGGGTGAAATGCATGGATTTCTACCTGCCGAGAAGAGCCTGACTCGTGGATGATGACACTAGGATGGCTGGCGTACGACAGACCTAAAGTTCACGTGCATGTACAAGCTCTACAAAAGCCATAGTGCCAACCTCGGAAAATGAAAAGAATGACCGGTTAGATCCGAAATATCGAACACCGGCCCCCGTTGACCGCAATGGGTCAACCACCAACTACACCAAAAGACATGGCCAAAAATGCAGTACAAAAATTTGGCTTTTGGTGAACAGGAACGTTCTCTGAAAATTACCCTCCAACATAGGAGGGGGTCACACGCAAACACAAGAAAATACAAACATACAGAAAACATGCAAAGAATCAGAAAACCATGCCGAATAACTCCGCCGCGGGCGCATCGACCAGGCGAGCAATCCGAAAGGTTCGGGTAGAGCAGACAAAACCCAATAACATACAATAAACAATGGCCCAGCCAAACACAATGTAAAACTCAGCAAATCAACTTAGTTAGTTCCCTAGTTTTTACATTTTTTTTCCTTTTTATTTTTTTTTAATTTTTTTATTTTATTTTTTATTTTTGTTGTTGTTCCCTTTATTCCCCCCCTTTTTTTCCTTTTTTTTTATTTTTACTTATTTTTGTTGTTGTTGATTTGTTGAGCATCCATAACTCCCAATGAACTGGCACAACGCCATGCCAGAAACATTCCACAATGTAAAATTCACTGCGGACAACAGCTGGAAGGAATCACCTGGGAAATCCCAGCAAAGTGTCCGGTAAGTCCACAACAATCATTGAAACTAATTCTGCTCACCCGAAAAAACACGATAAACCCAATCAACAAGATTGGGCAACCGGTATAATTTAATAGCCGGTCGTTCAAAAGAACCTGTGGATGTTTTAACTGAAGCGCGACGAACAACCCCGTCGCTCCCCGGAAACACAGCTGAAACTCGGCCAAGAGGCCACATCAGGGGGGGAGAATTCTGTTCCTCCATAACCACCAGGTCCCCAACCATTAAATTTCTTGACGTAGACGACCACTTCGATCGGGCATGAAGTGCCGTCAAGTATTCCAAACGCCACCTTTTCCAAAAGGCTTGGAGCAAAGCGGCAATTTGTTTGTAATGACGGACGGTCCCTTCATTTAATGAGACTTCAGCTTCCGGGGGCGCGGTAATGGGGCGGCCACCCAAAAAATGACCAGGCGTTAGAGCCTGGTAATCACTCGGATCTGAGGATAGAGCAGTCAAAGGACGGGAATTTAAGATTCCCTCAATGCGAATGCATAACGACGAAAATTCTGCTATGGTCAGCGACCTGGTCCCAATCATACGTTTCATGTGAAACTTGGCCGACTGGACAGCCCGTTCCCACAAGCCACCCTGATGAGGGGCAGACGGAGGGATAAATTTAAATTCGATGTTATTGTCAACAGCAAAAGCTGTTATCTGAGCTGACTGGTCAGGATTGGAAAGCACATTTTGGAGCTCCCGTTTCAGTTCGGAGCGCGACCCCATAAAATTCCTACCACAATCCGAATACAGTGTTTTCGGAGCCCCACGGCGACTAATAAACCGCCTCAACACATCAATAAACTGGGGCGTTGAAAGATCCGTAGCCACTTCAAAGTGAACTGCTTTAGTGGCTAAGCAGATGAAAATGCAGAGATACGCTTTGACTATAGGTGCCTTCCGAACAGCATAGGCCCGTACAAAAAAGGGGCCAGCATAATCCATGCCGGAAGAATAAAATGGAGGTGCCGGATTAACCCTAGGAACTGGCAGATCCCCCATTAACGGGTTGGTGGGGCGAGGACGCGCCCTGAAACAAGGAAGACATTTCCAAATTATGGTTCTTATTGCCTGACGTGCGGACAAAATCCAATAATTTTGGGCAAGCTGAAATTGAACTTGCAAGGGCCCAGCATGACCTAACCACACATGGGTGAGATGAATTAGCAACCCTACTAGGTGGTGATGCTTGGGCAGTAAAATCGGAAAACGATTTCTAGTAACCGCAGAGTTGGTCAAGCGACCGCGTACACGAATGAGGCCAAAATCATCTATAAACGGGACCAGGCGCTGAATGCGGACCGGGAGCCGCTTACCTAAACGAAGAGCCGCGAGCTCCTGTCCAAACACGCTGCACTGAATGTAGCGTAAAATATACTTAACAGCCAACTTCTTCCAATCCATGGCTGTGGAAGCTTCAATCCGCGAAGGCATAGCCCACCTTAAGATGACTGAGGTAACCCCCACCACTAAGGGCCACGAGGACAAGTGCTCAAACAATTCCACCCGGGGCTCCTGAGTGAGAAACGAAGAGACCTTGGTCTCCAAGGCAACATCTTGCACGTCGTGATTCGGGCGATAATTAATAGGGGGCCAGCATAGAGCATCAAGCTTTAACCAATCTGGCCCAGACCACCACAATGTCGACGACCGGAGGCTGGGTTAGAAACACCATGCACATGACGCCAAGATTTAGTATCGGTCCACTCAGTAATGGCAGCCACCCGATTAGGACTAAATGTCTTCAATTTAAAAGTAGGCATATTCAGCCAATCCAAGACAATCGTCGAGTCCGTCCATAAGAAAACTTGACTCAATTGAATACATGATGAGAATAAGCCAACATAATGACGAACAAGTTTGGCTAAAAGATAAGCTCCCAACAACTCCAAACGTGGGATTGATAAAGTTTTAAGAGGTGCCACTTTAGTTTTAGACGACACCAACGAAACCACCGGAGGACCAGAGTCAGTATAAATGGACAGATAGAGAACGGCCGCATAACCTAACTGGGAAGCATCACAGAAACCATGCAATATTACCCTGTCAATATGCCCACCTTTAGGGAAGAATGGCCGGGAAATAGTAATTACCGGAAGATGATTAAAAGAGGACAGGAATTGACTCCAATACTCGTTTAAGTCATCACTTAGAGGAGCATCCCAGTCCAAGCCCTCAGCCCAGAGTTTTTGAAAAAAAGCCTTGGCCCTGAAAATCACTGGCGAAAGCCAACCACATGGGTCAAATAATTGTGCCATCTGAGATAACACGACACGTTTGGTCAATTGAACCTGAGCATTGCTGCAACAGGCCAAAGGAGGAAAGGAGAAGCAATCGGTAAAATGGTCCCAACTTAAACCCAGGATATCCTTATCCTTAGCAACGACGGAATCACTTGGAGCGGCTGATTCAGGTAGGCAGTCGGGTTGATTAGTGCACCATTTTTTCAAATTGAACCCTCCTGAAGACAACAACAGAATTAATTCCTGTTGTAATTTGCAAAGCTCTGATTTTGAATCAGCGCCAGCAGCAATATCATCCACAAAAATATTACGGCTAAGTACCGCCGCTCCCGCAGGAAAATTAACTGCCTCATCCTGAGCCAGCCGCTGCAAGGTTCGCAACGCCTGAAAAGGGGCGCAAGCCAGCCCGTAAGTAACGGTACGCAAAGCGAAAACCCTTAGTGGGGCGGTAACCTCCTCACGCCATAAAATACACAGGTACGCTGAGTCATCAGGATGCATAGCAATTTGGCGGTACATCTGTTCGATGTCGCAGGTGAAAACATGGCTAAACCGCCGGAACAAAGTCAAAACGTCGGACAGTAAGGTCTGCAACTTAGGGCCGACACATAACACATCATTTAAGGAAATCCCAGAGGACGTCTTCATACTGGCGTCAAACACCACCCTTATTTTTGAAGTATCACCTCTAACTTTAAAGATACCATGATGAGGAATGAAATATTTTGGAAAACTGGGGTCAGACACCAACGGCATATGCCCCTGAGCCACATAATCCGTTATAAATTGTACATACTGGCTCTTAAACTGACTGTTCGCCGCAAATTTCCTTTCCAACGCAAAAAACCGAGACATGGCTCCCTTAAGGGAATTTCCCAAAATGTGAGAAGAGTTTTTGAAGAACGGCAAGCGCACCTGGTAACGACCCGACGGCAACCGACTTGTTGACTCCATGTAAAACCTTTCAGCAAAGTGATCCTCTTCAGATAATTGGTGGGGTACAGCTGGAGGCTCTTCGACCTCCCAAAAACGATGAACTTGCTCAATTGGGTTTGTTGTATCCGTAGATAACATTGTGACGGAAGGATAAAAGTGGTGGAAATGACAGTGAAGCTGATGTGCAGATACCAGATCCAACGGAAGGCCAGTGAGACCGCTAGCACAAGTCAATACACAATTAAGTGAAATTGGGGCTCTACCCATAATCACAAACCCAAAACGTGTCCTAACTGCAACAGGCAAACCTGCACCCAAAGGAATAGTCTCTCCCATAAGAATAGCCGCTACAATATCGGCTGCAAACAACGCATCAATTGGGGCTGCTACATCGAAGGTAGGGTCAGCTAACAAAAGATCTTTTGTAGCCTGCTTAACTTCAGGCAACACCTGGAACCTAGGTGAGTCCGACGAGATCTTAGAAAGAATTATAAAGGCATGGTTAGATGCCACAACCTCGCGTTTTAAAGTTTCCAAGGACAGATGGCACACCTTTTTTGCTTTGGTGGCAATATCACCTACCCCACTGACACTTACTGAAGCGTCAAAACAAGCACACTTTAAGCGAGATGCACATGCTTCAGTGATGAAAGAAGCATGGGACGCGCTATCCAGGATGGCCCTAACTACAATATAACCACCATTCGGAGACGACAAGACTGCTAGACAGGTGGCTAACAGAACCCCTGCAGGATGGGGCAGAGACACGGTCAGAGTAGTGCTAGACAGATCAACCAGCGATGACTCCGAAGCCTTGAGTTCAGCTGTGTCAGAAATCTGTGAATGAGACGGAGACGGACGGGCACTTTTGAAATGAAGTAAAGTGTGGTGGTACTTAGAGCCACACGTTTTGCACCTATTTTTGAACCAGCCCGAATGTTTCTGTTGGAGGCACGAAAGACAACATTTTTTATTTTTAAGACTCTGAAATCGTGCCCTAGGGTCCTTACTCAGCCACGCCGGACACTTGAGAAGCACATGGGTCCGGGAATCGCAATGAAGGCAACGTGAACTAGATGCATCCCGTTGCATAACCTCCGCAGATAATGTAGACACAGCAAGAGGAGTAGCCTTAGAAAAAGAAACCTTCTGGGTTTTCTGGTGGCTAGTGCTGGGAAGAGCAGGTAAAGCCGATTCCAAAGATGCCTGTTCTTTCTGTTCCGCCATAGCGGTTAAAAATGTCATAATTTCTGTTAGGGCAGGGAGATTCTCTTTGTCCGCAACAGACGCCTCAAAATGTTCACGCAATGATAGATCCAGCCTAGACAATACAAAAGACGCATATATTGCTTGATATATATCAGCAATGTTTAGAGCTGACAACGCTGAAAAGTTAGCATTGAAGCTGTCCACCAACCTTCTAACAGACGCAGCTGATCGCACAGAAGCGGCTGGTAACTGCAGCAGATTGGTACAATAAACCCGAGCGGCCAAACGAGGATTGTGATAACGACTTTTAAGAGTTGACAGTGCAAGTGAATAACTATCATCAACTATGGGAAGCGCGGCAACCTTCTCATAAGCCTCACCCTTAAGATGAGTCAGTAAATATAACAATTTTTGCTTCGGAGTGAGGGCAGGACTTTCGTCCACTAATGTGGTGAACTTTGACCAAAACTCGGACCAACATTTGGCCTGGCCATCAAAACAAGGTAACGAAAGCTTCGGCAACTCATGAACGAGAACACCTGAGTGCCCGCCACTTGCCGATGAGAACCGACCGGAACCAACCGGTATCTCTGGTTGTGTTAGTTTCGAAGCTAAAATGCTACCCCGGACATAAATATCCTCAATTTGCGCTACCACTGAAAAAATGTGGTCCTCGTCCAATCCCTCGGGCAATGACTCGGCCGATAGGTAAGGATCCACCTTACCTAGAAGATCTTGATATTTTTCAGACAACCTGGAGACCAAGATACTTCATGTTGATCCACGACCCTTAATTGCGGCAACCCTTCCAACCTATTTATTAAATGCTGCAACGCAAGTATTCCCACCGAAGTGGTCCGGTCAAAAGCTGCCAACGACAATTTAGCAGGCATATTGACTTAAAAAATATCGCGCAACCGACAACCACCCTTAATAAGAGAATTAGAAACCGAACAATAATCACGCACCGACTTAGCCTAACAGTGCTCGAGATAACTAGGCGTCTCACACAACTACTTTGCATAAACAATACCGAGCAAGACAAATACAAAAGTAAATTAGTGCACGGCAAAATACAACTTACACAATCCAACATGCAAATAATGCCAAACACAATAAATTAAACACGCAACAAGTTGATTTACACAGCGCAAAAGCACGACAACAAAAACACAAGTTACACAAGATTACAGCACATACGGTGCAAAATAATGGTACACAAAAGTGCACCCAAAAACAAACATGTATAATACCAAATAGAATAAATACACACAAAACACAGAAAAGTACAATGTACAACAATTCACCAGTTACCGAACCAAACACAATAACTGGGACCCAATAAATGCCAAAATTGATGGTCAACGCGTCGTGTATGGACAGGATATCGCATATGCAAAATATAAATCGCACCTAAAGGTAATAGTCATGCCAAAAAATTAAATTAAATACAAAGGCAGGCTACTCCGAAATCCGGATAACCTAAAACCGTTCCCTTTACACCTGACAGTCAAAAACACGTAGCGCACAATTTCACGTGGGACGCAAACCGTAACAGGACGGAAACAAACTTTACCAGACTTGACCCAGTAATTAAACGACTACCCCAAAAAGCAAGGTGCAAAATTTTGACACAAAATTTGCCCACCTGGCGATGCACACACGACGACACAATGCAATAGCCATAAACGCAAACTCGTAGTTCACATGCCTACGTATTGTACCAACGTGCTTCCGTGCAAGCATGCAAATGATAAACATTCATGAAATTTAAAAAATTAACCACATGCAAAAACACCCACGAGCAGGCACAAAAAATGAAACGGCACGGCACGTTGGTAAGTAAAATAAAAATCACGCAGCCAAAACTGACTTACAACCCAATTACTGAAACTCAACCCACCAGCAGCAACATGCACCAAATTACGCAGCACGTGCTCCCAGTCGTGACGGCAAAATATTTAATTGAAAAGCTAGCAACCTCATGAAACCTCTGGTAGCAAATATATGTGAGATAATAGTTTAAAAATGATGGAAAGTAAGACGACTTTCTTACATGATAATTTAATAGCCTCTGGTGAGCTCGAAAGCAGCAGCATGCAGAATTGCTAATCAGACATAAATAATATAAAAAAATGACTTACCGTATCTCATGACTGGGTGATCCTGACACTCAAGGCAGGATAGACTGGTTGGGAAAAGGATGGGTGAAATGCATGGATTTCTACCTGCCGAGAAGAGCCCGACTCGTGGATGATGACACTAGGATGGCTGGCGTACGACAGACCTAAAGTTCACGTGCATGTACAAGCTCTACAAAAGCCATAGTGCCAACCTCGGAAAATGAAAAGAATGACCGGTTCGATCCGAAATATCGAACACCAGTCTTACATAATTTTTAGATCACTCAGTCAGACAGTCTTTCCGAGCAGTTCGGAGTGAGTCTTTCATAAACATTTAGAGCAGTCACATAATTTCGCGGGCAGTGAATCAGTAAATCAATCAGTCGTGTAATATTGAAGTGCGCGATATGGAGAACTCCAACGGACTTAGTGAATTTATCTAATTGAACTTTGTTGAACTTATTAAAATTAAAACTGTTTCGAGATATAGTGAAAAACAATATAACAAACACCAATACACGAGATGCGTGAATAAACTCATTAATGTGTTAATAATCTTCAACACTCTTGAATAAATAATCATAACTAATTAAAAGAACTATTCTACAACTATACGCTATTACATAGATTACACATATAAAGAATTATGTTGAACATTTGATATTGCACCAAACCTTAGTGCGAATAAATACTTACTTCACGAACACAAGATCACGCAACTATCTAATCATGGTTGTATTCGGGAACGAACTGAGTTGTACAGATTGTCGTTAATAATCACATCACACCCACACTATTCTGTCGACGACGCGTGTGTACCAGTGAATACCAGTGATTGTGCTCTCATCATTCTACTATGGAACGCCGTCATCAAAATTCACCACCGCAAGGAATTTGAGCGCCGATGGATTAATGGATAAACTATTTATCAAGTAACACTTTATAATTTTATTCGTATAATTTTAACTACTGTCCTGTCTCTTTCAAAGGATCTATACCCAGAGAAATTATAGCAAAATATTATTAAAATGAAGGTTGCGTTTAAAGTATAATCATGATCAATTAAAGCTAATCCATCTGGGGTGTAATGAACGCATTAATTAAAGTAAATATTATTTGATTTTGTTGTATGTTATATTTCATATATGTTTGTATGTCTTTCAGCTAGTGATTAAGATGGAACTTATTTTTTGATATGTATGTTTGACGTTTTGGATGTATTTACAGGTACCATGAATATATATGTGTTATTGAATACAATTATTTAAACGTATAATAAATTAATGCGTAAGCAAATCAAATAATGCGTTCATTATTATTAGAAACCCTAATGTAGAATCTGCAAATTAATTAACTACTCTAATTGCATAAATTTATTGTGTAGTGAGTGAACAGATTTAAGAATTATTGAATCTCATATTACCATAACAAAATTTAATTATGCACCTTTGTAGTAAACAATAAAAGATTACTTTATTATCACTGTAGTAAATTGCAACCAACGTATTGCAAATGATAATTACCATATCTGTAATAAGCATTGTAGTAAAATAGCGTCCAATCGCGGGGCTTATGAACGATATAATTCATTAATCAATACGTAATTAAATTAAGTAATTAATTAATTCACAAATTAATTAATTGCACTGTAGTAAGGTACGTGAGGTTAGTATCGGGGCTTAATTCCTTCTTCTCTTCTTTTTGTTTTTACCTTGCCTGAATTAATCGAAACGTTACACTCTGGGAATATTTTTACATATCAACCTTCACATTAATATAAGCAAAATGTGTAAAACAAGATAAAATATAAACAGTTCAGAATTTTTAAAATCTGACTGCACAAAGTTTGAACTTATCGTCACTGTTATTAGTTTAAATATCCTTACCTGCTACCATATAACTGTGTCCTGTAATTATCTCTATTGCTCGAGTGGTTTTCATTGGTCTGTTATCAATAGTCAGAACAAGCTCGTTTGTCTGTACGGTTAGCATCGCTTGATGCCACTTGCCATCGTTGAACTTCTCGTCATAGTTATCAACCAATGCCTTCGGATGGTTACCAGTTTGAATCTCCACTTTCACTTTACCATCATCCATGAACAGCTGTGGACAATAATAATGCAATGGTTAGTGATAGTAAAATATTTATTTTCTGTAATGTTTTCTAACCATCTGTTGGATTAGATGCGTTTTACATATATATCAGTTCTCAACTTGATACAAATATTGCACGAGAACTATCAAATGGCTATGATTGTTTGCAAATTTGGTCTGTCAGATGGCATACAACAATGTTTAAACAGCTGCATTTACTAGTTTCATTGTTGCAATGAAATAAAGTAAACATGCTTGGTGTTTTTAAAGAAAATGGATAAAAAACATGAAAATGTGTGAGCTTGCTGATGTTGCGAACATCTCAAAAGATCGTAACTGGAACATATTACATGAACATTTAAGAAAGCTTTAGTGCAATAAGATGCATGTGTCTACTATAGACAGGGACGTAGCCAGGGGGGGTCCGGAACCCCCCCCCCCTGAAAAATTGAAAATGTCTAACCATAAATACTAAAATCTCAAGCTAGACTAAGTATCAATGGTCCAGTTACACTCAAGTTCTTAATACACTGTTGGTGGCGTGAGTTACGCTAATTCTCGCACGCATGAAACTAAGTCGTGATTTAATGAGATCTTCGTCCACCAAATCCCCAAAAAAATTTAATTCTAACGCGAGAAAATAATCATTTGCAATATTACATCTCTGATGATGTAAGGCCTGAGTTAAGAGAGGATTTTATTACCTTTATCCAGATAAAAGAATTATCTGCTGAATATATTTTTAATGTGATTCTAAAAACATGCAAAAATTTTTGGGACTTAATATGGACAATCTTGTAGGCCAAGGATATGATGGTGTTTCAACCTTTAGTGGTCACATCACTGGTGTTCATAAGAGAATACAGGAGCTTTATCCAAAAGCTATATACGTACACTGTGCTTCTCATAGGTTGAATTTGGTACTTAGTGATTCTCTTTCAGTGCCTTCCATCAAGAATTGCCTTGGTGTCATTAATGAAATTTCTACTTTGTTTAGAAATAATTCTCAAGCAAGTGAATAATTAAAAACAAACATTATCAAACTAGTACCTGATAGCAAAAAAACTCGGTTAATAGGGCTCTGTGAGACAAGATTCGTTGAACGTCAAGAAACTGTTAATACATTTATCGAATTATTTTCTGCCGTAGTAAATAGTCTCCAGGAGTTGTCCTGTGTTAGTACAGTGATTTCAATAAGTGCATCGACTCTTCTTGAATCCATTGAAAAAGGAAGTTTCTCACTGGCTTTGGTGGTTTGCGAATATGTCTTTAGCTTGACGCTACCACTTTCTAACTACCTGCAAAAACCTGAGCATGACCTGTCAGCTTCCTTAAAGTATGCTGATGATATCATCAAGGCACTTTGCAAGTTGCGTGAGTCAGGAACTAGTAATTTTGATGTGCAACAGTTCTCGAATATTTTTGAAAAAGCACAATTATTGATGGCGCAGAAGATTTTGTTTACTACTATTGATATTCCGCCACGACAAGCAAAAATGCAACAATATAGAGAAAACCATCCGCATAATTCCGCAGAGGAATATTTTTGAAGGACTATTTTTATTCCATGCATAGATGGTCTTATAAGTGCATTAGTTGCCTGTTTTGATAATAACAGAGACATTTTGTCTGCTTTTCAAGTGTTGTTACCTAGAAATGCTAATCCCCAAAGTGTGGATGCTACATTAAAATTAAAAATGTATTATGAGCATAAAACATCAGAATCAGTAGTCAAAGCAGAATACTTGCTGTGGTGTGAAAAATGGAAGAGCCAAGAGGAAAAACCAGTTAAACTACTGACGATTCTAGATGAATGTGATAAAAATTTTTATCCAAATATCCGAATGCTATTATCTGTGTTAGCGACGCTGCCTGTATCAACAGCTGAAGTAGAAAGATCATTCTCGTCACTTAAGAGGATTAAGAGTTTTCTACGAAGTAAAATGGAAAATGAATGACTTACAGGACTGGCTCTGATGACCATTCACTACCCTGCACTTTTTACTGCTGAAGACGTTTTAAATTTTATGGCAGTTAATGGAAAGAGAAGGCTGCTATTGTAAAAAAATGGCTATTTCATTCATAATTTTTTTAAACAACTACTAGTGTATATTGTGCATTATTCCAGTAATCTGGTAGTATAGGCTATTATGAGTTTTATTTTGTTTGTACACTATGTAACAAATTTAAATAATTTTGTTTTTGTTGTTGTTTGTAAAAAAAAAACTTTTTTTCATTATTATTATTTTTTTGTTTGTTTTAAAATTAATTTAATATTAATTATTTTAAAATGTTTCGTGGTGTTTCGAACTTCTTATTAATTGTTTTTTATTTAATTATATCCTTTTCTGTATTTAGAATTCTTTTACCAGTTAATAGGATTGTCTCCAGGAACAATCGATTGGTGAACTTTCCTTATTTGCAGGTTATCTTCCTTTAAAGTTGTTAAATTCTGGTAGTTATGTCTCAATTAAAATGATATATTATGCTAGTTATAATTTAGGAATAAATAGGATTCAATTTTATAATATTTAAGGAATTTTATTCACAAATAATAAAGTAATCGATTTTCTATCGATTGATTAATCGACTCTGTACAGTTATTTATTATCGGGTTCTACAGTCAGAGAAAAAGGGCAAAGTATTGAAAGTATAACATTACAATATATCAGCTTATTAATTAAAATACATTTATAACATTCAATATATAATAGTAAGTAAAGAATTTTTCGAACCGTGAAGATTTACTGGCAGTGTCGCTTGGAATTGTGGGAAGTCAAAGATGGCCCCTCCGTGTTCAGATGTAATTGACGAAATGCACCTCGCAGATTCTGCTTCCAATAAAGGCTGCTTTTCCTATGATTTCTCGTTCCTGCAGCTGCAATTATTCCTTCTGGTGTTAGTGGAGTGGTCCTGGTTAAGTGTTTGTGGTTCACTTCGATAAAATGTGTTGGATTAAGTTATATTTCACTTTAGTCTATTAGGTCGATAATTGCACTGTTCGTTTTGTTATGTGGAATTAATGGTTTTAATCGTTTAAATTGTGTATTCACTTGTTTTCTGTTCTGTTTTAAGTTAATTTAATGTTTGTAGGTGTTAGTTTCACTGAAGTTACGGTTTAAATGAATTTATTCGACACTCGCGATTTTCACAGTAGACTAGGGTTGTCGAATGTACGCCATTTATGTCTTCGCTATTAGGTTAGTATTTTAGCAAGAGCTCGTCTTAAGTGTACTTCACAACGTCTAATAATTAACTAACTCATTTCCTTCGTCTTCTACTAATGTCTTAGCCAATTTAATATTAGCAATCCATTGTTTCAAAACTTTCTAGCTTCCGTTACATTTAAAATTTTTACATTATACTACTGAATATATTTTTGCTATTATTTAAATTTATTAAATACTAAATACATAATCTTCTTCTTCAGTTCATTCTGCTTGATTTGATACCAAATAAGATAGTTTTACTAAGTTTTTTATCTAAAATGCTATATTTACTTCATTTTGAAAATTGTAAGTCTTAAAATTTACTTCCTGTCTTTCTCAAACTGTTTGCCATTTTATATGTTATATTAATGATTGTATTAAATCTCAGATTGACATAAAAGGTTTATCTTCCCTTAATTTATTGTAATTTGATTAATTGGTTATCTATTTAAATATTATGCATTAATATGTGACTCCCCTCTTTGAATTTTCAGTTTTTACCTTTGCATTTTTAACAATAATTCTTACTATCTTTTTACAATATCTTTCTTAATTATAGTTCCAGTTATATGACTCTATGACTGATTTACCTTATATAAATTCCATCAGTTTAACTATTTTTCTGTACTTAATTCATCAATTATAATGCTGTTTAGATTTACCATTTGGCCTACATTTTAACTGTTTTTACTTACAAAGTTTTTAAATAATACATCTTGTTTATACCCTTTCTGACTTTCTATTCTAATATAATATTGATTAACATTTCCTTATTTTAACAAAAGAACATTTAGTATATAATTTATACTATTAATTCATAACACATAATTGAAATTAACAATGGTATTTAATCTCAGACATTTTAATCTGGATTAACTATTCTTAAAACATAATAAACATTTTCATAATAAAAAAATGGTATTTAACTCTGACATTTCAGTATTGAGTTATCTGAACTTATTCTAAACAAAACATATCTGTCCTTCCATCGTTTACACTATTTCTTATACCTAGTTTTATTTTCAGTCTTAGCTGTTTTTTGTTTGATTCTGGGGGTAATAATTCTTGGTCACTTCACTTTTTATATGGCCTGCTCTTGTTTTATTTACTGTCATTCTAATGAATGTTGTATATAAAGAGTGGCAGTTATTTAGAAACACTTGTATTATTTGTCATTATAATACTCTATTTAATATTATTCATTGACACAATATAAACACTTTAAAGTTGTATAATTTCACAATTTACTCAGTTTATGAACTCCAATATTGACACATTAGGTTTATTTAATATAACATAAAAACTTGCACTGGTCCCCTTTTTGTTCTTTGATTTTATTTCTAATTAGTTTTATAGTCTTTTTTAAAATCAAGAAGTTTGTCTATAGAGGATAATGAAGGTTTGTTTTTTGCATTATATAATTAATTCACATTGGTTCACTTTCAATTCTACTTTATACACTTTTGTTTTGGTTTATATCTCTGTTACATGGTTTTCTAAATTTGGGTTTTTTGTTATACTTTCATTTGTTATTATTTTTATTACTTTCTTTTGGGGTTTTGTTTTGGTTTCTTATAAGAGCACTCCTTCTTCTTGTGGATGTTGTCTGGTTCTGGTTTCTTCTTTAATTACTCCTATCCTCCTTGTTTCTTAGAAAAGTATCACCTTTTATGGTGGATGTTGTCTTGTTTGGGTTTCTTCCTTACTTACTCCTATCCTACCTGGGTATTACTTTACTTTATTTTTAGTTTTGAAGTTTATTTTGATTACTCATAACTCATTGTAATATTGGTTTTAATGAAACTCTTACTTCAATCTATGATTGTACTTTACGGTGGTTCTTAATTAATTTTTAATATTGCTTTCTTGGATTTAAAATGTTTTTATTTTATTTTATGATCTTTCTCTCCATTCAGAACTATGGGCATTATCTGTCATGCTACAACTATTACGTTCCATATGAGTATAATTTTCATTTTATTCAAAACTACGTATAAACTGTATGCGTGTCTATTTAATTTAGAAATTATAATATAATAATTTAAATCTTGGAATCGTACAAAACTGGGTTAATCAGTTTTATACTTATAAATATTGGATTTAGAAATATCACACTTAAGATTTTGTAACGTATATTTTTTGTTAGGTTTTTAGGTTAGAAGTACAATAACTTTGTTAAATGATTAATAAATGCATAAAAGTTAAAAACAAAACTTGTAAAGAATTTAATTCTGAGAAAAATGGTGTAAATAAAGTCAATAACAATCAACAAAAAATTCCAATTTTGGTTACAAACAATACAATACGTTTTTAGGCAAAGATTTTTCTGTTTTACATCGGATATCATGAAAGTTATGGGAGATACAGTTCTGCGACCGGTTTTATTCGATTTTTCAGGTCAAAAACCATAAGAAACAATAGAATTCGCCCCTTAATTTACCTTCCCAGAATTTCAGAAAGTCTTCATTTACCGAAACCCGGGCGAAATTTTTCGCTAGCCATAACTCGCTTACAAAGCATTTCCGGACATATGTTTATATGAACTTTTTTTCTTCTTTTACACTATAGAACCATTTCTCAAATTATTTCCCTCTCCTCCCGGGACACCCTGTATCTATGCCATTTGATATAGTAAATATGTAGGTCCACAAATATTTCAAAACGAAGTGTTATGGAAAGCAGTGAGTACACCATAATATGTCTGTATCCGAGATTTATAAGAAATACAGTAAAATTTTAATTACTTAAGTTCAAATTGTTATGCAGTCTCTACAATGTGATGAATAAAATGACGAATACACATTTTTTAACATTAAGAAATAACTATTTAGATAGATTTTCACTGTACCTTCACATAGCCAGGAGAAGTGAACTTGTGAAACAGCAGTAGCCCGTCTTCTTCGTATGTTCGGAATGAGAATGAAACATTCATACTTCTTATTCCTTCATATCCCTTAAGTTGAGCAAACGATTTTGGTGTAAGGAATGTAACAGGAATTATCGGTGGTTCCTGGAATAATGAAAACAGTATAATTAAGCATTTTACAACTATAACAATGTGATTATTATATAAATGTGTTGTCAAGACTCTGTATAAAATCTACTTACAGTAATGTATTCAATTTGTGTATCTTCCCTCTCATATAACTTAATGAATACAGTGTTTGATGAATTTTTTGTTAACACAAAACGATGAAGATGTTTATGTCGTGTAGCTGCAAAAGTAAATGTCATGTCATGTAACTGAATCATGTAGTTTACATTCACTACATGATAGAGCACTGTACACACCAATTTTCTGAAAATCTGAACAACCGCATTAAGAAAATTGATTTTTTTTTTTTAATAATAATATAAATGATATACGGTGTCTGTCCACAAAGATCTGGCCAACTGAATATCCTGATAATGCACAATGTGACCTCCACGAAACTACATAGCCATTCACAGGAGACAATATTGCACATACACGAACAGACATGATGATGTCATGAACATCCTTATTCAGCAATCAGATGTTGTTACAATTGTGTTGCTTTATGGTGGCCAGTTCATAGCTGTGCGAAAAGTAGGGGTAGTGAGAATCTCAACTTGGTCAGTCCTAAACTCTCCACGTCAAAAACGTCTGTTTTTCTATTGCTACAGCTGTTACTATTATTAAGAAGTGATATTATATATTATTACCATTATTTAGAATGACAAGTTCAGAATTATTCAGTTGTTAGAACTCGGATTTTACACATTGTTGAAATTTCCTAATTTCATTCAACCGAAATACCAAAACAACGTTATTTATTGTATAATGTAAATAACATATAAATCACTATTACAATTCAAGTAACAAATCTATAATAATAAAAGACATAGTGAAACATAAGGAACACAATCGAAAATGACGAAAAATATACTTACATGCAAGTACTACTAAAATATGATATAAATGTAAAACATGGGTGAAATATGCGTGCATACAATTGATGACTTTACATAAAGTGTCACACAAACCCGATCCCTATTAATTACTTTGCATTAAGAAAAATTTGTATTGTCAAAAGTGCCCCCAAAACTGAGTGTTTAAGTTGAGCCCAAATAACTTCTACGAGCTGTAGGCCAGGGTGTTACGGAGATAGATGAACAATAGTGTGGCCATTATTTTGCAGGATACCATGCATTTTATAGTGTTTTTATAAAGGTTTATTCATTTTTACTAAGTTACATAACTCTAGCTTAAACATAAAAGGAATTCTGTTATTAGACAACCACTGAATTGAGTAATTTTTTTGAAGAATTTGATGTGGTACATTTTTCAGACTGGTAACTGTGGCAAGGTGTATTATCCAAAACCAACACAGAGTTTTTTGGTAACACTGGAATTAGTATTCAATTACCCATTTCTTGAAACCTCTACTGTCCATATCCTCATGAAAATCACCTGTTTTCTGTCCCTATTTAAAAACCAATAACCCACCATCGATGAGCCTTTGATCTGTATCAGTGTGAACTATTATAAATATATCTCCTTTATTTAATATCATATTCACTCCTTCACTACTTTCGTCGTACCATGACTTTTTTACTGTGCATGTGTACGCCTCACCTGTGTACACAATTTTGTAAAATTATAAGTTGTTCTTCTTACTACACACTTATCAAAATCATCAATATTGGATTTTGTTGACCTCCTCTCCCTTTCTTTATGTGGTACCATAAAATGAAGTGACTGCATTTCCTATTGTTACCCACCACCCATCTCTTTGGTTCTTTCAGAAATTCCCGTTGCTGATGGTATTCATTTTTGTACCTGTTTTAGTGGAATAGTGTTCCATGTTTTTTCACCTTCCATAAACTTGCACATATTAGAAATAACTTTCAGAGCAGAATCTTTTTAATAAACTTTGTAACGGGACAAAATTTGTATAACAATTTTCTAAAACTTATTGTAACAAAGCATATCTGGTTCATAGTGTAGAAGTGTAGAGGGGGCAAAAGATGTACATATAAGGCGACGAATGCAGCAAGTTGAATTCAGAGTAACCCGTGAATCAACGATTAGTCATTTGTACGCGATGATACAGCCAGCGATAGGCGTCACCAAGCGGAGTTTTTTACGTTGAGATGCTGTTGCAGAGCCCATGTAACGGCCCAGTCTCCAACTCACCATCAGACCGTGTGGTTGTGTTATACAGTGCCCGCGGGCGAGTACGGTAGGCCTACCGAGTTTTTGGGACAAAAGCTGTGAAAATGTTTAAAAGAAATAACAGTCAATCCTCAATTATTATAATAATAATTATTATTATATTATAATATTATTATTATACATTATTATAATAATAATAGGAATTATCAATCAAATGACAACAATAATAACAATAGGGTTTCTAGACCGAGAGTGAATTTTATAAGGGCAGAAGATAATGGTCAAAGGAGGTATACACATCAGAGACGAACAGTTTTCACGATTATGATAATCGGCAGAGGAATGGGGGACATGATAATCCAATATACAATCAACCCAGACGAAGTACCAGTTTAGATGATCCAGACAGGCAACCAAACCATGAACCACCATTTGACCATCGTACTGAGCGGCAGGAACCGACTCAAAGTTTCCAGACCGACATCTCGGTCTGCCCAATTAATAACAACGACAATGATAATTTAAACGGGAGGAGGCAGTGATAAATTGTCACGACCCTTCACTGCTCCTATCTCCTGGGTATGAACAAGAATTGCAAGGTGCAAATAACTTTAAGAATATTACCATTATTAGTAGTAATTATTTGAAAAATATAAGAAATGAACTATTAGAAGAGAACAACACAAGCCTCAATAATCAAAATAACGAAATAATATATATAAACGCAGAAGTTGAAGGGATTTTCGCTCAAATAATGATTGATACGGGTGCTAATGTATCCATAATTAATGGCATTGAATTAGAGAGAATCCAAAAAGAATGTGGTCGAACATTGCCAATATTACCAGTAAATAATATTATATTAATAGGGGCCACTGGTCGCCAGAACAAAACTATAAGAAAACAAGTGTCCGTAAATGTTATTAGCAAGGGTATAGCTATGAATATGGTGTTTTAATTGCAACAGGATTGCCATTTAATATATTGGTAGGGTGTGATGTACTAAGGAGAAACTCAGCTATTATTGATTTGAGCAAGGAAAAGGTATCGCTGTTTTCAGAAGGGATAACGTGGACGGTGGATTTAGTAGGTAGCGAGACAATACTTCCTAGTAGTATCCACCAACAACTTCGTGAAATCAATTATATAGAAAACAAATCATTATGTAACCAAATAGGATACGATAATACAGAAGATGATTTATGGGCACAGAAGATACAGGAAATAAGGAACTTCCGATGCGGAAATACAAGGGAAAAATTATCCATACACCAAGCAAACAATTTAATACGAATATATGAGAAGTATCGAACAGTGTTCTCAGATGAACCCGGTAAAATCAAAAACTACCAATGCAAAATTCAATTCATGGAACCGGTGGAGTTTAACAGAAAGTCCTATCCTATAGCGCATTCACTGAAGGAGGCAGTACGAGCAGAAATTAATAAAATGATCAGTAGTGACATTATAGAGAGTAGTCAATCTCCATACACCAGTCCAATCGTGGCTATTGAAAAGAAAAACGGCCAAGTCCGGCTTTGTTTGGATGCGCGCGAGATCAATAAGATGATTATAAATGATAGAACGTCGCCCGGTGAGATAGAAGATATTTTGAAGAGGTTCCATGGTACCAAGTTCATTAGTACATGGGACACTGTGTGCGGTTACTGGCAAATGGAGTTGCACCCACAGAGTCGCCAGTATATGGCGTTCATATTCGAAGGACGCAATTATCAATTCAAGAGATTGCCCTTCGGACTCGTGAATTCAGTAGCCATCTGTGTGGCATGTATGGACCAGATACTTGGCCAAGAAGCACTCCAGTTTACCACTGTGTACGTAGAAGATCTACTTATTACCTCAGCAACATGGGAGGAACACTGCTACCGAGTGGAACATGTACTAGAAAAATTAGCCATTAACAATATAACCCTTAAATTAGAAAAATCAAAATTCATTGCTAAATAAGTCCAGTTCTTGGGATTTAATTTGAATGACCAAGGAATCTCACCGTCATTAGAAAAGGTGGAAGCAGTACAGAAGTTCCCTATACCCAAGAATAGAAAACAATTACAGTCATTTTTAGGACTCTGTAATTATTATAGAAAATTCCAAAACCAATATTCAGAGCTAACAGCCAAATTTCAACATCAATTATCCTCCCAAAACAAATGGATCTGGGGTCAAGAGCAAGACATTACCTTTCAACTAATTAAGGACAAGTTTTTAAAAATAGTAATACTTCACCATCCAAATTTTGAACAACCTTTCTTTTTAAACTGCGATGCCAGCAACATCAGTCTAGGAACAACACTGTATCAAGAAGATGAAAATGGTCATCATTTAGTGATCAGCTTCGCTAGTCGGACATTAAATCAATGTGAAAGAAACTACAATGTAACCGAAAGAGTTACTCAGTGTAGTGTTTGCTTGTAGTAAATTCCGTACATATATTTTGGGTTATCCAGTAACAGTCCGGACGGACCATAAATCTATATCATTTTTAAGGAGATGTAAGTTGAGTCACGGCAGACTGACCAGGTGGATACTTGCCCTGCAAGAGTACGATCTACGATGGGAGTACATCACAGGGAAAAAGAATGTTGTAGCGGACGTTTTATCACGGATTAATTTGCAAGATCAAACTTTTCAGTGAGAGAAGGAGAGCATACTCAAGATTTACAACATTATTAGAACCAGATCAGATTTAGAGGCATTATTGATGAACATCAGCATCCACCAGCAATCTGACCCGAAGTTAAGAAATATCAAGGATCGATTAGCAGAACAAGATGACACTGTATCCAAATTTTACTATTTTAACCACGGAATCTTATTTATTAAAACTTCTCTAAATCAGGAAACCTGGAAGGTGATTATTCCGACAAATATCGAAAAGGACATAATAATAGACTACCATATACGATATGGCCATATGGGAGCCCTGAAAGTGATAAAGGCACTAGAAGAAAGCTGTCACATCAAAAACATTAATCAAAAAGTGAGAAATTACATCAAAACCTGACATATTTGCCAACTGGTGAAGACTAATAACGAGCAGAAGGAAGGCATTATGATACCAATCACATCGAAAGGGAAGTTAGAAAAGGTGTTCTTAGACATATGCGGGCCATTTCCCCGTAGTGGCGGTCGACACTACTCTGAAATCATAATAATCATAATGGATCATTTCACGAAATTTATAAAGCTACACCCTGTTAATCGTGCAACTACTCTGAAAATTCTGGGAGTGATAACTGAGCTATATATTCCAGAAATAGGAAAACCCTCATCAATCATAACTGATCATGGTACGCAATTTAAGGGGAGAAGATGGAGGAATGCCTTGTTATCACTTGGGGTTACAACTTACAAAACATCGGTTTACCACCCAAGTAGTAATCCGGCAGAGAGGGTGTTAAGAGAGGTGGGAAGAATACTGAGGACGTACTTTCACCTCCAACAGAAAAAATGGCAAGAATATCTGGCAGCCACGGAGGAATTCCTCAATTTAGCTCATCATCCAGCTATAGGGATTACCCCATACTCCGCCATGTACGAGAAACCACCCCCACGAGAGATCAAGGAAATCATAGCGTTCCCTATTAATGATGGATATAAATTTGATAAAATAAAATTTTATAATAAGGTGGCCGAAGACCAGGAGAAGCGACAAAACAAGTATCAGAAAGCAATGGGAAAAATAATAAAATATAAAATAGGAGAAAAAGTACTGCTGAAAAACCGCGAATTACCAAGCACCCTAGAAGGGATCACTAAGAAGTTATTACTGCTATATACCGGACCATTTATAGTCATAAGAGCAAATAACAATAACACCTATGAACTAAAAGAGATTGTTTCAGAAAAAATCAAAGGCGTTTATAACCAGTCATCAATCAAAAAATATTACGAGGATTAGGATTATTTAAAAATTCTAAAAGAAAAGTAAGGTCAACTTACCACAATTATTTACAGGATTTAATTTTGAATTGAAATATATTTACTAAATTCTACAACTAAATAAGATCAACTTATATAAATAGTTTACAGAATTAATTATGAAGAAAAAAAAAATAAAAAAAAATAAATCAATGAAATTCTAAAGGAAGAATAAGAACAACTTATATCAATAATATGAATAAACGAGTTTTGGAAAGGAAATATTAAAAAATTTACGAAATGCAAAGGGAAGTAAAGACCACTTAAATAATATAATGTTAATGAAATAATTTGGATGAAAACAAGAGCGAAATAATAATTTTTGAAGAAAAATAAATATATATAACTATAATCACTACTTTAATTTTAATTATAATAAGAACCATTGGAAGAATGACTGTCATAACATAAAACCAGTAGAACAATTAATTAGAACCAAGATGAAAAACAAGAGAAAAAAATGCTATTAATATTGATAACCAGAAGAAGATTGTGTGAACAACAGAAGACATAAAGAGAATTCAGACGGAAAGGTTTACACATCATAACTAGCAATAAATTATATCAGCAGAGCTTCCAAACATGAGAAGAATAAATATATCAACAGAGCTTCCAACCATAATAAGAATAAATATATCAGCAGAGCTAAAAGGATAGAAGATAAATAATAAGGAGAATAAATAAGAAGAAGAATAACTGAGATAGAAAATATTAGCAAATCTGAGCAACTACGAAGTGAGGTATCCAAGGATGTTTTTTATTAGTCAAAAAATAGACTATTCTTATATAATTTTTATTTAATGACTGTCTGTAGATAATTCCAGCAGTATTATATTTTGAGCAGAGATGATGTTCCTCTGATCTCAATTAGAAGTGTAGTATGGCCAGCAGAGTATATGTAGCCACAAGTGTCTCTCTGGACTGCCCCAGCTCACGTGTTAGGGAATGTTAGGGAATGAATATCCCATGGGTAAAGCACTAAGTTAAGGAAAAAATAAATATAATAATAACAATAAACCTCAGATAACAATAACTATCAAAAAAGAATCAATTAAGAAAAAAAAAGACAAAACTAAGCTCAAGTATGAAGAAGCAGATATAGAAATGGGTAGGAAGACAAAGAATATAATAACTAATAAATATCATAAGCAATTATTTCATACATACTCAAGGTATGATCTGAATTAATCACATCTGGAGGAGAGCAATCTGTAGCATGACAGATTATCCACATTGTTCTAATTTCAAAAATGATCATGTATAAAGAAAAAATAAAATGACGTCAAGGAAAACTACTATAAAAATTAATCAAGGACCACAGTAAAGTGAAATCATAGTGCGAAAAGATAAATTAAATTAAAACCAACCATGGAATATATAATAAATTATAGGAAAATAATGATAGTCCAAAATGTACGGAAATACCCAGGTAGTATAGGAGTATGTAAGAAATACCAAGAATAAACCGACCTCCATAATAAAAGGACAACTTTTGAAAAAAAAAACATTATAAAAATAGAAACCCCCAAAAGAGATTAAATGTCCCTAATAAAAGTATAACACCATAAAATAAGAATCAATGTAAAGTATGTATAAGTAAAGGTTCTAGATGTATAATTAAAAGTGTATCAGTGCAAGTTATTTTTATAATGAAAAACAAATCTTAAGGATCCCCTGTAAGTGAGATTCTTGATCTTATAAGACTAGTTAAAATGAATAGAGATAAGATCAAAGAATAACAGTGGACCAGTGCAATTTATTTTGTTATGAAAATCTACTAAAGATTATCCCATGTAAGTTACTCTTTATCTCACAACATTAAATAAAATGACTAGAAATAATATAAGAGTATGCAATAAATAGTGAAGTGATCAAGGGTACATCCCTAAAATAAACCAAAAAAACAGCAAAAGACTGCATAAAAATTAATTTTAATGAAATAATTTAAATGAAGAAAAAACAGATGTGTTTTGTTTATATTAACAGTTCATTGAACTCAAGGCTTGAATGTCTGAGATTGAGTCTAATTTTTTTTGTTATAAAATATTTGTTATGTTTTAATGGTATTAATCAATAATAAACGTTAATGTAATTAAGTAAGGGAATTGTAATTGAGATTTTATAAGAATTATATGTCAGAAAGGGTATTAGCAAGCTGAATTAATAATAAACATTGTATGTGAACACATGTAAAATCTAGGCCAAATGTTAAATCTCAACAACCTTATAATTAATAAATAAGTTAAGGAAATTAATTAAATTGATGAAAATTATATACTGTAAATCAATCACTGTGTATTATAACTGTAACAATACTTTGTAAAGGTATTGAAGGAATGTATAAAATATTATTAGAAAAAATGCAAGTGGAATAACACTGGAATCTAAGGGGAAAGCCTAAATTAAAGAAAATAATTAAATTAGTCAACCAAATCATAAAATTACAAAGAATTTAAGAAAAATAACCAT
This sequence comes from Magicicada septendecula, assembly GCA_034769895.1. Lineage (NCBI taxonomy): Eukaryota > Metazoa > Arthropoda > Insecta > Hemiptera > Cicadidae > Magicicada > Magicicada septendecula. Next base: position 215,036,381 of record CM068373.1, read on the forward strand.
TTTAATTCAATCGAGGAGCTTGTTCAATGATAATTAGAACATGACAGAAATTGTAAACCATATAATGGCAGGAAGTACAATATTTAAAGCCTACATCCAAATATACTGTAAATATGACTTTTTGAGTTAGAAAATACTATAAAGTATATCATGTTTGGTATTAAATAATGCAGAATTAACTAAGGAAAGTGACTATGTAATTAGTATTTAATAAAATTAAATAATAGTAAAAATGTAATTAATCATATAATGTAAAACGCAATTATTTAGTTCAACATATAATGGAAGCGGAAATGCCAGATGACTAAAACAATGTCATTTTAATATTAAATCAGCCAGGATCTTTTGTATGAAAAGGAAGGAGAGTGAGTTGATTGTTACACGTTGAGACGTACACTTCAGAACGAGCTCACGCAATTTAATTCATTAAAAGAGAGAAGAATAATTGTATACAAACTAAACCTAGTAAAATTAAACCTGAGAAATTTAAAAAATATGAGTCAACACTGAGTTCCAATGGAATAAACCAGATTAAACTATTTATGAAAGTGCAATACAGATTATTAGAAAATATAAACGCTAATTCCCAATGTTATCGAGACAAAATTTGCCATAGTCAACCTTATGAACTAAATGGAACAAGAACACTTTTGAACACTGATTGTCAAGCCGAATAACTGACCACTAATCCAGAATAACTACACTGTTACGAAGAGAAATTAATCACTACTGCTTGGATAAGGAACACCTAGAGAAGAAACATTTATTTGTAAAATTTCCGTTGTGAAGACACCTACTACGTAAGCTGCACGGGAGCCGCCATTTTGGGAATGTTTCCAGTCGAGTACAGCTGAGATGACGTCACCTTCACACATCACCGTTGGTTCGAGAATCTAACTTATTAACATTTTCTATTAAATAATATTTTGTATTTTTAGATAATTAAGCATTTTTTATTTTAAGGGTTATACTTTTCAGATTTGCCCTTTCTCTGACTATTTAAATAACAGCTAAAAGAACCTGTAATTTAACTTTAATAATTTATATAACTAAACCAATTCGCCCTGATATATGAGTTTGTGAGCTGTCGATTAGCTGATCAATTCAGAATCGATTAATTTCTATAATATTAATAAAATCATTGAAAATTATAATTTTGAGTTATACTTATTTGTAAACATATAGATAGAAGAATTTCAGATAATATTTGACACCTGGACTCCAAGAAAAGAAGAAAATAATACCAATGAAGGAGTACACTCATTGAATAACGGAAGACCGCTAATCGATTAGGACATTTTATAATCTAGTTAACGCGGAAAAACAATTCTGGTTATTCTAAAGTACTAAATTAATTAAATTAACAATTAAAGGAATTAAAAATAAATAAATACATACGAAATAATAAATAAATAAATAATAACAATTTTTATTTTCAACATTTTTTTTTATTATATTATAATTTTTTGTAACCCCGAATAATTATGAATTTTAGACTTTGTTACAAAATTAGTGAGCCCAACAATGGGACTGAAGATTAATACTGAAGAGGAAATTTTGATTTAATTAAAGAAATAATCTACATTAATTGTAATAAGGCAATTTTGTTTTGTTACAAAATTTGACACCAACAACGTGTGGCATATTAAACATATACTCGAATTTTGTTTTGTTACATTGATCCTAGGGAAAGTGTGTTTAGCAAAACATTTGGAACCAACCATACCAGAGGAGTGCCTGGTAAACAAATTGTCGTACCACTATGATGAAGATATCATAAGAGCAAGGAGGGGTAGCCAAATAAAAACGGTGCAAGCTATGGCAGAATTACTAGAAAATTACGAACATGAAGACTACTATAGTCAAAGTAGAAGGAGGAATGAGAGACCGGACTTGAGAAATAATCAGTACCCTAATAATAATAATAACTACCCCGGGCACCGCAACAACTCTAATTATTATAGTAATAATAATACTAATAATAATAATAACTATAATAATAACCAGAATCAGAACAGGAATAATAACAGCTACCCAAATAATAGAAATAATTATTATCATAATAATAATAATTATAATAGTCAGAGAAACCCCAACCAAGGTAATTCCAAACATTATAATAATAATAATAATAGGAATTATCAATCAAATGACAACAATAATAACAATAGGGTTTCTAGACCGAGAGTGAATTTTATAAGGGCAGAAGATAATGGTCAAAGGAGGTATACACATCAGAGACGAACAGTTTTCACGATTATGATAATCGGCAGAGGAATGGGGGACGTGATAATCCAATATACAATCAACCCAGACGAAGTACCAGTTTAGATGATCCAGACAGGCAACCAAACCACGAACCACCATTTGACCATCGTACTGAGCGGCAGGAACCGACTCAAAGTTTCCAGGCCGACATCTCGGTCTGCCCAATTAATAACAATGACAATGATAATTTAAACGGGAGGAGGCAGTGATAAATTGTCACGACCCTTCACTGCTCCTATCTCCTGGGTATGAACAAGAATTGCAAGGTGCAAATAACTTTAAGAATATTACCATTATTAGTAGTAATTATTTGAAAAATATAAGAAATGAACTATTAGAAGAGAACAACACAAGCCTCAATAATCAAAATAACGAAATAATATATATAAACGCAGAAGTTGAAGGGATTTTTGCTCAAATAATGATTGATACGGGTGCTAATGTATCCATAATTAATAGCATTGAATTAGAGAGAATCCAAAAAGAATGTGGTCGAACATTGCCAATATTACCAGTAAATAATATTATATTAATAGGGGCCACTGGTCGCCAGAACAAAACTATAAGAAAACAAGTGTCCGTAAATGTTATTAGCAAGGGTATAGCTATGAATATGGTGTTTTAATTGCAACAGGATTGCCATTTAATATATTGGTAGGGTGTGATGTACTAAGGAGAAACTCAGCTATTATTGATTTGAGCAAGGAAAAGGTATCGCTGTTTTCAGAAGGGATAACGTGGACGGCGGATTTAGTAGGTAGCGAGACAATACTTCCCAGTAGTATCCACCAACAACTTCGTGAAATCAATTATATAGAAAACAAATCATTATGTAACCAAATAGTATATGATAATACAGAAGATGATTTATGGGCACAGAAGATACAGGAAATAAGGAACTTCCGATGCGGAAATACAAGGGAAAAATTATCCATACACCAAGCAAACAATTTAATACGAATATATGAGAAGTATCGAACAGTGTTCTCAGATGAACCCGGTAAAATCAAAAACTACCAATGCAAAATTCAATTCAGGGAACCGGTGGAGTTTAACAGAAAGTCCTATCCTATAGCGCATTCACTGAAGGAGGCAGTATGAACAGAAATTAATAAAATGATCAGTAGTGACATTATAGAGAGTAGTCAATCTCCATACACCAGTCCAATCGTGGCTATTGAAAAGAAAAACGGCCAAGTCCGGCTTTGTTTGGATGCGCGCGAGATCAATAAGATGATTCTAAATGACAGAACGTCGCCCGGTGAGATAGAAGATATTTTGAAGAGGTTCCATGGTACCAAGTTCATTAGTACATGGGACACTGTGTGCGGTTACTGGCAAATGGAGTTGCACCCACAGTCGCCAGTATATGGCGTTCATATTCGAAGGACGCAATTATCAATTCAAGAGATTGCCCTTCGGACTCGTGAATTCAGTAGCCATCTTTGTGGCATGTATGGACCAGATACTTGGCCAAGAAGCACTCCAGTTTACCACTGTGTACGTAGAAGATCTACTTATTACCTCAGCAACATGGGAGGAACACTGCTACCGAGTGGAACATGTACTAGAAAAATTAGCCATTAACAATATAACCCTTAAATTAGAAAAATCAAAATTCATTGCTAAATAAGTCCAGTTCTTGGGATTTGATTTGAATGACCAAAGAATCTCACCGTCATTAGAAAAGGTGGAAGCAGTACAGAAGTTCCCTACACCCAAGAATAGAAAACAATTACAGTCATTTTTAGGACTCTGTAATTATTATAGAAAATTCCAAAACCAATATTCAGAGCTAACAGCCAAATTTCAACATCAATTATCCTCCCAAAACAAATGGATCTGGGGTCAAGAGCAAGACATTACCTTTCAACTAATTAAGGACAAGTTTTTAAAAATAGTAGTGCTTCACCATCCAAATTTTAAACAACCTTTCTTTTTAAACTGCGATGCCAGCAACATCAGTCTAGGAACAACACTGTATCAAGAAGATGAAAATGGTCATCATTTAGTGATTAGCTTCACTAGTCGGACATTAAATCAATGTGAAAGAAACTACAATGTAACCGAAAGAGTTACTCAGTGTAGTGTTTGCTTGTAGTAAATTCCGTACATATATATTTTGGGTTATCCAGTAACAGTCCAGACGGACCATAAATCTATATCATTTTTAAGGAGATGCAAGTTGAGTCACGGCAGACTGACCAGGTGGATACTTGCCCTGCAAGAGTACGATCTACGATGGGAGTACATCCCAGGAAAGAAGAATGTTGTAGTGGACGTTTTATCACGGATTAATTTGCAAGATCAAACTTTTCAGGGAGAGAAGGAGAGCATACTCAAGATTTACATTATTAGAACCAGATCAGATTTAGAGGCATTATTGATGAACATCAGCATCCACCAGCAATCTGACCCGAAGTTAAGAAATATCAAGGATCGATTATCAGAACAAGATGACACTGTATCCAAATTTTACTATGTTAACCACGGAATCTTATTTATTAAAACTTCTCTAAATCAGGAAACCTGGAAGGTGATTATTCCGACAAATATCGAAAAGGACATAATAATAGACTACCATATACGATATGGCCATATGGGAGCCCTGAAAGTGATAAAGGCACTAGAAGAAAGCTGTCACATCAAAAACATTAATCAAAAAGTGAGAAATTACATCAAAACCTGACATATTTGCCAACTGGTGAAGACTAATAACGAGCAGAAGGAAGGCATTATGATACCAATCACATCGAAAGGGAAGTTAGAAAAGGTGTTCTTAGACATATGCGGGCCATTTCCCCGTAGTGGCGGTCGACACTACTCTGAAATCATAATAATCATAATGGATCATTTCACGAAATTTATAAAGCTACACCCTGTTAATCGTGCAACTACTCTGAAAATTCTGGGAGTGATAACTGAACTATATATTCCAGAAATAGGAAAACCCTCATCAATCATAACTGATCATGGTACGCAATTTAAGGGGAGAAGATGGAGGAATACCTTGTTATCACTTGGGGTTACAACTTACAAAACATCGGTTTACCACCCAAGTAGTAATCCGGCAGAGAGGATGTTAAGAGAGGTGGGAAGAATACTGAGGACGTACTTTCACCACCAACAGAAAAAATGGCAAGAATATCTGGCAGCCACGGAGGAATTCCTCAATTTAGCTCATCATCCAGCTATAGGGATTACCCCATACTCCGCCATGTACGAGAAACCACCCCCACGAGAGATCAAGGAAATCATAGCGTTCCCTATTAATGATGGATATAAATTTGATAAAATAAAATTTTATAATAAGGTGGCCGAAGACCAGGAGAAGCGACAAAACAAGTATCAGAAAGCAATGGGAAAAATAATAAAATATAAAATAGGAGAAAAAGTACTGCTGAAAAACCGCGAATTACCAAGCACCCTAGAAGGGATCACTAAGAAGTTATTACTGCTATATACCGGACCATTTATAGTCATAAGAGCAAATAACAATAACACCTATGAACTAAAAGAGATTGTTTCAGAAAAAATCAAAGGCGTTTATAACCAGTCATCAATCAAAAAATATTACGAGGATTAGGATTATTTAAAAATTCTAAAAGAAAAGTAAGGTCAACTTACCACAATTATTTACAGGATTTAATTTTGAATTGAAATATATTTACTAAATTCTACAACTAAATAAGATCAACTTATATAAATAGTTTACAGAATTAATTATGAAGAAAAAATAAATAAAAAAATAAATCAACGAAATTCTAAAGGAAGAATAAGAACAACTTATATCAATAATATGAATAAACTAGTTTTGGAAAGGAAATATTAAAAAATTTACGAAATGCAAAGGGAAGTAAAGACCACTTAAATAATATAATGTTAATGAAATAATTTGGATGAAAACAAGAGCGAAATAATAATTTTTGAAGAAAAATAAATATTGTAACCCGAACGTCTGTTACAAAGTGTTTCTTGGCTTCTTCTTTTTTTGATTAAACCCCACTGTTTGGGCTAGCCAATTTGTAACAGTCCGTTACAAAAATATAAGAGATTAGAGGTTCGTTCAAAATAAACCTCCACTCTAGTAAGGTTTCGCTCCGCTGTGGTAGTGTAGTAACTCTTTTAAGCCCCACTGTTGCGAGCGCCACTTTGTAAGAAGACCCTGTATGCCAGTCGTTACAAAAATAAAAAGTAGATGGAAAATTTTATAAAAAATAAAATTTTCAATAAAAAAAATTTTGTTTATGTTTAATCAAGGTCAGTAATTAAGAAATAATACTGTTTTAAATGTTCTGTAAAAATTTTAAGAATTAGGAAGGTATTTATTAACTATTGAGCACTTCTGGAAGATCTGAACCAAGTCTGGAGTTAACTAGATTAACTCCAGTCAACAATCGATTGATGATTTTTCTTGCTGGTCCAATATCTCACTGAAAAAAAATATTTTCTTCTTCTTGAAGTCTCTTTGCCTTAATAAATAACCTTAAATTAGCCTGTGAAATAATAACAGACAAATACAATTGAAATAAATGGATTTATTAAACAATTTAAATAATAATCGATTTTTTATCGATTGAGAACAATTATCGACTCCGTCTCAGGGAATTATCGATTATGCATACAGTAGAAAAATTATTATAAGTATTATAAAAAGGACAGGTTCTTTGAGCGATTATATTAATAGTCAGAGAAGGGTAACGAGAAAGTATAACATTAACAATTAAAATAAATTCAATAATTATTATTTAACAGTATTTAAATAATTCTGATATACAATATTTAAGATAGTTGAAGTCAAACCATATGTAGACTGACGTCACCGGATAAGGTAGGCAGGGCTTCGTAAAATTCAAAGATGGCCGCTATTAGAGCTGGCGAGATTACTGCGATGTCATCGTGTCAAAAAATCACAGCAAAATTACCTTCACGAATGTTTGAAATGTTCCCGCACTGGTGTAATCTGTCTATTAGGTTGTTTGGTGTGTTCTGAAGAAGTGTTCCGTGTAAACTTGTGTTAATTAGGTTATTTTGTATGTGTTCACTTCGGTGGGTTAAGTTTCTCAAAATGTGGTTATGATTTGTAGCGTGAATTAGATTAAATATATTGTTTTACTGTTTTAGATCACTCGTATAATGAAGTTAGGTGTTAGTTTTCACTATTGTCGTTAACGTTTTGGTAGATTTAGTTAAAAAAGTGTCTAATTCATCTAACTCTCAATTCACTTATATGCATGGCTAACTGTAATACCATTTTTCGACTCGGTTATAAGGAACGTTTTTTCACACAACTATTCAGCTTGATATTCAACAAAGACTATTTTAACTTGGTCAAAATCTGGTCCAGTTAATCTTTGAAAAAATATTGTTAACATATTTCGATTACCTATACACATGATAAAAAATTACATTATATATGGAATTTATTTATTTTATTCATCACTTTCATGAATTATGAACCTTATCATTGGTTTAATCATCTCATTCCTTTTAAATTGATATATTATAGTCCATATCTGTGGACATTTCGTGGAAATTAACAAATTTCTTTCCCTTTTGGAAATATAGGCTCAAAATCTGATTTCCGCCTTCATACAATTTTTCTTCCATTTTAATTGTTATTAATACTATTATAATAAATTTTAATTAGTCATAATTCTCTTCCTTTCCTTAAATACATATAAATTAAACTTTTGAATTGGTTTTTTGTGTTAATCTCTGAATTTGACATTGCTCTTTAAAATTAATTAACTTATATATTTTGAAAATTTACAATATTTTAAGGTATATTTCCTTATTATAATTTTAACTCATAGGATCATTCCCAGTAGTGGTTAACTGATTTACCTTATCTAAATCTTGCTAGTTTACAGGATTTATAAGTGAATTATACTGGTTTATATGGTTTCTGTGAATTCACCAAATGGCCTAGAGTTTAGAATTTTACATTTCTATCTTTCTCAAATAAATTTAATTCTACCACTCCTCTGACTTTACATAGTTATTATTACATGAAAATAAAATGGTTTATAACTAATTGTGAGGTGTAGTATTTAATTAACACTACTGTTATAAAAAAATAATTATGAACATGATTTAGCCATCTGTACAATTGAACTTATTGCTGACATGGTTTGAACATATACATTTAACTCCTTTTGAATTAACACAGCATACCTACTGAAACATTATTAATGGTATGTATGCTGTTATTTAGCAAACATAATTCATTTTAAACACATAATATAAATCTTATTTTCTAATAACTCTTACAAATACATTGATTTTATGGCTGTGAACAGACAGTCTATTTAAACATTTTAAACCTATGAATACTAAATTAATGCAGTCCTTTCTGGTCTAAACCATTATTATTTATGATCCCCTTCATCAGTAAACATGACCACCCATACTCTAGTTATTAGCACTTTTTACAAATGTCTTGTAAATAAAGAATTACATTAAAATAATAAAATACTGGAAATCTTCCATTTTATTATTTTATTATGCTGTTTATTATTGGATATTAAAGTTGTTATATAGCATATTGATAAGTCATAGTATCACTAACTTTAAGTTTATTGCATTTTCAAAAAACACACAAATTCACTTTCACTGGTGGTTCTGATATTTTGAGTCTCACTATCTCAGACCAGACCTTTAGTAATCATGGACTGTTAAGACTTGTTTATTTTCTTTATCACACAATCGCTTTAGTAGGTTCACTTCTTATAATACTATACAACACTTTAGGTTTCTAAATAATTACATTTTTATAGGATTTTGGTATGTTATACTTTCTTTTTAATCGTTTTGGTGGGTTTGGGGTTGATGGTAGTTAATAATAATAATAGGTTTTACAACGGTGTTTCTTTCATACTATTTCTTCCTCTCCTCCTGTCTTCTTTCTTGTCTTTCTTCTTATCTTCTTTCTTGTCCTTTTTCTCATCTTCTTTCTTGTCTTCATTCTTGTCCTTCTTCTAGTCTTCATTCTTCTGGTCTTCTTGTCTTCCTTCTTCATTCTTGAGTAAACCAAGGTACTTTGTGTTATCTCGACTGATGTTTAGTTTGGAGCATCGAAGTTATTTACTGATACGGACCTTGCTTTTCTCTAAAGGTTTCAGGGTATTGTTTTCTTCCTGATCACAAGTTTTATTCTTCCTTCTTCTTGTCTTTGGGGTATTTTGGTGTTCACCACTCTTAAACTGACTCTCTTTCTTCTTGATATGGTGTTATTTAATTTGTTTACTGCTCCTAGCTTCCTGGGTAAATTACTGATCTTATAATATGAGTTGCTTTCAATACTTTCTTTGATATTTAAACAGTGGTTTTTATATAATGTAATGAGGATTTTTATTTTATCGTGGTTCATTCCTTTGATTTCATTAAATCTCATTCAATATTATTTTAACATATGTGGTGTAATTAAATTTTATTATTTTATATGACTTAATAAGTAGTGGATTTTCTGTCACGCTACAATATATATAACTATAATCACTACTTTAATTTTAATTATAATAAGAACCATTGGAAGAATGACTGTCATAACATAAAACCAGTAGAACAATTAATTAGAACCAAGATGAAAAACAAGAGAAAAAAATGCTATTAATATTGATAACCAGAAGAAGATTGTGTGAACAACAGAAGACATAAAGAGAATTCAGACGGAAAGGTTTACACATAATAACTAGCAATAAATTATATCAACAGAGCTTCCAAACATGAGAAGAATATATATGTCAACAGAGCTTCCAACCATAATAAGAATAAATATATCAGCAGAGCTAAAAGGATAGAAGATAAATAATAAGGAGAATAAATAAGAAGAAGAATAACTGAGATAAAAAATATTAGCAAATCTGAGCAACTACGAAGTGAGGTATCCAAGGATGTTTTTTATTAGTCAAAAAATAGACTATTCTTATATAATTTTTATTTAATGACTGTCTGTAGATAATTCCAGCAGTATTATATTTTGAGCAGAGATGATGTTCCTCTGATCTCAATTAAAAGTGTAGTATGGCCAGCAGAGTATATGTAGCCACAAGTGTCTCTCTGGACTGCCCCAGCTCACGTGTTAGGGAATGTTAGGGAATGAATATCCCATGGGTAAAGCACTAAGTTAAGGAAAAAATAAATATAATAATAACAATAAACCTCAGATAACAATAACTATCAAAAAAGAATCAATTTAAGAAAAAAAAAAGACAAAACTAAGCTCAAGTATGAAGAAGCAGATATAGAAATGGGTAGGAAGGCAAAGAATATAATAACTAATAAATATCATAAGCAATTATTTCATACATACTCAAGGTATGATCTGAATTAATCACTTCTGGAGGAGAGCAATCTGTAGCATGACAGATTATCCACATTGTTCTAATTTCAAAAATGATCATGTATAAAGAAAAAATAAAATGACGTCAAGGAAAACTACTATAAAAATTAATCAAGGACCACAGTAAAGTGAAATCATAGTTCGAAAAGATAAATTAAATTAAAACCAACCATGCAATATATAATAAATTATAGGAAAATAATGATAGTCCAAAATGTACGGAAATACCCAGGTAGTATAGGAGTATGTAAGAAATACCCAGAACAAACCGACCTCCATAATAAAAGGACAACTTTTGAAAAAAAAAAATATTATAAAAATAGAAACCCCCAAAAGAGATTAAATGTCCCTAATAAAAGTATAACACCATAAAATAAGAATCAATGTAAAGTATGTATAAGTAAAGGTTCTAGATGTATAATTAAAAGTGTATCAGTGCAAGTTATTTTTATAATGAAAAACAAATCTTAAGGATCCACTGTAAGTGAGATTCTTGATCTTATAAGACTAGTTAAAATGAATAGAGATAAAATCAAAGAATAACATTGGACCAGTGCAATTTATTTTGTTACGAAAATCTACTAAAGATTATCCCATGTAAGTTACTCTTTATCTCACAACATTAAATAAAATGACTAGAAATAATATAAGAGTATGCAATAAATAGTGAAGTGATCAAGGGTACATCCCTAAAATAAAACAAAAAAACAGCAAAAGACTGCATAAAAATTAATTTTAATGAAATAATTTAAATGAAGAAAAAACAGATGTGTTTTGTTTATATTAACAGTTCATTGAACTCAAGGCTTGAATGTCTGAGATTGAGTATAATTTTTTTTTGTTATAAAATATTTGTTGTTTTAATGGTATTAATCAATAATAAACATTAATGTAATTAAGTAAGGGAATTGTAATTAAGATTTTATAAGAATTATATGTCAGAAAGGGTATTAGCAAGCTGAATTAATAATAAACATTGTATGTGAACACATGTAAAATCTAGGCCAAATGTTAAATCTCAACAACCTTATAATTAATAAATAAGTTAAGGAAATTAATTAAATTGATGAAAATTATATACTGTAAATCAATCACTGTGTATTATAACTGTAACAATACTTTGTAAAGGTATTGAAGGAATGTATAAAATATTATTAGAAAAAATGCAAGTGGAATAACACTGGAATCTAAGGGGAAAGCCTAAATTAAAGATAATATTTAAATTAGTCAACCAAATCATAAAATTACAAAGAATTAAAGAAAAATAACCATTTTAATTCAATCAAGGAGCTTGTTCAATGATAATTAGAACATGACAGAAATTGTAAACCATATAATGGCAGGAAGTACAATATTTAAAGCCTACATCCAAATATACTGTAAATATGACTTCTTGAGTTAGAAAATACTATAAAGTATATCATGTTTGGTATTAAATAATGCAGAATTAACTAAGGAAAGTGACTATGTAATTAGTATTTAATAAAATTAAATAATAGTAAAAATGTAATTAATCATATAATGTAAAAGTCAATTATTTAGTTCAATATATAATGGAAGCAGAAATGCCAGATGACTAAAACAATGTCATTTTAATATTAAATCAGCCAGGACCTTTTGTATGGAAAGGAAGGAGAGTGAGTTGATTGTTACACGTTGAGACGTACACTTCAGAACGAGCTCACGCAATTTAATTCATTAAAAGAGAGAAGAATAATTGTATACAAACTAAACCTAGCAAAATTAAACTTGAGAAATTTAAAAAATATGAGTCAACACTGAGTTCCAATGGAATAAACCACATTAAACTATTTATGAAAGTGCAATACAGATATTAGAAAATATAAACGCTTATTCCCAATGTTATCGAGACAAAATTTGCCATAGTCAACCTTATGAACTAAATGGAACAAGAACACTTTTGAACACTGATTGTCGAGCCGAATAACTGACCACTAATCCAGAATAACTACACTGTTACGAAGAGAAATTAATCACTACTGCTTGGATGAGGAACACCTAGAGAAGAAACATTTATTTGAAAAATTTCTGTTGTGAAGACGCCTACTACATAAGCTGCACGGGAGCCGCCATTTTGTGAATGTTTCCAGTCGAGCACAGCTGAGATGACGTCACCTTCACACATCACCGTTGGTTCGAGAATCTAACTTATTAACAATGAAATTAACAATTTCATATACATATGAAACATCAAAATGGCTAGCAAATATTCTAAAAAATGCGTCTTCTGAAAAGTACAACATTAGTGATAGCTTTACCTTTGTTGAAACTATAAAGAAACACACAATCCCTCCCAATCATGTTTTAATTTCACTAGACGTTTCCTCCTTATTCACTAATGTAAATATCCAAACAGTGATCAACATTTTAAACAAAAATTGGAACTGCATCTCCACACATACAACATTGGATAAGAATAGTTTCCTTAAACTTCTGTCGCATTGTTGCAATAATGGTTATTTCACATTTCAGGGACAATTTTTTAAACAAACATATGGCACTGCTATGGGTAGCAGTCTCGGGCCCATCTTAGCTGACATTACCATGAACCAGTTTCTTGACATAGTTATCCCTACGCTACCATTTAAACTCCCCTTCCTATATAAATACGTGGACGATATTATAACATGTATTCCATATGACCAACACGACACAATCCTATCTCTGTTCAATTCCAAACTAATGGGCTTTGAACGAATACAGTTCACAATAGAGCACGAACAGAATAGTTCCATTTCATTTCTTGATACCAAGGTTATTAGACAGACAGATGGTACTATAGTCACTGATTGGTTCATAAAACCCACCAACTCCGGTAGATATCTGCATTTTAATTCCAACCATCCCATACATCTAAAAACTAACTTAATCCACTCGGTATATAAGAGAGCCACCGGTCTAAGTGATCAGTCATTTCATAAAAAAAACACGGAATTAGTATTTAAGATTTTCAAAAACAATGGTTACCCAGACCACATAATCAAACAGGTAATTCATAAACATCGCGCAAATCAGCTGAGCCCCAATCTTACATCTGCCCAATCTAATACACCTGAGCCCAACGCTGGCTCATACTTTTCTACAACTTATGTTAAAGGGCTTTCTGAAAAACTTAAAAAATGCCTATCAAAAATTCAAAAAACTTTAGCATTCAAAAACCAACACACTGTTCGATCTCTCTTCTCAAGCCTCAAAGACCCGACATCCAAGGATAAACGATCTAATGTCGTATACACTATCCAATGCAATGACTGTCCAGCCACATACACTGGTATTACGTCCCAATATTTACATAAGAGAATTTATCAACATAGGTATGATTGCCATAAAAAAACCCATAATGATAACCCCAACGCTTTAGTATCTCACCATTTAAACACTGGTCATGAATTTGACTTTAACAACACCCAAATTAAATATTACGAAAATAATTATTTCAAAAGGTGCGTACTGGAAATGATTCAAATTAAAAGTGACCCTCACTCCATTAATTTTCGCACCGATACTCAAAACCTCTCGTCCAGTTATGCTCAACTTATACACACCGTCAAAACATGAATTTGAAGAAATATTCAGTAGTCTCCCTACAGGATGTGTTGGTCATTAGTGGCCAGCTTGTCGTTGGATATTAATTAGTGTCACACTCCCCCCTAGTGCAAATCTTTCTCAACTGTCTTCCGAACACATGTTACTTAATTTCCTACAAATGTACAAGGGTCGTCTGTTCTGCTTTATAATAAGGTGTTGGTCAGGGAAAATTTATAGTTGTGTGTTTGGCGTCAGCAACAATTGTAAGTGTCTCAAAGATCATATTATTAGTATTAGCTAAGAAACATATAACATTTCTTATAGACACATAGTCGATCAGTTTTAAACTCAGTACAGTGGGCATCTCCGTTGTGCATAATTTACACTTAGATGATAAAAATAAGTCAATAAAATAGTGTTATATTTATGTATGGATTCTTGAATGTGTAGTTGACTTGTGAGGTTGTTTTGTTGTGTGTGTCTGTGTGTGTGCGTATGTAATTCTAGCGTGTGTGTATGTACACGTCTACGTGTTAGATTTGTGGTATATATCTGTTTAGAATAGAGTGAGAGAGAGAGAGAGAGAGAGAGAGAGAGAGAGAGAGAGAGAGAGAGAGAGAGAGAGAGATTGAGGGATCATGTGAGAGAGATTATGACCGACATATATTTGAACTACATTGACTATGGTACTCTGTATAGACCAACCAAGTTCCAGGTAAATAACATTGACCAAAAATGTAAATATTAAGTAATAACCTTTTTCATATAATAGATCTGTTATCTATAATGTTGTGTTTTAAAGTCTGTAACCCTTTAATACAAGTTGGTAAATCATTTCTGTTATCGTGTGTATAATTCTCTATTTACATGAGGATGATAGTGTAATAAAAATGGTGAGTGTTTTAGAGTGCCAATCGTGGACAAAGACAAATAGAGGGGGAGAGAGAGAGAGAGAGAGAGAGAGAGAGAGAGAGAGAGAGAGAGAGAGAGAGAGAGAGAGAGAGAGAGAGAGAGATAATGAGAGGGAGAGAGAGAGAGTGTGAGAGCGAAGGGTGGAAGAGTGAGAGAGAGAGAGAGAGAGAGAGAGAGAGAGAGAGAGAGAGAGAGAGAGTGGGGTGATAGTGAGTGATAGATCGATTTCAGGTTAGAGTGAGAGGCTGGGTGGACTGGCGGGGGGAGCATGGGTGAAAGAGAAGGGTGATTGTGGACACATACATAAATTACATTATTCTATAGTACTCTTGACTATATTTTACAATATGATTACAATTACCGTATTATCCAAGTTTACCTGTTAGTAAAATTTACCAGAAACTTTTGTGTGTAACCTTTGTCAACTATCTGATTTAAGTCGTAATGTTTTACAATATTGTGTAAATTGTATATTTCTAAATTATGATTGTTTGCTAACACCAGTAGGGAGTGAAACATGGTAAAAATAACTTTTAATAATTACGTAGTGAACATCCCCTAATCTGTTTTAGTTATAGGTAATATATTACTTTGCTATATGTTGACTGTTGTAGGTATAAACAATTTTTGTACCAATCTAATATCCAATTGTTGGTTACTGTTTGTTTAATTAATTAAAATAACATTATATTTAGTAATTTAAATTGTAATACTGTATAAATTAAGTTCTCTCATACTATAATTTGCTCGCTTTCTTAAAGATAATTTGAAGATGTAAACAAACTATCATAAGTCTTCACATAAAAAATGATACATACATACCCACGCACACACTCACATCACCAACACGTTCACCCAAATATTTAATTGTTTCGTTATGTTTGATATTTCTACTGTATTTCATACACAGGTCCTGAAGATGACAATAAATATTGTCGAAACGTCGACGCAAAATTACTAAAAGTTGTATTATTGACCGATCCTCACTAACTATCCACTAAAACATTAACTTATTAACATTTTCTATTAAATAATATTTTGTATTTTTAGATAATTAAGCATTTTTTATTGTAAGTGTTATACTTTTCAGCTTTGCCCTTTCTCTGACTATTTAAATAACAGCTAAAAGAACATGTAATTTAACTTTAATAATTTATATAACCAAACCAATTCGCCCTGAGATATGAGTTTGTGAGCTGTCGATTAGCCGATCGATTCAGAATCGATTAATTTCTATAATATTAATAAAATCATTGGAAATTATAATTTTGAGTTATACTTATTTGTAAACATATAGATAGAAGAATTTCAGATAATATTTGACACCTGGACTCCAAGAAAAGAAGAAAATAACACCACTGAAGGAGTACACTCATTGAATAACGGAAGACCGCTAATCGATTAGGACATTTTATAATCTAGTTAACGCGGAAAAACAATTCTGGTTATTCTAAAGTACTAAATTAATTAAATTAATAATTAAAGGAATTAAAAATAAATAAATACATAAAAAATAATTAATAAATTAATAAATAAAAAATAAAATTTTTTATTTTCAATAAAATTTTTTTTTATTATATTATAATTTTTTGTAACCCCGAATAATTACGAATTTTAGATTTTGTTACAATAAAAGTAATACAAAAACAATTTGATGGTGGGGCCATGGGGATAAGAGTAAATATATGTAGAGAGAGTGAGGAGAGTGAAGAGCGCGTGTGGGAGAACAGGGCACATAGTTTTTTTAGTGAGGGTGGAGTTATACAGAGTCCACAATGCAAGGAGTTGTGGGGAGTAGTTGAGAGTTTTAAGGGAGTTTTTTTCGGAGTTACCTGGTAGAGTCAGAAACTATGAGTGTGAGTTGAAGGTAAGGAACATACACCCTTTGTGCAGAGAAGTTATCCAGTTGTAACGGTATAGAATTGTGGGCTATAATAGTTTTAATTTTAATTCAGTTTTAATTCTTAATTGCCAGTATCCACCTGTGAGGTGCCCCAGTATAACCAGCAACATACACTGTTACTATAAATTGTTGATGTCTGGAGACAGCACAGCTCAGACGTATTACGTAATAGCCCCAGCAGCAGTCTCTGTGTGTGTGAATCACAGTAGGCAGTCTATCACCAGTTTTTGCATCAGACAATAGCACAGAACAGTCATTAACTAACACCAGAGTAAACGTAACGTCCGCCTCGGGAAAGTTTTGGTAGACTGAAATGTCTAAGTAGGTCTACCAAAGAGTGGAGTTTAATAATGTAACAACAAACAGTTTGTGGGGTTCGAATATTTACGAAAAAAGCAGTTAAACAATATAGTGTGCAACACCGGGAACCTAGCATCGCTAGGTATCACAACGTAGTTAATGTAAACGATCTTTTATGTTGGCCAGAAGTGTATCAGTGAATAATAATTGTTAAAAGAGCTAGACAAAAGGTGGTGAATAAAAAGTATAAAAATAATGAGAGAGTGTGGGAAGTAGAATGGGGAGAAATAGACCTGGTTGTTAACGAGAGTACTGGTTGTAAGTATAGATTAGCATAGGACATTTTTATACAATAGAGTTTAGTAAGAGTAGAGAAGTAACATTAAAAAGAATATAAAAAGAAATAACGAGACAGAGACCATAATTCTTGAATCAATAAAATCATATTTGATTTTACTTAAACATGTGTTAGAGTAAGTTATTACGCCCGTTTAACATAAGCTGTCTTGTATGGAAAATCTCGCCTAATCGGACCTGGTAAGTAATGAGAAGTAAATAATCGGAAAATGTATTAAGGTTTCCATATTTGTCCTTTTGTTTTAAAAATATTGGTGGCGACCTATAAGCTGGGAATCTTCTGTTTTTGGTAAGTCAGGGTGAATGCGTAAAAAGGTAAGTAAAAGTTAATTATAAGGGGGGTAAGGAAATAGACCGTAACAATGGCGACCCTGCCAGGATGACTCATATGGAATTTTCTGATATGGGTTTAGGCCTGATTGGAAGTACGAGACAGGTTGTGGTAACGGCGTATTTGTATAATTTGCAATTATTATTTAGATTTATGTTGTGTAAATTAGGTTATGTTTTGATAGCGATGTAAAAAATAATATAAAACAAAAATGGAAAATAATAGTGACAGAATCAACAACACTGACTTATCTAGCACTAGTACAGACGATCAGGTGGCAGATAATAAGGAAAATAATGATGATATGTGTGAATCTGATTATGAGACGCATATGTTGAATCTTATAAAAACAGAGATGGTTAAGGGTTTTGATATAATGAATAAACGTTTTGACGAGATGGACAAAAAGTGGGATAAACATTTTGAAAAGTGGGATAAATTATCGCAGAAACCCGAGACAGATAAATTAAAAGAAAATAAAGAAAGTGACCTAAACCAGGTGAGTAGTTTTGATAGTGGAGGTAAAAATGATGATGATACCTTTACAAACAACTGTGTTAATTTCAGTGCAGCGGAGATAAAAAACGAGGTAAGTGAGGTCAACACTCAGAAAGAGGTTAGTTTAAATGTAAAACAGGTGGCCGTAAATATGGTGAGTAATAATGTTAGTTATGATGATGTTAACAAGAATAATATATTACTGAATGAAAATAATAATGATAAATTGAGTAATAGGGGTAGTGATATTGAGAATAGAAATTTAGTTGAGGTTAGAGTATTCAGTGATCATAATGAGTTAGAAAGAGAGCATAGAAATAGTTTAATTGTAGAGGGTGAACAGGGGGCAAATTTTTATGGGGTTAAATGTGAAACAGAGTTTTCACAAGTTGTTTATGGGGATAAGAGATCCTCACTAGGACATTTGGGTGACAATGGGTCGGCAAATGGTCACAATAGATTTTTGTGTTTATCTGGTACAGCCAGATGGTGTTTAAATAGTTTTGTGGTAGTGCCCTCTGTATGGAATGAGAATGTGAAATGTTGTGGTGATGAAAGTGATTATGAGAGAGAGAAAGAGTTAGAGTGTTTCAAGCTAAATAGAGGTTATGGAGAGTTGATAGAGAAGATGAATATTAAGAGAATTATGGTAAATAATGTAGATTTACCTTGTACTGTAGTAAACAACGTGTATATTGATGATAAATATTTACCTGTTGGGAGAAGTAGTGTACTTGTAGTAGCAGAATATTGTGATAATGATGTAATTGTAATAACAAACACTGACGGAGACTTTATAAAAAATACTAATGCAGACTTGATTTATGATATAGTAATAATGAGGGGTAACCCTACGTATTATTATGTGTAACGGGACATTTTGGCCTCCCCGGGGAAATAGATAAATTTGTATTTACATAAAAGTGAATTAGCATTTTTTACGATAATTTTGGGAAAACGTAAACAGAAAGGTAAATTTTGTTGGTAGTAAAGTTGGTGGCAGTGAGTGTGAAATTATTCTAAAGACGAAATAAACAACCAGCGGAATTGAGTCAAGGTCAGCTCCAGTGACTCTAAACTGGTAAACAAGTGATGTAACAGCATCACACGATATTACGTCAGCGACAAACAACAAGCTGGAATGTGGGAGTGTCAGCGCCAGCAGCTTCATCGCACTGACAAAACAAAGGCAGTCGGCAAACACCATCTATAAGTAACGGACGCGATCCGTCTGCGCGTCCGCCGGCTAGGCGAAGTTTTCGTCGCCCGCAACATATAAAAATGTGAATAATATATCTAAAATATGATTTAACAATAGAAATACATACTTAAAATGTGATTAACAGTTTTATTTACATTAATACAGTTAGGAAATTATGATTTAAATGAAAGTGCGCACGTAAAGAAATGTGACGTCGTTTGGACTCAAACTCAGCTAAGTAGTCTACAAGAATGAAAACAAAACTTTCAATTATGATTTAAATATTCAAAATTGTAAAATTCACATTCAAATATTTTCACGATTAATAGAGAGAGCTCTTAGAATCCTGGGGTAGATATGTGTGTGTGTGTGTGTGTGTGTGTGAGTGGAAACGCTGGTTTCCGTTGTGTTAGTTAAGTATTAAGCGAATTATTTTGTATTTATATTTCCTGTTTTATTTTGACTATTGCTGAACAAATTATGTTCAACTTAATATTGATCCATTTTATGTCTATATTTTACTTGAATTACTATGGGAACAAAATGTAAAAGAGGGAGAAAAGAATAATTTGTTATGATAAAAATTGAAATACCAATAAATTTTAAATCATGGGGAACAAATAAAGTTTTTGTTATTTCGACAACCATTTCTGTTCTTTTTAGTTCGCCGAAAAGAATCTGGCCCGACATGGTAAGTAATTATCTTTCTTGCAATTAATATAATATAAAGGCAAGATGGCGCCCGAAGAAATTTAAGAGTAAACAAATGATTATGTGATAAGTAATTAATAAAAATAAAGTAAAACTTAACAATGGCTTCCGAACGTAGGGACAATTTATATAAATGAATTCATATAAATATAGGCCACTTGGAGGGCAGAGATGGTTGTTTGGAATGAATAAAGCGATGTGTACGTAAAATAAATATAAATATGAGGTTAGGTTATAAGCATATGTAATACAAATAAATATAATTCTTTTGTTAGAGAAAAAATTGAGTGATACTATATGTTAGTATTTTGATATAAACCTAAGAATTTTACTGTTACAAAATGGAGAATCAAGAATTGAGTTTAGAAAACACTCTTACAGAGTCAATGTTAACTGACAATGTAGCGGCACAATCTACTCCAACGACAACACGAATTAAAGAGTTGTCGATGGACGATATGTTTAACTTAATAAAAACAATGTCTGAAAATATAAATAGTAACTTAAATGCAAAATTTGGGGAACAAAAAAGCGATTCCAATGATAAATATGACAAAATAGATGCTAAATTTGACAGACAAAGTAGTGATTTTGATGAGAAATTCGATAAACTAGAACGTTGTTTTGACGCTCAAAATAGCAATTTTGACGAAAAATTTAATGAACAGAATATTAAATTTGATGAATTAAAAAACCAAATTAACGAAATTAATAAACGTTTTGAGAATACTAATGAGATATAGAAACTAGCTTTAACAGATTAGAACAGAGTATAGAGAAAATGGTAGAGTCAGTAGAAAAACAAGTGTATAAAAATGTGGTATTAGAGAGTGATACGTTGAAAATAGTGAGAGAGTAAGTGAGAGAGAGAAAGTAATAGGTTGTAATGGAGTAGTAATTAGTGTTGATGAATTAGAGAAAGAGTGGCAAGAGAGATTAGATGAGTATGTAGGGCAGAGGGTAAATTTTCCCCATATTTAAGATGAACCAAGGTGTTCACAAATGTTGTTGTTGAAGGGCAAGGGTCCCTTGTTATTAGAAGACATGAGGTCTTTAAATTGTTCCTCAAGTTTTTATGAGTTAGTACCCCCTGTGTGGAATGGTGTTGAAAGTGTGAGATGGTGTTATGGTGAGAGAGATTTAGATAGAGAGTTGTGTGCAGATAGAGAAATAGAATTATATAAGTTAAAGAGAAATTATAATGAATTGAGAGAGAGGTTAGAAGGGGTGAAGATAAACAATATAAAATACTTACCTGTTGAAAGAGGGATAGAGGATTATTTTGATAATACCTTTATAAACAATAAACACTTACCTGATGTAATAGTAGAGAAATATAAAAATGATAAAATAGCTTACCTGACATTAACCAACAATACTGATGGAGACTGGACAATAACAACTTATGTTGACAAGGTTTATGAAATATTAATAGGGAGTAACCCTATAAATTATAATGGCATAATGAATGAAATAAAGTTAATGGATTATTATGATAATAATAATAACAAATTGTGTGTGGATAACAATGATGCATGTTATAAATATATTCGTTATATGTATGATGATGGAGGTTGAAATTAAAATGAGTGAATGGACAATTTTTAAATATTGTAATTTATGGTAATGACCCTGCCGACTTGGAAAATGAAGTGTGATAAATTGAATAATTAATGACGAATAATTTGTAAATAATTGATAGTGAAATTAGTGTTGTGTATTGTAATAAGTGTACAATATAAACAATGTGTGTAGGTAATTGTTTTAATAATAATAAGATTATTTCAGTAGACTAAATAAATGACGAAAATACTTTTGAAGACAGTAATTAATGAACTGTAATTGTTTTGATAATAACTGAAATATATTGTGTTTTCAGTAATTAATTTAATTAAAATGATTTGAGATGTTTAAAATATTTTGATTTATTTAAAATGTTATATAATTGAATTTTTATGAGGAATTTAAATTATTTTATGAGGTTTAATTTGATAATAATTAATGAATAAATAAATGTTAAAATGTTTAGTTTGTGGAATGCCTAGGTGTGTAAATAAATAATTTTAGTGAGGTAGTGTGTTCAAATAAAATTTACTCTTTATGTAATAAAATTTATTATGCAATAATAAAATGTAACAAGGTCACGAGTAAATAGAATTTGAAAATGAAATTGAAATTGTAAGTTATGTAATTTTGGTAAATCTAAAAAAGTGAATTGTTTATTTTCATGTAATGACAACAATGTTAAGTGTAAATAGTTTAAGTGACTAAGTAAATATATTGTTGTACTTATTATTTTATGTTAATGAAGGTTAAGGTAGGGAAAGTTAAGAAAGAAATGTATGAGGTTAAAACACCACCAAGACTAGAAATGTCATGTAATGTAATTTGTAAATTTTTTAAACAAAAATATATTTTATTTGTGATTCCCCAACTTTTCAGGCAGTCACGGCCTCACCGAACCCTGACCGTGGAATTGGTTTAGCTTTAACAGCTATGGTTGGGGCTCATTGCGTCACGTTCTGCCTTAACTGGCCATAGCTGTTATCGTTGTAAAGGTGAATTTAGAAATTTACAGGGGGGTAATTCAGGGGAATCACCAAATTATGGAACAGCGGCTGCCACTCTGTTTGAGTAGGAACAGCAAGGCCAGGTGGTAGACCCACATTAGGGGCGTATAATCTGTACATTTAGATATTATGATATCTAGTTTTTTAATAATGTAACGCAGAAGCAAGGACAAGGAGATGACAAAATTCCTCCAAAACTTCAGTCCTTGTGGAAGCAACTGGACGCCACAGTCCAGGGGGGGGTCATAGTGTGTGTGGCAGGAAGGTTACCCAGGGGGGTAATGAATTAAAAATTTGTTGTATTTTAATAATGATGACTCGCTACTGAGATAACTAAATAATTCTGTTTTGATTTGAAGAATGGATGCACTAGATGTTTCCTATATTGTGTTTATTATGTCTTATTGTATTAATTGCATGTAGTATGTTAGGAATAAGGATTATAAAAATATAATAATATTTTATAGGATAAGTTTTCAATGTGTTTAAAGATTTTAGATAAATAATGAAATAAATTTGAGATAATTAGAATTTTCAATGGGTTATAAAAGATAGAAGTTGGGTGATAGTAATTGTTTAAGTAAGACATTTGAGTCAGTACAAGTTGAATACAGATGGGTGTTAAAGAGAATAAGAGATGAAATACAAGTAATGTAGAATTTGAGGTGTAATAGTGACACAGTAGATACGGGGAAAATATGTAGAGTATTGAGGGATATATTGATGTAATAAATAAGTGGATATATTTTGTTGTAGTTGAAGTATTGTATTGGGAGAGTAATTAGAGTTGATGTGAATTTTGTAAAGGGGGTGGTGTGGTAGGAGTCCACAACGAAAGGTGTTGGGACAGGAGGGAACCGTTTAGCGCCAGAAAGGGTTGCCTAGGAAAGTCCAGGAACCAGATAAGGGAATGAGCTTTTGGGAGGGAACACACATCCTGAGTACAAAGGGGTAGAGAGTATTTTGTGATAAGGGTAGAATGATGCGAAATGAAGTAGAGTAGTTAGTTAGAGGTAGAGAAGGGTTGTTAGATGTTTTGGGAGATGGGTGTCATATTAGATAAAGATATTGTAAGGGAGTATTAGAGTCCTAAAAGGGGTAAGATTATGGGTAAATGCCAAGTTGATAAAGTGAATTATAATGAATAACTGAGAATCACCCAAGTTAATGAAATGGAATAATAAATGAAATGATATGTAAAAAAAGATGAATTAATAAAAGTTAAATTGGGATTAAAATGTAATTGATATAACCTTATATGCAAAGTTAAAGATGTAAAGTGTGTAAATTCTTAAATACAAATTGTTTATTTTAATGTAATAATAACAATGTGAATTATGAATGTACCATGTTTTCTTATGTTGTATTGTGTTTGTTAGTATTTAAGAGAATTTTATGAATTAAAAAAATTTTTTTTTGAAGAAAAATGTGTAATATGGTAATGGGAAATGTTTATTTAATTTCTGATAGGAATCAGGGCAGTAATTTTGAATTTTGGAATCAGAGTTAACAAGAAAAGCAGACAGCTTGAAATTATGGAAGTTTAAAAGATGTATTCATATATGTGTTAGAAGTAAGTGAAAGACAAAACCAGTGCTTCTTAACGCAAACCAGCACCGCTAGGGGGAAACAGATCAGTTGGGGATATGGTGTTGTATAAGGCCACTAGTTGATATTTGATTTGTTGTTTCAGTGTTTGGTGATGCTGTGGCGGCGGTCCTGAGCTGGCCAGCGCGTCAGAGTAGGGGTGTTAAGTATCTGACTTTATGGTGTTGGGATCTCGAGAGAGAAGTCCAATAATGTCATTCAGGGGTTCAGTAATGTCTGTAAAACATCAAGGGGGTTGTGGCGACATATCCTGGCTGATCCCTTTAGCAAGTATGAGTGTGTCAATGAGAGTTTTTATGCTTCGGCATAAAACCTCTCATTGAGGGGGTATTGTAACGGGACATTTTGGCCTACCCGGGGAAATAGATAAATTTGTATTTACATAAAAGTGAATTAGCATTTTTTACGATAATTTTGGGAAAACGTAAACAGAAAGGTAAATTTTGTTGGTAGTAAAGTTGGCGGCAGTGAGTGTGAAATTATTCTAAAGACGAAATAAACAACCAGCAGAATTGAGTCAAGGTCTGCTCCAGTGACTCTAAACTGGTAAACAAGTGATGTAACAGCATCACACGATATTATGTCAGCGACAAACAACAAGCTGGAATGTGGGAGTGGTCAGCGCCAGCAGCTTCGTCGCACTGACAAAACAAAGGCAGTCGGCAAACACCATCTATAAGTAACGGACGCGATCCGTCTGCGCGTCTGCCGGCTAGGCGAAGTTTTCGTCGCCCGCAACATATAAAAATGTGAATAATATATCTAAAATATGATTTAACAATAGAAATAAATACTTAAAATGTGATTAACAGTTTTATTTACATTAATACAGTTAGGAAATTATGATTTAAATGAAAGTGCGCACGTAAAGAAATGTGACGTCGTTTGGACTCAAACTCAGCTAAGTAGTCTACAAGAATGAAAACAAAACTTTCAATTATGATTTAAATATTCAAAATTGTAAAATTCACATTCAAATATTTTCACGATTAATAGAGAGAGCTCTTAGAATCCTGGGGTAGATATATATGTGTGTGTGTGTGTGTGTGTGTGTGTGAAAGCGCTGGTTTCTGTTGTGTTAGTTAAGTATTAAGCGAATTATTTTGTATTTATATTTCCTGTTTTATTTTGACTATTACTGAACAAATTATGTTCAACTTAATATTGATCCATTTTATGTCTATATTTTACTTGAATTACTATGGGAACAAAATGTAAAAGAGGGAGAAAAGAATAATTTGTTATGATAAAAATTGAAATACCAATAAATTTTAAATCATGGGGAACAAATAAAGTTTTCGTTATTTCGACAACCATTTCTGTTCTTTTTAGTTCGCCGAAAAGAATCTGGCCCGACATGGTAAGTAATTATCTTTCTTGCAATTAATATAATATAAAGGCAAGATGGCGTCCGAAGAAATTTAAGAGTAAACAAATGATTATGTGATAAGTAATTAATAAAAGTAAAGTAAAACTTAACATATGGTGGTACAATGAGAAAAACAAATTTTTATGGGTATTACACAAATGATATCCATATGAGACATACAAATAAAATTGAACAGTGTTATGTGCAGAAAAGAGTAATTTTTGATGATGGGGGTTGAGAAATACGGCATGACCATCAAATTATGTGAGTAATGGTAAAATGACCTGGCTGATTTAGGTAATGAAGTGTGGTAAATAATAAAATTCTGACGAAAAGTTGTAAATAAATATGTGTTCGTGTTAGATGTATTGTGTCAGGGTATATTGATAGAATGTATACAATTGTTTATGTAACAATGTTTATAGTATGTATAATTGTATAATAATATTTTATTTTGTTAATTAACAATAATAATTAACAGGAGGTATTAAGGAATTTTATTTTGCATCGTGTATTTAAATAAAAAATGTTTTAAATAATGTAACTAAAGCTACATTGTCTTGAGTGTAGGAGGTTATTAAAGTAATTTAAAAAGGTCAATTTTATTAATGAAGTCAAATTAATTGTGATTTGAAGTGTAATAAATAGTAAGTGAGTAATATGTCAATACTAAAAGAGTTATCTAACTTGAAAATTGAAGGAAGTACATGTATTTATGGTGTTGTAATCTGGATTGTTGAGACTGCGTCAGTGTTTATAAAACCAGTCTGGCATACAACTGTTGATGTAAACAGGTGTGTTGCCTGTTGTGTGACTAATGTTTACAGGTTGATGTTTGTTTCATGCTTGAGTTGACAACAACAAGAATGTTGTATTTTGCTGAATCATTGCTAGGAGTAAATCCTATTATGAAATAAAAGACATGCAAGATGTGTTGAAATGAAGATAATTTTTTGTAATGTAAGGAAATGACTTAATGTTTTGAATATAATGCAGTTAAATTTTATGTGAAAGGATTTTATCCATGTAGATTAATAAATTATAGTAGAATTATTTTGAACATAATGTAACTAAAGCAATTTCACTGTTTTGAATAAGAGAAGGAATGAAATTAAGTTGGAGTTAGATTTAAAATGTGGACTCTAATAATGAATTTAAATATTTTAATTATACTACTTACGACTATGGAGACTGCCCAGCCTGCATATTTTACACACACACACACACACACACACACACACACACACACACACACACACACACACACACACACACACACACACACACACACACACACACACACAGAATATTAATAAACCCTTAACATTTTTGAAAATACCCCTCCCTGCTGGCACGTGGTTATAGCTCGAGCTATTAACTTTTCATTTTCTTGTATTTGATAATGTGTCCGAATTTTCTGTTGATGTTCTTTGGTTACTTACTCACTTCACTGACACATAATTGTTAATGGAAAACTCGAGTTTTAATATTTAAACTTAGAAAATTTTGACGAGCCCCTTTTGGGCTATACCTGTACAGGTAAAGTCTCCAGGCGAACTGCGCAGAGCCGCTATATGTTCGCGGCCAACTCAATTTCGTCTTTCTGGGTGGAAACGAAGGCCTCATGGTTCGTCGTCACAGCTCTGTCCTATTTAAACCATGTAAGTGTTTGTGTGCTGATCATATAGGATATTCGCTCAGCACTGGCTGACGTCACAAGATAGGCGGGACTTAGGCTTTACGTCCGGCCGCATGGTAAACTAAGTGAACAGAAATTGTTCTCTTAGCCATCTTTGCTTTGCACAAAACGGCGTCACTCCGCGCGCATGGTTGTGTGATGCATACGAGTGCACGGCCACACACTTGCAAAGTTCTCAGAAACTGAGGCTGGGTGCATTCTTCTGTACTGATTGCACAACTGTGGACACATATTACTCCCTTGTTAACACGGCTCTTACAATACAACACGTGGTCTGGTCACAGTTGAAAAGTAAATTTACAAATATTTTAATAAAACCCCAAAAAATTTAATAAAATAAAATCCCATATTTTTGTCACGTTACAATACCCCCCCCAATGAGAGATCTTCTGCCAAAACAGAAGAAATCTCATTGCTAAAACCCCTAAGAGGACCGGTGAGGAACTGGTGCCAACAACCCCCTTTTGTTCTTATACTTCATGGGCAAACAACCCCCCTGGCTCGGCGACTATGGACGCACCTGAACGAGATCACTGGACTTCTCTGTGCGAGATCCCAACACCGAAAAATCGAACAGATACGCACCACAGCGCACCTCACCTTCTAACATGTTTCCCCAAAAAATCCAAATCCCTGGCTTAGATTATGCCAGATCCTCAACCGATATGTTCCCCCTTACATGCAAACTGGGCTGCCTTAAGCAGTTACTGGGCTCACACACACACACTTATACTACATACTATCAAAATTGAAATATTCTTTGAAAATTTATTTAAATTAAAAATCAATAGCTGTCTTCTTTAAAATCAAAACACAAATCTTTCATCTAACTTGAATAATTCTCTACATTAGTTTCTTATTATTTGAAAATAAACAGATTGAACACTTCTTAAAATAGGAACATCCTTAACCTAACATGTGATTATACCTATATTCTAACAATACAATTCAATAAAACACTAACAATACACAAACAATAACATCATCAAAGTTCAAAAATATCAATTAGATGGCAGGCACAAAATCAAGAAATTTTTTTTTGTTTTTTTTTTTTCAAAAATTTTAAATTCCAAAAATTTTAATTTATTAAAAGATATTCCTTTTTTCAATATTGAAATTATTTAAAATTATTCAAATTAATTAAAAGCAAAAATTGGCTTTACTTCCTTGCTAAACGTCTCTAGTATATGGCATCACCTATCAGCTGATCAAAACTGGGTCAAGTCAAGAACCTTGACCTACATAAATCATACACAAGTTACATCTGAAAATACATTGAACATCTGTAAAATTCTACCTTTAAACATAAAAGCATAATAAAATAAAACATTTAAAATAACAAAATATTATTATAATTAACAATCAAATTGATGTTTAAATTACTCAAAATAAACACTTTATAGCTTTACATTATTTTCAAACTTTATCAAAAATTGTCACTGGTTTCAATTAAAATTTTATATTTTTTACTATAAATCTCTTTATTTAATCATCTCCTTCTCCACTACTTTGGGTGATGTAATTATTTATAACAACTTGATCTGCTACTTGGCATTTATACCTATATACTCTTTCTCACTCTGACTCTAATACCACTAACAACTTTAACTATCAGGACACCCATCTCTATCAAAATATCTATCAAACAATCTCTAAACCCAACTTACTATTAAACTCAATTCGCCACCTTCTCTCGATATATATAAAAAATGTTCTCTAACCCTTTGTACTTAGGATAAGTGTTCCCCCCCCCCAAAAGCTCATTCCCTTATGTTGGTTCCTGGATTCTACCAAAGGTAACCCTTTCCGGCGCCAAACGGTCCCTTCCCGTCCCAACCCTTTTGTTGCGGACTCCACCATTACACTATCCCCTATTACAAAATTACCATCCCCAAGTCCCATTCTAATTACCTCACTTCACCTACAACAAAATAACATCACTTATAACATCAATATATCAATCATTACTCTACATATATTCCCCATAACTACTGTGTCAACATCAATACTTCTCAAATTCTGTTACATTACCCCACAACCACATTACATTACTTCAAAACAATATTTTCATCTCTAGTACCACTTTAACTTTAACTTGGACTGATCTACATGTCCCACAAAATATTAATCACCCACAATCTATCTTTTATTAACTTTCACAAATTATTTAAAATCTTAACTTTGTCAATTTACTTTCCGCATTATTCGAAACAGTGTTTTTAACACATTACAACATTATATTTAACATTAATTACCTTGAACATTAATAAACAATTTAACAGTGACATTCTATTACTACTGATCAGCTGACATTCCTAGCCAGGTGAATGGCCTCACTGCCAACACATTTCAAAATTATGCAAATTACATGAAATACCTCTTTTTATCAATCCTTATAGCTACCATTATTGTTTCCCCTCTTTCTGACTCTGGTACTATTGTGTAAACCGCCTGCCGGTCGGTATAGTTATTTACTTTATTTCAAAATTACACAAATTATATAGAACACATATTTTTATCAATTCTTACCTCTAACACAATAAAATAATACATTTATAAAATACAGAATGAACACATTATACTGAACGTATGAACACCTATTTATCAAAGCGTAATACAAGCATTTTATTAGAGCAAAATTGAGTTATCATTTTTTAAATTACAAAATTTAAATTCGTTGCTCGCCGGAGCAACCACCCAAATCCACACACACTATTGTATTTTATGTTGGACTGTAGCGCCCATTTGCCTTCACAAAGACTGCATAGTTGGAGGAATTGAACATCTCCGTGTCTTTGCTTCGGCTTTACATTTTAAAAGTTTTAGGTATCGACATACCCTCGTTTTATATTGATAAGCCCTTAAAACGGGTCTACCACCTGGCTATGCTGTCCCCACGCAGACAGAGTGGCAGCCGCTGTTCCATAGTTCTGGGATTTCCCCTAGTTTCACCTCCCTATTAATTTCTAATATCAACCAATTTCAAGCCAGCTATGGTCAAGGGACTTGATTATGGCCATAGCTGACTGCTAGCCAAAACCACGATTAGTGCTGGTAAGGCAGTAATCGCCCGAAAAGTCGGGGAAATCAAACTTCACTTTAATGCCTGTCCTATTCATCATTATTATGTATGGCACGAGAGTCTATCAAGGTACAATTAAAACTGTACAAAAAAGGTGTGCCGTACATTTTCGCCATTTTGGCCTCCGATGGAGGTAACACTCACTGTTACCCCCAACCCATTCCACTATCTACTGGGGCACAGGCCACCCCAGCAATAGCACATTAATAGCTAAATTAACTTTATATAAAACATTATAAACTAAGGAATTTTCATTAACCATTCATCCATCATCATTTGAATCATTCATCATTTATCATTTTCTACAAATAAATTTCTTAAAATTTTTTAAAATTATTGTTAACATTTGTTTCTCTTTATATTTCAGTTATTATTATTATTTAAATTATTATCTCAAGTTGTTTTCCTTATTGCAGTTAAAATTCTTTCATTTGAGTTAAACATCGGTAAACCTTTTATTATAGCTGATTTGTATCATAAAATTTTTATACTTACAGTCCATTATTCACATACTGACATACACAAAATATATACACCAATAACTCCAAGTAACCTCTGAAACATTCAATCACAGTGTTATTTTGAATCAAACAATTTAACAATTAATTACCAAATTCACATCTCGAAAAATAATTTAAATCCATTAGCAAAATTCAATTATACAACATTTACGTCAATCAGAATATTTTAAACCTTTCAAATTACTTTAATTAAATTAATTATTGAAAATACAAGTTACATTGCTATCAGAACAATTACAATTCCCTAATTACTGTCTTCAAAATTAATTTTGTTATTTGTTTAGGTTGCAAATATTAATGTTATTATTATCACAATTACCTACATACACATTGTTTACCTGACATCCTACAATACACACAATTAAATTCACTACCCTTATTTACAAATCGTCATCATTATTACTCAGTTATATCACACTTCAATGTCCAAGGTTGCGAGGTCAAAAACCACAAAACAAAGCATTTAAAATTGTCCATTGATTGTATTATAGTTTAGCCTCCATCGTCAAAGATTAATCTTTGCTTCAAGTAACATTTTCCAATTGTATTGACACACATATTGCTACTTGGTGTGTCATAACCATAAAATTCAACTTCATCCGTTATATCATAATAATCATTAACCAAATTAACATTATGTATTTCTGTCAAGTCTCCAGTAGTAAATATTTCCAATATCGGGTCAGTTACTTTCTTATTATAAATTAAATCATTCTTATTTAAATACACTTCTAACATTTCTTTCCACTCATCATAATCTCTCTTTAAATTATATAATTCTGTCTCTTTATCAACACACAATTCTCTATCTAACTCTCTCTCATCATAACACCATCTCATACTTATAAAATCATTGCACACAGAGGGTATAAACTTATACAAAATTGGGAAACAAAAATCATCTACTAACACGGGACTCTTGCCCTTCAAATACAACACTTGTGTACACAAAATAACATCATCATAAATATAGGGAAAATTTACCCTCTGCCCCCATTCTACCACTATATTATCTTTCCACTTTCTCTCTAACTCATAAGCACACATTAACATTTCATTATTACACTCTACAACTTCATCCGTACTCTCACTATTTATTTTCAACTTATCAATCTCTGATACTACCTTTTCAGCTATATTGCTATTCTCAATATTATTTTTATCATTTTCGATATCATCATCATCATTTGTTAACTCTTTATCTAGTACACATTGTTACACATGTCATTATAATTTTCATTTGTATTACTCTTGTTTGTATTCATCACATGTACTCCCATTCGCTCAATACTCTGTTCTAATTTATTCAAACTAGTTCTTATTGTTTCATTGGTATTTTCTATACATTTATTCATTTCTTGAATATCATTTTTTAATTCATCAAATTTGTTATTCTGAATATTGAATTTAGCGTCAGAATCACTCTTCTGTTCATTGAATTTCATATCTACACTACTTTTAATCTCTTGAATTTCGTTTTTCTGTTCATTGAATTTTGTATTGAAATCGCTATTGTTCATATCAAATCTATTGTTAATTAGATCAAATAAGTCATTTAATGACAACTCTTTTTCTCTTGTTTTAATTGTTACGGGAGTTGAAATCGCTCCCTGCGTACTGATTATAGATTCTTCTACATTATGGTTCTCTGTTGACAGTGACTCTGTTTGAATACCTGAGTCGGTATTTATTTGACTCTCGGTCTGACTGTCAGAGAAACTGACTTCATTATTATCTGCTATTTTTATACTTGATACTTAGAATACTTTAATTAATTTGATTTTTTGTAATACACTTTCTATTTCATGTCAATTTTGCGTAACTGACGCACTTTTATTTTATTACGCTAACCTTAAAATACGCTTGTATCTTATTTGTAGGTATGCAATTTTATTTTTAATTAGTCAAATTCGTTCCTGTCGAGGCGCCAATTGTTAAGTTCTATTTCAATACAAATTACAAATATACATAAAATTATCAAATTCCACTCACCTTCAGAATTTGTTTTCTAGTCCAGGGTTGCGTCATACGAACGTTAGGATACAAGCGTGATTTTTTAGGTTGTGAAATAATGTACTCTACTCATTTCTTTGAAGAGAATTAACATTTTAATAAGCAAGTATTTCAAAGTAATACTATTATTTTTCCAATAAAATTTGACAAATTGAATTTAAATTTTCATACCTGTTGGTCACACATCTTATATTGTTATATTTTAATTATACTACTTACGACTATGGAGACTGCCCAGCCTGCATATTTCACACACACACACACACACACACACACACACACACACACACACACACACACACACACACACACACACACACACACACACACACACACACACACACACACACACACACACAGAATATTAATAAACCCTTAACATTTTTGAAAATACCCCTCCCTGCCGGCACGTGGTTATAGCTCGAGCTATTAACTTTTCATTTTCTTGAAAAGTGATAATGTGTCCGAATTTTCTGTTGATGTTCTTTGGTTACTTACTCACTTCACTGCCACATAATTGTTAATGGAAAACTCGAGTTTTAATATTTAAACTTAGAAAATTTTGACGAGCCCCTTTTGGACAGGTAAAGTCTCCAGGCGAACTGCGCAGAGCCGCTATATGTTCGCGGCCAAATCAAATTTCGTCTTTCTGGGTGGAAACGAAGGCCTCAGGGTTCGTCGTCACAGCTCTGTCCTATTTAAACCATGTAAGTGTTTGTGTGCTGATCATATAGGATATTCGCTCGGCACTGGCTGACGTCACAAGATAGGCGGGACTTAGGCTTTACGTCCGGCCGCATGGTAAACTAAGTGAACACAAATTGTTCTCTTAGCCATCTTTGCTTTGCACAAAACGGCGTCACTCCGCGCCCATGGTTGTGTGATGCATACGAGCGCACGGCCACACACTTGCAAAGTTCTCAGAAACTGAGGCTGGGTGCATTCTTCTGTACTGATTGCACAACTGTGGACACGTATTACTCCCTTGTTAACACGGCTCTTACAATACAACACGTGGTCTGGTCACAGTTGAAAAGTAAATTTACAAATATTTTAATAAAACCCCAAAAAATTTAATAAAATAAAATCCCATATTTTTGTCACGTTACACCGGTTTGATTGAAAGTAACCAATTAAACTGGTTCCCTCTGTTATAATGTCTCAGACAGGGGAGACGTTATAAAGGGTTTGGGTGATAATGATAAATAAGGCATGTGAGTGAGAGTTAGAGATAAATAAATAATGGGAGTTAGAGAGAATAAGAAGTTGAAATACAAATAATGCAGAAAGAGGGTATTAGATATTTCAGGGACACAGTAGTGTTAGTGATTATATGTAGAGAAAGTGAGAGTAATGTAAATGGAGATTAAATAGTTGATGGTAATATTTTGTAGGTGAGGGTGATGTTGTAGGGAGTGATCAATGTGCGTCGTTGGGCAGGTAATTGTGAAGGGTCGAAGAGTGTTTGCCTATATTTGGTGGAGGGGTAAAAGGTTATGCATGGAATTGCCAGGTTGGGAACACACATCCTAGTTACAAAGAGGGTATTAAGTATTTTATTTTGAGAGGAAAATGATTTAAGTGGAATTAGTGTTGAAGGGGGTTATTATTGAGAGATTGGTGTCACCCTATGCAAAGCTGTTAGTGGTTGTTAGAAGGAAGAAGGTGAGTAAGGTTATATATATATATATATAGATGCCCATTCAATAAACCAAATCATTGTGAATGACTGAGAATCACCCAAACCGATTAATAATGAAAATGTTAAATAGAGAAAATCATAGTTGAAATGCAATAATAAATGAAATGTTATGTAAAATGAATGTTGATAATAAACTTGAATTTTTGGAAAAGTTAATGGTATAGTAAATGATAAATAATTGATAATGAATTAATAAAAGTTCAATTGAAATTAAAATGTAATGTTTATAATTTTATATGCAAATTTAAAGATGTAAGGTGTGTAATTTCTGATCAAATTTAAATGTGAATTGTTTATTTTAAGGTAATAACAACAATGTTAATTATGAGTGTACTGTATGTATTATGGTAGTGTAGGAATCTTAAACATGTATAGTATGTTTTTTTTAGTAGTTTCCCCTACCTTTCAGGCGGTCATGGCTTCACCGAACCCTGACCATGGATTTATAATGTAAATATATTCTAAATTGGTGAACTTAGAAATTAACCGGGGGGGGGGGGGGGGTAGCTCAGGGGAATCTACATAACTATGGAACAGTGGCTATCATCGAAGGTGGTGATAGTGCCGTATTAAGGGTGTGTGAATCATTATAGTAGGATTACTGGTGTCCTCGGACATCAGTAATGCCGAATTTTTTATATGATGCTGAAGCAAGAACGGGGTAGGCAGCATCTACACCCTAATTATAATTCAGTTCTTGTGGATGCAAATGGGCACTGCAGTCTACCATCAATCAACAATAGAGTGTGTGGAAGGGAGCTGGCTGTTACAAGCCAGGGGTGTAAACAATAGAGTGTTTATGCAACCAAGTAAATGTCTTGCACGGTTTACCCGTGAGGTGGTTTACCTAAGTGTAACTGGGTTATAGGGGGGATATTAGATTTTGATGTAGAAGGAGGTTACTAAACTGTTAGTAATGAGTTATTGAATATTAGATTGAATGATGTAAATGATGCAAAACAGGTAGTTGATTTTATAATGTACTTACATGATTTTGTGTTGATTTGAAATGTTTTGATGGAGATGATTAACAAAGTTCAGAAAGATATAAGCAAATAGTTTGTTATTGTGTAGTTGATTTAAATGTGTTTAAGAGAATTTTAATAATGAATTTAAATATTTTAAATGTAATTTGGGGGATGAGAGATATTTATAATATTGTAATGGGAAATGTTTATTTAAATTCTGATGGGAATCAGGGCAATAATTTTGAATTTGGGGGAAGAGTTAACAAGAGAGAGTATACAGAATGATGTTAAGGAAGTTTATAAATGTATCATGTTAGTGTAAGGGTTCATATATACATGTATTAGAAGTTAAGAGTTACGAAAAACCAGTGTTTCTTAACGCAAACCAGCACAGCTAAAGGGAAACAGATCAGTTAGGGATATGGTATTATACAAGGCCACCATTTGATATTTGGAATTGTTGTTTCAGTGTCTGATGATGCTGTGGCGGCGGTCCTGAGCTGGCCAGCGCGTCAGAGCAGGAGCGTCAAGTGCCTGACTGGCCTTGCGGTGTTGTGATCTCGAGAGAGAAGTCCAGTAAGGTCATTCAGGTGCGGTCACAGTCACCAGACCAGGGGGTAAGTTAGATATTTTTTTTTGTAAACTGTAAAGGGGGTTGTGGCGACATATCCTGGCTGATCCCTTTAGCAAGTATGAATGTGTCAATGAGAGTTTTTATGCTTCGGCATAAAACCTATCATTGAGGGGGTATTGTAACGGGACATTTAGGCCTACCTGGGATAATATAAAATTTATTGTATTTCGATAAAAATAATATTTGGTGATGTAATGCTAATATTGAGGAAACATAAAAGGTAATATGAAATATTAATTTTGGGGAAAAGGAAACAAACTTATTTTCATGAATTATACAACGCAATAGACAAACGTGCGTAATTGTGCCAAGGTCAGTTCCAGTGAGAAGCGAAACAGCTATTTTTAGATGAGTGACTAACATATTATGTAACAGAACAACATACGATATTACGTCAGATCATACGTCACGCTGGAATGCATAGGAGTGTCAGTCGAACTCACATATTGGCGTAGTGATACAAAACTAGAACAATAAGATTTGGTCATGTAACCCACGACCACTTCAGAAAATAGTCCAGTCCGTCTCGCCCCAGTTCAAATCTGCTATTTGTACCGGCCGGTCGCAGACAAAAGTTCCGGAACGAAAGTGCGGGCCCGCAACTCAAACAAAATGTGATTTATTCAAATTTATAACATTAACAATCATGAAGTGACAGTTTCGGCGATATGTAAAAACAAATTATCAGTAATAGAAATGTGCGTGTGAAATGAAGGCAAATACGCGAGGAGGCGGACTATGGAAATACCATGATTCAGCTAAGTAACCTACAAGAATAAAAACCAAAATTTACAATTAGGGCTCATAAAATTCAAATTTAAATATTTTAATAAAAATGGAGATCTCTTAAAGTCATGGGATATATGTGTGAGTGTGTGAATGCAAGCGCTGGTTTCCGTTATATAAGTTAAGTTGTAGCAAATTATTTTATATTTATATTTTTTATTTTATTTTGAATATTACTGAAACAAAAAAATGTAAGAAAGGGAGAAGGAAGATTTTGTATTGTGATGGTACAATTCTGGTGCAATATTAAATTAATAAAAAACATGGTACAAAAGACCATAATTATTGTATTCATTCATTTTTAACAATTTGGTAATAATTATTTAAATATTTCATAATCCCTGTGAAGCTGTGGTGAGTGGACTATATACATATTTTATAACACGCAAATGTGAATTGACAGGATTCTGACCGTTTTTCATTGCGGAACGACAAACACAGCAAAAAACGTATGTCGCATACCGAGATAAAGCAACGAGCCCTGATGACGTCAGCGGTGAGGAATGCATTTCCGTAAACAAATCAAGGCTTGGCGAGATGAACAATAGCCTGATGACGTAGTTTTTACCCCACCTACGCCATGTGAAAAAAAGAGTCTTGGTCATTTTCTTCTAGAGCGTGAACGTAGCCGGCCGGCAAAAGGGTTCACCAAGTGAATTTTAACTTTTACACCAACAAAAGTGGTTAATTAACTATAAACTATCAGAAATGTTGGGGTGGTAAAGTGCAATACTCCAAGATGTGACCGGTAGCGAAATCGGTCAACTCGCGGTGTGCGATGTTTTACCGGACGAACAACCGCAGCTCAGTAGCGGTCAAATTTGGTGAGAACGTTCCAACATTCATTCAGTAAATTCATTCAAAATTATAATGACCAATTCTAAATCAATAAAATATTTTATTTAAAAATATTGATGAGCTCAATAAAATAAATAAATTGTACCAGAGCGTGAGAGAGAGAGAGAGAGAGAGAGAGAGAGAGAGAGAGAGTGAGAGAGAGAGAGTGACTTACATCATGCTGGGTTGTGCGAAATGTATATATGTTTAATGATTAATAATCATTAATCAAATGTTTCATGTTTATTGTTTATTTTGGAGGGTTTGATGTTTACTTTGATGTTTGCTAAACGCACCATTGCGTAATATGTACGTAGTCTTTTGGAAAGTAAATTGGGTATATCATTGGTAAAAATTGTAACAAGGAATTATTATTTCCAATAACAATTTCCGCTACTCAAGAGTTCGCTTAAACGAATTCCTGCCCTATAGTGACTTTGAAAGGTAAGTAAAATTACAAGTTATTTACGTCTATATTTACTTATATCAAGATGGCGCCCGACCTTTGAAATTAAATTAAAGCAAAGACGTTATATCGTATATTTGATTGCACCAGAACAGGGACAATTTTATTATATAACAGTATGTAATGATGGGGTTGAAGGGAATGTATAAAGTTTTTTTATTTTGATTGAAAAAAGATAAATTTAATTGGATTTTATAATTTAATAAAGTAAGATTCATTTGAACATTAGAAAATTAATTATTAATTATTCCAAGCAACCATCTTGTTTTCAACTCATCCAATTCGAATTCTGGATACGGTGAGTAAAAAATTTAAGTTGGCTATATAACAACATGGCGGCACTAGCCGTAAGTGTACAAAACGTAAACAAAACCAATTCATAAATTTATAAATAAAGTGAATTAGTTTGTTAGTTAACACGTGCACAACTCAGGTATCGAAAATTATTTTTAGGCAGACTTGGTTTCCTGCTAACATCCTGCAGCGAGAAATCATTTTGTTGGGTAATGAAATGCAAATTACAAGTCTCTGCCTCACTTAACGTTCCACTGGCACAGTTCCTATGCCACTACAGGTATTGCTGTCAGACTTTTGTTGTAAATTTATAAATTAAAACTATAAATAATCTATGAATAATAAAATAATCTGTATATAAATAATCTATAAACGTGGAAAAAAATTTAAATTTATGAATTTGTAGATGTAGACACACTTTTGGCTTAATGATTGTAGATAGAGGGATGATAACAGACAATTGTATTATTCAAAGAAATGTGAAATAATTATAAATCAACTAAATGCTAAATTATTGTATTGTACCTGCTGTTTTGATGTCTAGAAAAGACAGAGTGATAATAATGTGACGGGAATTGTATGTACTGTATCAGTTGACACTTTGTATGTATTATAATTAGTATAAGTATAGGTATAGGTATAAGTATTTTTTAACACCAGTAAAAAGGGGATTCCCCAACTTTCGGGCGGTCACGGCCTCACCGAACCCTGACCGTGGATTTGGCTTATCTTTAACCAGCTATGGCCAGACTTATTATACCCTGACCATAGCTTGTTATCGTTAGAAAATGTGAACATAGAAATTTAGCCTGGGGAAAAAATTGGGGGAATCTCTAAAAAAACTATGGAACAGCGGCTATGCACCTAATGGGGTGGTAAACCATTTAAGGGGGTATAATTAGTTTACTGTTTTTGCTGGTGTCTTGTACACCAGTGATACCAGACCTTGTGTAAAGCTGAAGCAAGACGGAGTAATTAAGAAATTACCCAAATCACATTCAGTTCTTGTGGAAGTAATTGGGCGAGACAGTCCAGCCATAAATTGCAATAGTGTAGGGGATAGGGGGTAGCTACGTTATAAGCTACGTAAACAATGTAATTTCAAAATAGGGACGGGCCAGTGGCCTTAAGCTGTGAGAGTATTACATAAAATTGTAACGAATTAGGGTAAGGGGTTTTGAAGGGGAATGTTAAGAAATTGGGCAAATTGATGGCCTCCGTTAAGGAAAATAGAAGTAAACTGGAATTATTAGAAAGTTGAATTTTTAATTGAATTTGAGAATTATTTTTTGATAATTTGAACTATTATGAGAAAAATCTGTTTTTGATATAATTTACTATTGTACTTTGATATATGGTCATTTACTTATGTACGTTGGATGTTATTTGGTTTGAATAATATGTCATGTTAGCATAAGGCTACCTCTTGTTGAAGAGTAATATGATGTTTGTGTATAAAGATACTCAAGATACCAAATCAGTACTTTGGGCAAAGCAAATCAGTACTTCTAGGAGGAACCCAAATCAGTGTAAGGATATAGAATAGTGAAAGACCATTTGCTAATGTTTTTGATTTGTTGTTACAGAATCTGGGTGGAACTGTGGAGGTGGACCTGTGCTGGCCAGCGCATCAGGACAGGGTCGTCAAGTGCCTGTCTGGCTTTACTGTGTTGGGATCCTGTAAAGGAAGTCCAGTAAAGTCATGCAGGTGCGGCCACAGCCACTGGATTAGGGGGGTAAGTACCCTATTTTTAATCAGGAAACAAGGGGGGGCCGTGGCACCATATCCTCATTTGTCCTCCTGGGTTTAGGCAACGAGAGTTTTTATGTTTTGGACATAAAACCTCTCATTGGGGGGGTATTGTAACGGGACAAAATTTGTATAACAATTTTAAAACTTATTGTAACAAAGTATATCTGGTTCGTAGTATAGAAGTATAGAGGGGGCAAAAGATGTCCATACAAGGTGATGAATGCAGCAAGTTGAATTCAGAGTAACCCGTGAATCACTGATTAGTCATTTGTATGCGTTGATACAGCCAGCGACCAGGACGAGACAAGGTGTGGGAATCCACCTAAAACTGGTTTTATAGGCGTCACCAAGCGGAGTTTTTAACGTTGAGATGCTATTGCAGAGCCCATGTAACGGCCCAGTCTCCAACTCACCATCAGACCGTGTGGTCGTGTTATACAGTGCCCGCGGGCGAGTACGGTAGGCCTACCGAGTTTTTGTGACAAAAGCTGTGAAAATGTTTAAAAGAAATAATAGTCAGTCCTCAAAGTAAAGTGTATGAAAACCATGGAGACATAAATAAGGACTGTTAGATATTTTTGTTGATTCTAAAGTGAGTGTCAAGTGGTGGTGCAACTCCCGGAAACTACTACAGAATGGATAAGTAACAAACTTAAATGGCCAGAATTCATTAAAACTTAATGTCACTTAATATATTTTAATTGTTAAACAAAATCTATTACACTAAAAATCAATAAAATAATGAGATCTCAATAAGGGGGGAGGGGTAAATAGAGAAAGAGAGTGTGTGAGAGAAAGAGGGGGTAAGAAAAAGAGAGCAAAGTACTGATTTGCGTATTAAAACATTTTTCGTTGAGTGTTATAATTTTTGTCATAAAACTTTTTGTCTATTAACTTTCGTCTTATAACTTTTACTTTACAACAGTTGTATTTTTTTTTTTTTTTAAATAAAATGTGTTAGTATAATTCTTACGCCGAAATACCCATAACCTAATCTCTGTATCAAAAGTTCGTCTAAACGACCCTGGAGTTTTTTATATAAGGGAATTCTGTTTATTTATCTAAATTATTTCTTTGGGAAGAATGTAATTGGTTTCCATATTTACTCCAAAAAATATGGTGGCAAAACAGTGATGGCTTTGGGGATCTTCTGTTAAGGTAAGTCGTAGATAGATCACAATAATCGGGGTAAGTGTCTTCATTTTATTTCTTTATTATTTGTACAGTTACAACTTTGACTTAATAAGAGATGTTTTCCTGTTTATGTAATTAAATAAAATTATATTGTAATCAGTAACAACATTGTAAAGCAAATAAAATGTTAGTTCCAAAAAATACAATATCAAAAAACACAGCTACAGACACTATTAAGTGAAATTTGATATGAGATTTAATAACAATACAGACTAACAATTAAATCAAACACAGGCCTATACGTTTTACAGTGAATGTTTTTGGAAATGGATTAACATGCACTCAGTGAGATGTGGGGTGCAATGACAAAAACAGGGCACTGCGCACGTTACTTTCTCCAAGGTTGCTGGCACCATAAAATAACAGGGAGTTATTAAGCTGATGTTTTGTATGACAATTGCATTCATAATGGCTGAGTAAGTAGATCAGTGAATATGCATCAACTTTTGCTTCAAAATTGAATGTTTACGTGCAGAAGCCATTCAAATGATTAACAGGATGTTAGAGGAGGATTCTATGAGAGATGATCAAATTAAAATGTGGTACTGGCACTTTTAATATGGCTGAATATTCATAGAAAATGACCCACAGTCTGCAAGCAACATCAAGGCCATGTTGAGTGTTTTGTTCGATCACAAAAATGTGATCCATCATGAGCATGCTCCTTCAGGTTAGGCAATAATTAAGGATTACTACATCTGAATGATGTTGTGAGGAGAAAACGGAAACAGCTATGGGCAAGTGGTAACTGGCAACTTTGCACTGACAATGCAGTTCCACACTCTTTGCAGCGGGCTGAAGACTTCTCGGTGAAGTACAGTGGAAACTCCCTTATCCAGATGACCAAATGGAACCAAGAGAATTGAGGATAAGAGAAATTCTGGATAGAGGAATTACAAAGTGATGTCTCAGAGAAATGAAAAAATACTGTACCATACATTACTTGCATATTTGTATACAAAACGTACACGTCAGATAAAATATACACTAAAAAGTATGTTTTTACAATACCTGTATGTACAATCACACATTATGACTTGTAAAAATGATCAATTGTTTGCCACAAACAACTCTTATGTTTTGTCTTGTGCCGAGTCGATTAAGATTGGTGCGTATGCTGCATTTAACGAGAACGCTGAAGAAAAATGCCGTACTGTGTTTAACAGAAATACGCGCACAATCTATATGAGGTAATTAAGTTGCGCCTGATTTGTGCTGCACTCTGACGGTCGCCGCTGATCGCGAGTTGAGAAAAGCCAGAATAAACGATTTTAAACCTGTCTTTTGCTGGTCCTCGTCCAAGTAACCGCCTTGTGGCATTTTTCTCTGACAGAGAGAAGTTTTTTTAATTGTACCATCTTCTACCTATGGTAGGCTAGATTAAAACAGATCTGCGGGTCCCTCGCTTCAAGTCGAGAAACAGCCCCAACCTGAACATGACCATCTAGACTCTCTCAACTTCATCTGCCGGAGGAGAACAGCGAGGACAGGCCACACTCACACTAAAATGTAGACCACCACACCAAACTTCACACCACGGAATAAATCAGGTGACACCAAACCATATTACTTTTATACAAGGGAATGTAACCCACTAGAACTCGTGGACATATAGCTACACAACATTCAATGACTTTAAGCTTTAAACATTTTAATTGGGTCCCCGGTTAACGGGACAGAATAGTGCGTGGACTTGGGGGGGGAATCTTTTGTACATTTTGTAACACTGTTATATTAAATGTGAGCCCAGAGGTTGGCATGTATCTGTGGCTGATTACCATTCAGACATGTAAATTTCTTTCTTGTTTTCAGTAGAAGGGTTACCTTAGTGCTAGTAATTCATCATGTAATTTCACAGGTTTAATTTAGTTTTCATTTTATGCATTAATTTCATATATTTATATTCAGTTTGGGTCATATAATGGATAGGAGTTTCTTTGGTAGTTCAGTCGGGTTCCCAGTTTAATCCTGTATAGGTGGATTTCCATGCAGACTTGAACATGCTCTTGGGACAGGTTTAGTTATGCACGATCTTGCCTAGGAACATGTCGGCC
Source organism: Magicicada septendecula (assembly GCA_034769895.1). Classification (NCBI taxonomy): domain Eukaryota; kingdom Metazoa; phylum Arthropoda; class Insecta; order Hemiptera; family Cicadidae; genus Magicicada; species Magicicada septendecula. The sequence continues at coordinate 215,080,305 of CM068373.1, forward strand.
TTTGGGCCAAATTAATTTTTAAAAGGTTATAAGGCATTATGACACATTACTGTTTTCAATATTTAACAAAATTTATCATGTTTAAATTCTTTTTAATTGATTATGATCACTTGCGTGTTTACTGAATTCTAATTATATTTACTCCAAGTCTAAGCGCTCAATGTGGGAGCACTTTATAATAGTATCAGGCATTATGCCAACTCCTGAATTTTAGTATGCCCTGGGGGCACTGGTGTTACACACATATATCTTGAGTTATCAGGTATTAAGACCTTGCAATAGGTGTTGCGTGCAAGGATATTTATAAATTGTAAATTATGTACCTCATGGGGTGAAAGAGGTGTGGCAAGATTTTAATGATAGAAGTTGTAATTGTCCTGTGTTGTGGAACGTGTGTATGTGTTGTATATTGTAGACATATTTCCTTATATGTCCAATATATGTATTGTATATTCATGTGTATTTTTGGGGATTAGGTATAGGGCTAAGTGGGAAAAAGTAACACCGATTGGAAAAGAACATTTTTTATTCATTTAATTTAAATGTTATATTTAAATTTTTTTGCAGAAACATTTTTTAAGGAGAATATAGAATATAAATTTTATATTTATTGATTTTTTCAAGTAACATTTTTTAAAGGAGATATAATGATTTTGTTGAGTTAAAGAGATTTAAAGTTTGTTTATAATAAAACATTTTTATTGGTTGTTAATTTTGTGAGTTTTAATTGCAAGTCCCGTCTCACTGGATCCAGTGCATTTTTGGCTTCTCTAGGCTTTGGCCTAGTTTTAATTATCTTGTGGCCCCTCTTTAGAAAAAAAAAAAATTAAAAAACTCATTTTTTTTATGAGTCAATACAACACTTAAAGAGGGGTTACATTTGGTAGCAGAGCATGGTTGAGATTAGGGTCAACCTTTGGGTCCTTTGGGTGTGACGGGGCTTGCAAACTCAGGAAACATTTTGGGGTTCGAATCGGACTTGGAATAATCTCTAGAAGTCCCTATATCTATAAGTACCTATGTCTTGTTAGGTTTAAGGTTTTGTTAATTATATGTGTGTATCATTGCCCGCCTGTTGGTATCGTTGAACTGTAGGTTGCCACGCGGTGTGAAATTTTAAGGGGGGAAATTCCTTGCAAACTCGAATTATCGCAGATCTGGGCCTAGGTGGAGATATGGTTCGCGTATTACCTTGCCAATAATAGGGAAGGCCTTTTTATTCATGCGGTATGGCCCGATCGGCAGTCGGTCTCCTCCGTGATACGGGACCCTAAGTTATTGCAAATTATGAGAATTTGTTGTTGTTCGTTGGTCGGTAATTTTGTCATGTTGTGTGTTAGTGTGTTTGTTGCGTTCCTTAGTGTGTAGTGTTGTTGAGAGCTAGTTCAGGTAAGTGGGCTGGGTCCTCGCAACGGTAGGGGGACCCGCTGTCTGCTCGAAGGAAGAGTATAGTAGTCGAGTTTTTTCTGATTCCTTGTTTCTATGTTTCGTAAGTTAGGTTTGTGTTAGGCGTTTTGTGGGAATTTATGTTTTGTTGATTGTGTGTTGTGAATTGTGCAATTCTGGCGGCGGTATGCTATCAGAAATGGCCCCACCCCCTTTCAGGAGTTCTCCAGAAACTTTTGGTGGTAGATGGAATAGATGAGGACGGGTTGCTGGTCTTCTTGGATCTTGTCCTGCAGTTGGCAGATTTCCTGGGTGTGTCCGATGGGGAGGTCTTGTCCCTTATATACCTGTATTGTCGGGGTTCATTGGCAGGGTTGGTCACCAACACTCTGCGTCGGGGCGGCAGTGTCGACGCTTTTCATGGGGAAGTGTTGGATTTCTTCATACCCCATCGACGACGTTCCCCGCTTAAGTTAGATTTATTCTATCGCCTACAGGCCAACGGAGAGGCGTTGGGGGACTTCGTGCACGACATACGGAAAGCTGCCCGGGTATTAAGATTAGGGTTGCCTGAGACGGAAGTGATACAAGCAATCCTGGAAGGACTGAATCCCCAAGAGAGATCTCGTTTGATATTCGCAGACCGTCCCCGTTGTTTTGCGGATCTGTACCGGTTGTGTGTGGTTTCTAATACTGTCCAGGCAGGGGACGAGTCCCGGGGAAGAGCTGCTACGGATGTCCAATACTCCAGTGGTCTGTTAGGAAGAGCTAAAAACGACAAACATGGCGGTTGGAGAAGAACACAAGAGACTGTCAGAAAAACTGAATATTCCGGAAGTAATGGAGGCTACAAGGGGGTGACAAGTGAGAAGATGGTAGCAACGGTTACAGCAGAGAAAAGAAATAAGTACGAAATTAACAGGGAAAGGAGAAGTTATATTAGAGAACAAACATCGGCAAGTAGGGATCCTGTAGGAAGTCTTTATTCCTATTTGGAGAGAAAGGAAACTTTAAAGCTTCCAGAGGAATTACCAGTGCCTAATAGAGTAGTGGATGAAGAAGGTGAGGAGAAAGAAGAAAAGCAAAGTAACTTCTGTGGATCAATACAAGACGACAAGAACACGTCTGTTGATATTGAATTACAGGACTCTGAGAGGACGTCATGGTTGAATCCAGATGCCGCAGAATTTGTTCCGGTATCTCCATCTCGGTTCATGACGGATCCAGATCCGGTAACATCATCATCGCCTACGCCGGGAGATGAGAAGTCACTTGATGGTGGAGCTTTACCATCGTCAGTAGAATTTAATTTAGACATTGCACATGGACCTGGACAGCTGGATTCCAGGTTGGGAAATGTTGAGGAAGTTGTAGTTGCTGAGAGTGGTGAAGAAGAGGAAGCGAAGGAAGAGGCAGAAGAGCGGTCTGCACATGCTGCGCAGGGGAGTATAAGTGTAAGTGTTAGGGAGGCTGCAAGTGTTTCTGAGGTTGCGGATGGACAAGGGGATGTCCATGCTGCAAGTGTGGTAGAAGTAGATGAGGTAGAAGTTGAGGAGAAAGTGGGTGGCAGCGTTGTGGAGTGTGTGAGTGAGGATGATGTAGTGTGTGCAGATTTGCGGATGGCTTCTGTAAATAGTGTTGAGGATTCCGAGGAATGGCAAGAAGTTTCATGCGGACCAGGTGAGCAACTAGAGGATGAAGATGTGCAGTGTCGTGATGGTGATTTGGATTATGTAGAGGAGGAAAAGGAAGAGGTGGAAGAAAGAGAACCAGGGGAGGTAGAAGCAGAGGAGTTAGAGGTTGAAGATAATCCAAATCGGGGTAAAAGTAGTCAGGTAAGTTGCCTTGATTCTAATTCAGAAGAAATAAATCAGTACAGCTCAACACGAGATAGTTTCTCAGAGAGTGGTGTCCAAAAGGGACGAGTACCTAAAGTTCGTCATAAAAAGGTGAGAAGAAGAGGTTAACGGGTAGCGGGTAGATGTTCCCCACAGTCCCAGTGGTGTTCGTCTACTTCAGGGTTGCGCCCCTGCCTCCGCGAGCCTTGGTTTTCTCCACCCATCCTTATTCTTGGAGGTAACCATGTCCTTACCCTAAGTCCTAGCTATTGACCTTTTAATGATCCTTGCCCCGTTTCATCTTCCCGATTTTCCTACCCCTCCCCTTAGAAAAAAAAAAATAAATAAATAAAAAATTAGAAAGGGGGGAAAAAATTAGAAAAAGGAAAAAAAAATTATTAGATTGTGGTCCTGGAGATTGTCGGTTTCCCCTGTTTTGAAAGTCAAGATGGAGAAGTTACGTGCTGTTGTTTCGTTGTTAATAGTGGTTAAATTTGTTTGTTGATCATTGTAGGGTCGGGGCCATGCCGCATTCCCTGGTTGATTCCCCTGGTGTTTTGTTTGGGTTGAGAGTGATTTGTTAGACGATGCCATGGAGAAGTAACCCCCCCGCCAGTTACGCTGTATTTGAAAAGAGTAAGAGAAGGGATGATGTTCGTGTGCCCTCTATGCGGTTTTCTCTGTCCGGCTAAGCGGGGCCCTCCGCCCTAGTGTAGGGATGTGGGCCAGCCATATGGCAAGGATGGAGATGCCTTGTTGGTGCATGTGGCTGGTCGGTCCGAGAGGTGGACGAGAGGAGTAGTACGGTCACTCACATACCAAGGTGGGTGATACCTTGTTTGGTCTTCGGACGAGTATGTGAGTGGGACCAGTAGAAGTAGGTGGTGGTCACCAGAGAGGGTGACGTGTTGGGGCGGTCCCGTGGGGTTGGCATGGCGGAGAGGGTCGCATGGGGATGGTAGCAGTTGTGAGGAGTTTTTTGTTCTGCTCCTCTGTCTAAGTGTGGGGCAACTATGTTGCCGCCCTTTTGGGGTGGGGGTGTGTCGAGTCGATTAAGATCGGCGCGTATGCTGCATTTAACGAGAACGCTGAAGAAAAATGCCATACTGTGTTTAACAGAAATACGCGCACAATCTACATGAGGTAATTAAGTTGCGCCTGATTGGTGCTGCACTCTGACGGTCGAGAAAAGCCAGAATAAAAGATTTTAAACCTGTCTTTTGCTGGTCCTCGTCCAAGTAACCGCCTCGTGGCATTTTTCTCCGACAGAGAGAAGTTTTTTTAATTGTACCATTTCTACCTATGGCAGGCTAGATTAAAACAGATCTGCGGGTCCCTCGCTTCAAGTCGAGGAACAGCCCCAACCTGAACATGGCCATCTAGACTCTCTCAACTTCATCTGCCGGAGGAGAACAGCGAGGATAGGCCACACTCACACTAAAATGTAGACCACCACACCAAACTTCACACCACGGAATAAATCAGGTGACACCAAACCATATTACTTTTATACAAGGGAATGTAACCCACTAGAACTCGTGGACATATAGCTACACAACATTCAATGACTTTAAGCTTTAAACATTTTAATTGGGTCCCCGGTTAACGGGACAGAATAGTGCGTGGACTTGGGGGGGAATCTTTTGTACATTTTGTAACACTGTTATATTAAATGTGAGCCCAGAGGTTGGCATGTATCTGTGGCTGATTACCATTCAGACATGTAAATTTCTTTCTTGTTTTCAGTAGAAGGGTTACCTTAGTGCTAGTAATTCATCATGTAATTTCACAGGTTTAATTTAGTTTTCATTTTATGCATTAATTTCATATATTTATATTCAGTTTGGGTCATATAATGGATAGGAGTTTCTTTGGTAGTTCAGTCGGGTTCCCAGTTTAATCCTGTATAGGTGGATTTCCATGCAGACTTGAACATGCTCTTGGGACAGGTTTAGTTATGCACGATCTTGCCTAGGAACATGTCGGCCTTTGGGCCAAATTAATTTTTAAAAGGTTATAAGGCATTATGACACATTACTGTTTTCAATATTTAAACAAAATTTATCATGTTTAAATTCTTTTTAATTGATTATGATCACTTGCGTGTTTACTGAATTCTAATTATATTTACTCCAAGTCTAAGCGCTCAATGTGGGAGCACTTTATAATAGTATCAGGCATTATGCCAACTCCTGAATTTTAGTATGCCCTGGGGGCACTGGTGTTACACACATATATCTTGAGTTATCAGGTATTAAGACCTTGCAATAGGTGTTGCGTGCAAGGATATTTATAAATTGTAAATTATGTACCTCATGGGGTGAAAGAGGTGTGGCAAGATTTTAATGATAGAAGTTGTAATTGTCCTGTGTTGTGGAACGTGTGTATGTGTTGTATATTGTAGACATATTTCCTTATATGTCCATTATATGTATTGTATATTCATGTGTACTTTTGGGGGTTAGGTATAGGGCTAAGTGGGGAAAAGTAACACCGATTGGAAAAGAACATTTTTTATTCATTTAATTTAAATGTTATATTTAAATTTTTTTGCAGAAACATTTTTTAAGGAGAATATAGAATATAAATTTTATATTTATTGATTTTTTCAAGTAACATTTTTTAAAGGAGATATAATGATTTTGTTGGGTTAAAGAGATTTAAAGTTTGTTTATAATAAAAAATTTTTATTGGTTGTTAATTTTGTAAGTTTTAATTGCAAGTCCCGTCTCACTGGATCCAGCGCATTTTTGGCTTCTCTAGGCTTTGGCCTAGTTTTAATTATCTTGTGGCCCCTCTTTAGAAAAAATAAATAAATAAATAAAATAAAACCCATTTTTTTTATGAGTCAATACAACACTTAAAGAGGGGTTACAGTCTCTGCTAAATTGCAATTGCTGAATGAGCAACAACTGGATACTATCGGATTCCTATTGACTTTCAAACCACTTAAATGCTATCTCAAGGGATCTAAAGGCTTCTGCATAAGATGCTTCAGTAGTGCCAGGTTCTTTCTCTTCATCAACAGATTTCTCGTCATGTTCTTTCAGTATCTTCGTCCAGCATGATTTGAAAATCATCATCGTTGTCATCACTATTCAATCACTCTACAGTGTCATTATCATCACACTTGGCATTGATTTTTTAGAGCAACCAGCAACTTTGAAATGTCACTCACTACTAAGTTGTTTCCTGCATTCTCTTCTTGTACAGCAGTAACTGCTGTACAAGAAAAATAAATAATATTTTTCTTGTGAGACATTGGTTTGTGTTCTGTTAAATGTAAGAATCGATAAATTACAAGGTAACATGGGCAGTTATTATGAGATTTAGATTCTAATGGGTAGTAAATGATGAAGCAGGTAATATATATGGATATTGAGAGGTATTGTTGTTAGTAGATAAGTGATGAATTTTCTAGTAGTATATTAAGGTGAAATGTTGTAAAAGAGTTTAGGTAATAATAATGATAAATAAGGGCATTGGAATTAGTTAAATAGAGTTAATGGGAGTTAGTGAAAATAAGAATGTTGAGATACTGATAATATATAAAGAGGTGTTAGATATTTTAGGGACACAGTGGTTAGTGATTATATGTAGAGGTGAGTAATGTGAATGGTAATTATATTTGTTGATGGTGATATTTTGTAGTAAGGGTAGTGGTGTAGGGAGTCCGCACCGAAAGGTGTTGGGACAGGAAGGGACCGTTTAGTGCTGGAAAGGGTTACCTGAAAGGGTCAGGAACCGATAAGGGAATGAGTTGGTTAGAGTTCGGGTACACACATACTAGTACAAAAAATGAGCGGTGCCAGAGGTTTTAAATGGGATTAGTGAAGGGGGTTATTACAGAGATATTGGTGTCATAATATGTTAATGGTTAGAAGCGGTTGTTAGTAGTAAAAAAGAGGTGAGTAAGGTTAGATTGACAAAGGCCAAAATAAGATACAGAATAGTGAATAATAGAGAGTCACCCAAACTAATAAGGATAAAAAGTTTTGAAAAGAAAAATTCATGGTAGGAAGGTAATGTAACTGAAAGGTAAGGATAAAGTTGAAATGTTGTTGTATAGAATCTGATATAAACAAGTGTTAAATAAATAAAAATTAATCGAGAATTGATGATAAAAATGTTATAAAGTTTTGGTACAAATTGTGTAAATATGAGTTATGTAATGTAAATGTAACAATGTTAATGTGTAATGTTTAATGTTTTATGATGTACAATGTTTTATTATGTTTCTATTATGTTGATGGCCATAGAGTGTGTGGTTCGGAGGTCGCTACAGGGGTAACGACGGTAACAAATGTTAAAAGATAGTAGATTTTGGATGTTAAAAGTATAAGGTTAGCAATGTTTGAACAAATATAGTATGATGTAAATTGCAAAAGAGATAAAATGATTATAAAATTGAGTAATGAAATTTGAATAATGAGCTTGTCTGCCATAGTAGTTGTAGGTTGAATCTTATAGAAATAAATAGGTGATGGTGTTTTGGGGAATATTAAAGAATTGTTTATGTATTATGTTATTTGTAGGAATATATATATTTTCTCTTACAAGGAAGAGATTGAATTTGTGTTGGTGGAAAAATCAGTCTATGTTGAATTCTTGTTGTTGTTGTGTTGGAAAAAATTTTAGTTGAACAAACCAACGTCTCAAAACACAAACCAATGCATCTAAGGGGAGAAATATCAGTTGTGGATATGGGAATAGATAAGGCCACTATATTAAAATTTTGTATTCGATGTTTCAGAGTTTTGTGGTGTTGTGACCGCGGTCCTGAGCTGGCCGGAGCGTCAGAACAGAAGCGTTAAGTGCCTCATGGCCTTATGGTGTTGGGATCTCTCCTGAGAAGTCCAGTAAGGTCAGAGGGTGCGATCATCATCATCAGACCAAGGGTAAGTGATTGTATTTCTTTTATATAAATGTTAAGGGGGTTGTGGCGACATATCTGAACTGATCCTTTTAGAAAAGTGTGAATGACTCAATGAAAGTTTTTATGTTTCGACATAAAATCTTTCACTGAGGGTGTTTTGTGACAGTACGAAAATCTCGATGTCAGAATTATGGTATGAGTGGTAACAAATTATCGTATTTTATTGTATCACTCACACACACATACATGGAGAGAACAATTTCCCTTTGTGAAGAGACAACGATGCAGATTCTAATAGATCAAAACGATTCCAAGGTCAGGAGCAGACGTGCGGAGACGAGCATATAAAATGGCCATCCAAGTGGAAACAGATTGTAAATAGCCACTCTCATTGGTCCAGAAGACGGGACGTCATTAAAATCAGTGATGACCTAACAAACAATGACATGACAACAGGGCGTGAGCCAATTTTGAACAAAAGACAATGACGTGGGTGCGCTAACACATACACAAAATATGTGCTTTGCATCCCCCCAGTCAGCATCAGACCATCAAGGCGTCAACACGCTGTGAAAATCGCCGGCAGTTTGTGCCAGCGAAAGTGTTTCTTAATCAAACTAACAATGTGGTAACATATAGTAATAACTCTTTATCAGAAATATCAAAGTAACTAGTAACAATGTAAATTAGAATCCGTGCAGCCAAAGAGACCTTTGGGATGATTGGCCGAACACCTGCTTGACCATGACGGCAATATAAGGACAACGGAGACTTTATACGTAGATACAGGAAAGTCCAGCTATTTCTCTATTCCATTCTTTATTATTATTAACGTTGAGCTCAAAATTACAAAAATTCAATGTATGTGTAAATTCAATTTTGTCGAAATAAATGAGTGTGAGTGTGTATACTCCGTACGGTACTTATAAATAATATTTTTCTTGTGAGACGTTGGTTTGTGTTCTGTTAAATATAAGAATCGATCAATTACAAGGTAACATGGGCAGTTGCAGTTAAATATAAATTCATTAAAAATTCCATAACAAGATTAATGCCTGAATAATAGAAAATAACAGAACTGTAATACAGCGGAATATGTGTCTGCCATTTTGTCAATTTAGTATAAGGATTCCATTTGTTTTATTAATGTTGATATTGATCTTAATTTTCTATGTTATTAAACGGCAACTATATATGTATTACGCTGTCTGATTTAACTATTCCACACAATTATCCTGTCTCTGACAATCGCTTAATCGAACCCTGGGACCCGAACACAAAAATTTTGAATCACGAATATGGCACTACAAGATGGCCGCCGAACCAGTATGAAATACACAATAATTATGGTAATGAAAGGTAAACACCAAAACATACAATCACAACACCAAAATAAATATGTAAGTTGGTTAACAAATTGCGCCCGGAACAGTGACTATTTAAGTTTGTTAACAATTCCAGTTTCTTCCAGTATTGATTAAATACCTTCCTGCCATAAAAAACTAACTGTTTATCAGTCTTACAGAAAGGATATCTCCAGGTTGACAATGCGGAAGTTCTCCAGCAAGTTCATAAGTTGCTGCTGTACATCTGTTTTGACAACACTGTATGTAGTAGACAGGCTTACTATGTGGAAGTGCAGAAAAGCTATGTGACAAAAATTAGACAAAGCACTCAAACTGTCAAATTTTCTGGGCTATTACACAATGGTCAAGATTGTCTATAAACACACTGAGAAGTTTCGCCTGTATCCAGGACAGACACCATCAATGGCGCGGGAACAAAGATCACAAACACCCGCGTACAAATACAAACAAAGACGGACATTCAGGCACTTCTATTTATAAATTTCTTATAGGTACTGGTTGGTCATTATTTGGCCAATCAATCACTCTCCTTGACAAGCTTATGTTCACTTATCAAAAGGCCACAAACTTTTCACCAAGAAATCATGTGTTGCATCATGCAACAACTTATTCACATGGCACTTTGTGAAAGGGTTACAAAAAGTATTGGAAAATTCGCATGCAACTTTTTTCTTTTCAAAAGATACAGGAATCACTGAAAGGAGCATATTTTGATAACATCAAAAGTAATACGACAACTTGGAACAAAGGAATTCCACAAAACCAATTCCGAAACTGCTTCAAAGGAAACCACAGTGATATTCAGTAATCAGATACACAAAAATTTTATTATAGTGAGTTCAGTAACTTATTGTCAGAGCTTATACAGGGTGATTCATGAAAAAACGAAAATACTTCGGGAGATGAATCTAAATAAAAAAATAAGAATTTTTTGTGTCAATTAGTCATTTAACAAAGTTATTGTACAATAAATGCATAAAAGTTAAAAACAAAACTTGTAAAGAATTTAATTCTGAGAAAAATGGTGTAAATAAAGTCAATAAATATCAACAAAAAATTCCAATTGTTTCCAATTTTCCAAAATTTGTTTTTAGGCAAAGATTTTTCTGTTTTACGTCGGATATCATGAAACTTATGGGAGATACAGTTCTGCGACCTGTTTTATTCGATTTTTCAGGTCAAAAACCATAAGAAACAGCAGAATTCGCCCCTTCCCAGAATTTCAGAAAGTCTTCATTTACCCGGGGGAACCGAAACCCGGGCGAAATCTTTTGCTAGCCGTAACTCGCTAACGAAGCATTTCCGGAACTATGTTTATATGAACTTTTTTTCTTATTTTTTGATGTAGATTCATCTCCCGAAGTATTTTCGTTTTTTCATGAATCACCCTGTATATTCTGGAATATGCCCATACACAGAATCTCCTATGTAAGATGGGTAAAACAGTATTGACTTGTAGATATTAACAGGCATGGTCTGTACAAGAAATAGTTAAATATTTTCCGAACCGATTGCAGAAGTGTATCAGAAAATTGAACTCCAAACATGCAATCATATTTAATGTTATTAATTGTTATATATTACTACTCACCGGACAAGTATAGATTGTATTGAATTTCTGGTATCTCTGCATCAGCCATGTGTCACCTGATGTGTGAGCTTCCTTTAGTTCATAAATCAAATTGGTGTGATTTAAGAACAGGTTTTCCAAGCAACCAGTGAAATTCTTATTGACTATCAAGCCCTCTTGCATGTTGGGGACTCCTCCAATATAAAACTAAAAAATAAAAAAAATAAAAAATTAATAATTTAATAATGAATGAACAACTGTTAATACAGTTCTGTGCTATGTTATGTTCCAAGCATATCACAATATCGCAAGTAAAATCAAATAATTCTCGATATTCAATAAACCGTTATATTTTACATCAGATTAGAAATCATTTACAACATTTCACAACCAACCAACAGATAATAGGCATTACAATCTATGGTTGCTAAAAAGCAGTAACTATCACATCATACTTTTTGTACTGTAACAATCATTATTTCTGTAACTATGTTTTATTATATAACAATCTTCTTCTTTGTCTCTGGTCTACATTCCCTTCGGATAAACAATATTTGGTGGCAACTTCAGAACTCCTCTCGGGGCCACAAGCATATCCCTTTTCCCTTGTATCCCTTTATGTATTATTATTATTAATGGTTTTGAAAATAAGAGTCTTCAGTTAATGCTATCTTTTTACCATGTTTTTTTTTTTTGTATATGGAGGTGTCAACATTTTTATAAGTGTACATATGTCTGGTAGTATGAGACTATTGGTTTAGTAAATCATTTTAGCATGCGAGTGTTGTGCAGAAGTCGAAAAGCAGTGAATGTCGGAAAATATTGTTGAGAGGAGCTGACTTCAGTCACTATCTAAACGCTGTGCTGTATATATAGTGGCAATCAGAAAACAATTGGTTGATTTAATGTTAGGAATATCGTTAAATTTTTATATCAACGTTTTTCAAGGTACGAATCAGTAATAAATGAAAATATGTTTTTAATAGTTTTTGGTTGTTGAAAATATGCAATCATTAAACACATTAGTGATGTATGTCAACAAACCATCAAAATTAGAAGGCTCAACATTTTTCTGAGGCCAGTCTAAGGAGATAACATACAATGCACTGAGTACAGCGCTAATTCTCAGGGATGCCTGAATGAGGTTGTAAAGTGAGTGGCATATATTTAAGTTTATTAAAAAGAATTATAAAGGAAGGGAAAACAGAAAAAACACTCAGTACACCAAACAAAAACAAAAGTCAGTATTGGACAATTTTGATAAATGATTTCTGAGACAAATCAGTTACAATTCCATAAAAACTATAAGAGAACTGCCCATATTAAAAGACATTACCGCCTATAGCTCAAAGCAAATTAAATTTTAGGGCCAGCATCTTCAAAAAAGTATGAAGCAAGGATTTCAGGTGGTACAAAATATCTAAAGACTTTAATAGGAAAATGACAAAATAAAAGGTTAACTTACTTAAGGTAAATAACAGAGTATCAGAACCCAAAAATACTACCAAATATAATCAATAAAGAATTCATTCATTCATCAGACACAAATTCATCAAATATGTCACTGGGGTGATGAAAATAGTGAGACACTGTAGGTAATCAGTATCCAAAGGACAACATGCAATAATCTTGCACAGGATGACAAACTGGATTTATTAAAAATGCCTTTTATTTTGAATTTTTGAATTCAAAAATTGAGTTTTCACATTTGAATCAAAAAGTGAGGATTGAAAGAGGGACTAATACCAAATGTTCCACAGAATCCAGACTGGCAATAACTGCAATGCACAATGTCTCCTACCATATTACTAGGATGTGGATGTCAGAATTAATAATTAACTTCAATGGAAGTGGTAACAAAGATGTAACGGTACAGAATTGTGTGCTACAAGGGTTTCAATTTAAATCAGTTAATTTTAAAGTAGTCAGTATTCATCTAAGGGGAACCTCATTGTAACCAGCAACACATACATTGTTATTGCAGACTGTTTATGCTTGATGTCTGGAGTCTGCCCAGCACAGACGTATTACGCAACAGCTTGCCAGCTCAGTCTCTTTGTGAATCACAGAGACACACTTCTTCACCCCAGTTTGCATCAGACAGTGGCAGAATACAGTCGTCTACAAGTTAAATAGTGGCCTCGGACGTATAAGATAGGCCGTAAATAAATTCAGCCTATCCAGTACAACTATTAAAGTGTGTGAACTATGTAGCGGTCAACTAACTCCAAACCTAAGTGCTCGAGCAAAGGAAAGTCGGCCGACAAAAAGAGAAATGTGATAAAACCCGGTTCTATTCAGTGAGTAATATTATTCAACCAGTGAATAATTAACGCCAGTCAAAAGAAAAAATAACTTTAACTATCTTCCATTGACTTTCAGAGTGTGGGGTGAAATAAGTGCCTCAACAGTTGGACCAGGTCTAAAACCAGGCAGGCTGAGTACTCGTATAATCAATTTCATATAATTCCAAATTTTTAACAACATTAAAATTTATACCTGGGAACGTTTCAAATAATAATGAGATCTCGAAGGGAAAGGGGTTTAAATAGAATGTTTATGTAAAAGAATGAATGTGTATGAGAATGGGGATAAATTACGTACTGGTTCAGTAAACACATAAATTGTTTGTTATAACTGTCATAGTTCAGTAAGATTGGTTCGCCAATTAATTTTATGATTTTTGTGTTGTTAATTTTGAGAATGTCTTAGTTTGCCAATAAGCATTTTGCGTATTAAATAAAATTCAAATCAGTTGTTCTAGCCAGTATAAATGGTGTTATTATATTTTCACCCCTCAACTCAAATAATCCTTCTGCAACTTTTTCGTCTGTAGAATCCTGGAGGAGAGCCCGAAGGTAAGATGAAAACGAAGTTTGCCTAAATTTAATATATTTTATTAAACGAAATAAATTCTATTGTTTCAAAGACAAAACTGAGTTTAGTGAGAGCGATGGTAACAACTAAATGTTGTTTATAGTGCTGAAAGAATAATTTTAATAGTGTCTGAATTTTAAAATATCGGTATGGAGAACCATACATGACTTCCATGTTCTAAGATTTATATTTAAAATCATATTCGAAATGAAATATTTCCATAGAAACGTCTTTCTACTTATTGCTTCAGCCTTAACCACAGTACTGTGGTCACTAACGTATAGCACCTCACGTTTTCGCACATGATTTTCACTGATGATGGCAGTCGATGGCACTGCCGAAAAGTCTGGTTTTGCAGAAAACATTGGACTACGGCTAAAGAGCCCGGGAAGCAATTTTAACAAAAAACTACTTCTTTGTTGAGATAACGTAGTACACATATAAAAAATTCTCCCCTCCACCTTCAACTATAATTTTTAATAATAGAAAATTACCCCCACGCCGTTCACATAACTTCTTTATTTATAGATATTTCATCTACGTTTCTACAGTGGATTACTATGAGCTTTTTATCAGGATACTTTATTTATAAAAATTAAGTACTTTACTCTTGTTAAATCATAAAATGTTTCAGGTAAACTACCCCTCTCTCTTAACCGATCTTCTCCAAAATCAACAGACCTTCCGTCCTCTACAATTCAGGGAAGCATGCAAAAAAATATTTGATTCCGTTTGAATGTGTGGCAGTTATCGTTCGTCATGGAAACATTTCTCTTGTTACAACATAAAATGTTGCAGGTAAACTACCCCTTTCCCTTAACCGATCTTCACCAAAATCAATAGACCTTGAGCTCTCTGCAACTCAGGGGGTGCAAAAAATTATTTGATTCTCATTGAATTTTCGGCAGTTATCGTTCGTCATAAAAAAAATTACCCTTTTTAAAACATAAAACGTTGTTGATAAACTACCCCTTCCCTTAACCGATCTTCAACAAAATCAACAGACCTTGAGTTCTCTTTAGTTCAAAAAGGTATGCAAAAACCTAGTTGATTCTGTTTGAATTTACGGCAGTTATCGTTCGTCATATAAAAAATTACCCTTGTTAAAACATAAAATGTTGCTGGTAAGCTACCCCTTTCCCTTAACCGATCTTCACCAACACCAATACATATTGAGAACTCTACAGTACAGGGCTGTATGCAAAACATCATTTGATTCTGTTTGAATTTGCGGCTGTTATCGTTTACTATAGAAAAAAATTACCCTTGATAAAAAACCGTTGCAGGTAAACTACCCCTTTCCCTTAACCGATCTTCACCAAAAATGAAAGATCTTAGGTACTCTACAATTCAGGCCTGTATGCAAACAATTATTTATTCTGTTTGAATTTGCGGCTGTTATCGTTTGCCATAGAAAACACCCTTGATAAAACATAAAACATTGCTGGTAAACTACCCTATTCCATTAACCGATCTTCACCAAAAACAATAGGTCTTGAGAACTCTACAATTCAGGGCTGTATGCAAAACATTAGTTGATTCTCTTTGAATTTACGGCAGTTATCGTTCGTCATAGAAAAAATAACCTTGATAAAACATAAAACGTTGCTGGTAAACTACCCCTTCCCCTTAACCGATCTTCAACAAAATCAACAGACCTTGAGTTCTGTATAATTCAAAAAGGTATGCAGAAGAGTAGTTGATTCTGTTTTAATGTGCGGCAGTTATCGTTCGTCAAAAAAAAAAAACCTTTGATAAAACATAAAATGTTGCTGGTAAACAACCCTATTCCCTTAACCGATCTTCGCCAAAACCAACAGGTCTTGAGAAGTCTACATTTCAGGGCTGTATGCAAAATATTATATGATTCTGTTTGAATTTGCGGCTGTTATCATTTGCCATATAAAATACCCTTGATAAAACAAAAAACGTGTCAGGTAAACTACCCCTTTCCCTTAACCGATCTTCACCAAAAACAATAGGTCTTTAGTACTCAACAAAACAGGGCTGTATGCAAAAACGTATTTGATTCTGTTTGAATTTGCGGCTCTTATCGTTTGCCATACAAAATACCCTTGATAAAACAAAAAATGTGGCAGGTAAACTACCTTTTTCCCTTAAACGATCTTCACCAAAAACAATAGGTCTTTAGTACTCAAGAAATCAGGGCTGTATGCAAAAAAGTATTTGATTCTGTTTGAATTTGCGGCTCTTATCGTTTGCCATAGAAAATACCCTTTTAAAACATAAAACGTTGAAGGTAAACTACCCCTTTCTCTTAACCCATCTTCACCAAAACCAAAAGGTCTTGAGAACTCTACAATTCATGGTAGTATGCAAAACATTATTTGATTATGTTTGAATTTGCGACTGTTATCGTTTCCCATAGAAAATACCCTTGTTAAAACATAAAACGTTGCAGGTAAACCTACCCCTTTCCCATAACCGATCTTTACCAAAATCAACAGATCTTGAGAGCTCTACAATTCAGGGCTGTATGCAAAAAATTATTTGATTCTGTTTGAATTTGCGGCTGTTATCGTTTGCCATAGAAAAAAATCTACACACACACACACTTTTCGAAAAATGACTTTTTTTCATGTTTTGAGTGTAGTACAATCAGAATCTGCAATAATCTCGAACACGATTTTTTTTGCCATCACCATACTTCCATTTCCTTAAGGAACATGGAAGTAAAACAGCTGTGTAAGAAAAAAATTAACCCTAAGTCATGTGTACAATTATTTCTTCTTCTGTTTTTTTTTTACAATTTTTGAAAAATATCAAAACAATTACACCTAAGTTTTTAAAAATTATTTACAAACTATGTGGTATATTGAAATTACCTCATTATCAGAAACATCAACAAACTAACTGCAGTTTCATGGTATAACTGCCACAGTCAGAAGGTTCACATTCAGAGGACTTAATGAAATAATGTGTCCTTAAAACTATAGCACTCTTTCTCTCCATCAATCAGAGTCTCCCATTAGGAAATTACATCAACACATTCAGTTTATATTAATGCAGCTATGCATTCTGCTATCACTGTAGGCCTTTGTTTAAGTGACATACATAAACATGTCACCAAGGTGTCAAATATATCATATGTACAATTTAAATATGGTTAAAAAATGTATGTACAATACGCATGCGCGTATTATTATTGTTATAACGGATGTATGTATTCTATCAAGTTTAGTTCGATAAATAAAGTCTTTTCTAATCAACGTGTTGTCTAACTGTATTTGGCAATATAATTCCAATATTAAATAATATATCTCACAGGTTATGAGCCGACACTAGTAATTTGGAGATATATAGATGTGTGTTAGTTGTAATTACATCGGAATTATTTACAGAGAAAAGTTTGTTTACATATACAGGCTCAAAGTGAAAGAGTTCACGTGCTTAATCTAAAATGGCTACGTCTGCGGTTCCCTTTCCCCTGCTAAAGGCAGATAATTTTTCCACTTGGAAATATAGAATACGTCTTGTTCTGAATAAAGAGGGTGCACTCGTAGCATTAGATAAAACAGACACAGAAATCGGAGCACTCACAGGTGCAGATTTGACCTGTTTCCAAGCTATAGACGTAAAAGCTCAATGCATCATCGCACAGTCAATATTAGATAAGTATATTGAATACATAGAGAGTGCACAAAGCGCCAAAGAAATGATTGCAAATCTGGAAAATGTCTTCCAGAGAAAAAGCGCATTATCTAAGATGTTTATAACGCGAAAGCTATTGAAAATGAAATTCGTCGATGGCGAATTACAAGATCATTTCACTAAATTTGAAAAACTCATAAAAGAACTCGATGGTGAAAGCAAAGTTGCAACCGATGATACCGACAAAACATGTTACCTTCTTCTGACAATGCCGGAAAGCTTTGAGAGCGTCATTACATCAATAGAAACGATAATGAATAAAGACGCGACAGTATATTTGTATTCTGATGTAAAAATAAGCTTATTGGATACTGAACTCAAAAACAAAGAGAACTTCAATGCAGGTGATAAGGTCGATAACGACGGTAACTGCTCTTTCTACTCTCCAGGTGAATATAAGAATAGCTCACAGATGAGGTACGGAAATGTAATATGTCACACAAGTAGAGGCAAAGGACATTTCAAAAATGAGTGTCCATTAAACAAGGATGTGCAAACTCAACAGACGCCTCAGACGTCATATCGCGGTAAGAGAGGGGGAGAGGAAACTCTCGAGGACGTGGAAGAGGCAAGACGACAAGACATACGTCAAATGTTGCACAGAGCGAAGATGATCAAGAAGAAGAATTTGATTTCATTTCCGCTGAAAATATTGAGAAAAATGGCGCTTTATCCTCAGAATTACTAGGAAATACTCGATCCGTTAAATTCATTTTAGATAGTGGTGCCACAAATCATTGGGTATCAGAAAATTTGGAAAAGCTTATGAAAAATGTTGAAGAAATGGAGAATAAAATGGAAATAAAAATAGCAAATGGTAGCACTATAAAAGGTACAAAAAGAGGTATAATTCGCTTGAAAGTGTTGAACAATAAAAATAAGTTATGTTTTCATAAAGATACCTGCTATTATTGTACCTGAGTTTCCCTACAATCTCTTATCAGTGAAAAGAACGAGTTCAAAGGGATTTGATGTTCAATTCAATAGTGGTGGAAAATCAGTTACTATCTCAAATAACAAATTGCAAATGAAATGTGAATCCGAAGGAAATTTGTATGTGGCTCAATTTTCAATAGCACACCCTTCGATGAGTGAAACTTGTTGCATTTCATTAAGTAAGGATCTACTATGGCACCGAAGACTTGGACATCTCAATGCTCAAGGTCTTGGATCACTAAATTTTCCACACAATTTTGAAGTATGCAGTCCCTATAACCAAAGTAAAGCAAAACGAAAGCCTTTTAAGGATGTACCCCTACCAAGGTCAAACAGAATTGGAGAACTCATTCACAGTGACTTGGCTGGTCCTTTTAAAATACACACCATGAAAGGTGAAAAATATTATCAAACAATTATCGATGACTATTCACATTTTACCCAGGTGTTCCTTTTAAAACACAAAAATGAAGCAGAAAGAAATATTATGAATTATGTCCAAGAGTTAAAGGCCAGAGGATATTACTCTTCAAGAATCAGGTCAGATTGTGGTGGAGAGTACTCATCACATGTGTTTAAAAATTTCTGTATATAAAAAGGAATAGTCAACGAAAACACTTTGCCACATACACAGCAGCAGAATGGAGTTAGCGAAAGAATCAATTTCACTCTAATGAGTAGAGTACGAACACTATTCGCTGAAACAAATTTGCCTAAGTTCTTGTGGGGTGAAGCAGTACGTTGTGCTGCATACCAATTGAACCGCTCTCCAACAGTTGCCCTGAAGGAAAATAAGGTACCCGCTGAAGTCTACTTAGGTAAAGTGAATTATGACAAGTTGAGGGTTTCTGGTTCAAAGGCTTGGGCATATAAACTGCCTGTTCCAGCAGACAAGCTAGAAACAAGATCAGTTGAATGCATTATGGTAGGCTATGCTAAAAATGGATATAGACTATGGGTACCCAAAACAAGTGAAATTATAATCTCAAGGGATGTTACCTTTGATGAAATTAACATCAACTATACTAGAGTCACAAAGCCTTAGAAGATATCCCACAAATGGTAATTGGAGGCAACAGTGTAGGTGATAAAGAGCATCAAAGTATGAGCGAAGGAGACATCCAGGTTCAAAATGTCACTGGCACCTCACCTGCACATAGAGACAGCAGTCTAAGCGATACTGTCCAACAGGGTGATCAAACATCACTGCATAGAAGTGAAAGAATTAAAACTGTTCCAGATAAATTTAAAGATTATATACTGTACAAGGATTATAATGAAAGTTTTAGTCAAAATGAAGATGAGATGCACTTAGCGTACTGTCTTTGTGCAGGAGTACCAATCTCTTATGAAGATGCCATATGTACTAGAGATGGTTGGGAAGAAGCGATACAAAAGGAAATAAGTGCCCTCAAAAAACATCAAACTTGGAAGGCAACAAATCTACCCAAAGGCATCAAAGCTATTGACACAATGTGGGTTTTCAAAATCAAGCCTGATAGCACTAAGAAAGCTCGTCTAGTAGCAAAAGGATTTCAAGAGGAAGTGTCCTCCAACATTTATGCACCAGTCGCTCAACTTTCCACCATCAGAATCTTATTGTCTGTAGCACTGCAAAATGGATGGGAAATTAAACAACTTGATATCCCTACAGCATTCCTAAATGGCAAGCTAGACACTGAAGTTTATATAAAACCACCCAAAGGAGTAAAATGTCCAACGAATGCTCTAAAACTCATGGAAAGCTTATACGGTCTTCGCTCTTCACCCAGAAAATGGAATGAAAGGTTTAACGAGGCTGTGCAACATCATGGTCTAATCAGATCTCAGAATGACTTTTGTTTGTACTTGGGTAAAAATGCTTACCTTATTATATGGGTTGATGATATAATTATCACCAGCGAATGTCTAAAAATCATTGAGTTCCTTAAAAAGGAGTTCAACGCAAAAGAATTAGGAATCATCAACAACTTTCTGGGCACAGAAATCAATGTAAATAAAGAGCAGATCACCATTTCTCAAAAGGAATTCATACAAAAAGTAATCTCAAGATTTGGTCTGGAAAATGGAAAACCGATGGATACACCTATGGAACACAATTTCCAGGTTGACTTATCTCTACCAGTGGACAAAAACTTACCTTACAGAGAACTCCTTGGTTCACTTATCTACATATCAATTGTAAGTAGACCAGACATAGCTTACGCTACATCTGTCTTAAGTAGATATCTTGATAAACCCACTAAACAACTCTGGATTGCTGCGAAGAGGGTATTGAGGTACTTAAACGGTACCAAGCATTTGAATCTCACATTTCATAAAAATCAAGATACTGGATTAATCACATATTCAGATGCAGATTGGGCAGGAGGAGACATCACTAGCAGAAAGAGTACAAGTGGATGTATAATATATCACTGTAACAACCCTGTATCCTGGTTTACAAAGAAACAAACATGCATACCCCAGTCAACAGCTGAAGCGGAATACATAGCATGTGCAATGGCAGCGATGGATGTGGTATACTTTCAACGCATACTTGTGGACTTGAAGTGCAATGTCTTAATTCCTTTAATTTATGTAGACAACCAAAGTGCACTTAACATGTGTGAAAGCTATGAGAATAGTAGACGTACTAGACATATAGACATTAAATATCACTATATTAAGGATCTTATACACAAAAAACTTATTGAATTAAAGTACATAAAAACCCAAGATAATGTAGCTGATATTTTCACAAAATCCTTAAATAATATAAAGTTTGCAAAGTTTTTTGAAAAACTCAACATAAAATAGTTTTCAGATACCAAAAATTTCAATTTTGCATTTTTTTTTTTTTATTTAAGTATATTTATCAACTGTACTCATACCAAAACTGTTCCAAATGTAAATTAAGGGTATTTAAATTATATGGGTATTTAAATTGAGGGGGAATGTCAAATATATCATATGTACAATTTAAATATGGTTAAACAATGTATGTACAATACGCATGCGCGTATTATTATTGTTATAACGGATGTATGTATTCTATCAAGTTTAGTTCGATAAATAAAGTCTTTTCTAATCAACGTGTTGTCTAACTGTATTTGGCAATATAATTCCAATATTAAATAATATCTCTCACACAAGGCAGTACATGGAAGATTTCATATAAAATTTTAATGAAAGTTTAATTTACAAGGAACAAATGTTTTCTTTAACCATAAATATTAATGGGATCATGAGGAATTTTGTAAGAATCCACAGGTGCTTGTATTAATGTTATTTACATCTTTATATTAACTGTAACTAGTTTAGTATTGGTACCATATACAATTTTATTGAAAGGAAATAGTTTAATTTATGTTACTCCTAGATCTATACATTAATATGCTATACATGTGAGTCTGTGTACAACAGACGGTAACTCTGTCTTGGCTGTTTAAATTTAGACAACTGTATGAAGAAAATAAGAAAGAGGAGATAGTGCTTGAAACATCAGTACACAATGGAGATGAAAATTATTTAAAATTTACAGTCATTGATTACACATTTCTCAAACAAGATACAAAATGGAAAAAATACAATATGTATTTATGTTTGCACCTCTTTATTGAGATTCAATCTAACAAATTCTCCCTTAATTTTTCCCTGGATCATGACCCTGTCAACGGAGAACATGATGTCTCTTCTGTTACGAGAGATCACGACATCATGCCAGATATTGTCATCCAGCAAACTTCCAACAGACAAGCTTGTCATCACACCAGAACCTGAAAAATATGCCAATAAATAAAAATGTTCATTAATATAAACATTAACAATAAACTGTTAATCAAAAACAGCCATTTGATACTATTTTTTTTAAATTTTCCCACTTTTAGCTACTTTTCTCTTCTCTATTTCATTGTTTTTTGCACTATCTCGGACCACTAAAGTGTTGTACAGTAGTAATGTGAAAAGAACAGCTTATAGACACCGTTTTTAATCATCATCATCATCATCTTCACAATTTTTGTCACTATGAAATTAATGATGTGGGGTGCGTGTGTGTGTGTGCTATGTTGTGTGGCGCATTAGAACACACTTCAATTAGAAGCAGTTTGTCACCAATTGAGCTAGGGAGCCAGCAAGCAATTATTAGTAGTGTCCAACTAGACAGCGACTAATACAGAGTTCATTAAAATTAATGTTGGCTTTTAACAAGCAGACGACAAGCCACATCTAATGACGATTTAGTTTTTCACTTTCACTACTATTAGTTGGATTTCTGTTAATCAAAATATTTAAAACACTGTTAATTTTACCGTTATTCACTTTAAACAGCAAGCACGGTCACACGGTATAGAGTACAAGAAACAACATACAACAAATGAATTAAGTTTAATCCACGGAAGAGTTATTATAAGAATATATGTTAAAAATAGAAGTTTTTTTAAATTAGCCGGCTTTCTAAAACTACACTATACTTAATTAAATCATAAATTGTTTTATAGCTATTAGTCTCCCAAAATACTTATGAATTTATTTTCTTGTATTAGAAGTGTTTTTGCTGTACTACAACTGCTTCACCGTTGACAAGATTTTGTTTATTACCCGACTGTCAAGTCACAGTGAACAACAGATTGTTGTGGTGATTTGACAAAGGGGTAATTAATGAAACATGTCATTAAAAATGAACAATATGAACAATGTAGTGGTACAGCAAGAAAACATTTAATGAAAGCATATACAAATGTTTATTAATGAATGTATATTCCAATTGAAAATGTACATTTCAATTTTTCTAACTGGTATTTTTGACTAGTTACAGTATTTTACACAGTGATAGCAATGTTACTTCAATATTTTACCGCAATATTACTTCCGCATATGAATCTGTCTATAAGTGATCATATCGATTTACAAGTAAGAAAGGCTTTTGCAACAACATTTGTCTGGAGTACCTAGCTAGTGCACTGTAGAGATGTATGTACAAGGAAGAAAAGGAAAAACTGGATAGAAGAAAAACCAAGTGTTCTTACATGCCTGATTTTTGTACGGAAAGGGACAGAGAGATTGGATAAAGATGATGTGAGGATACTAAAAAGAATATTGAAGGACAGGAGTTACTGCCGCACTGACAAGGACTGGCTTTTAGATAAAGAAAAAGAGAAATTGAAAAAGCTGTCCTTATATGTCCTTGTTATTGTTTTCTGTTTAATAATAGTATTTTTTTTTTGTATGGCAATTAGAGAATGGCACTCAAGGCAAACCCATATAGACTGAAATATCTAGAAAAGGGCAGACCAACTTGCATGACAATGTCAAATGAAGAAGAGAAGAATGAAGGCACAGAGATTGGGATTGTGTGCGCATATAAATAGAAATAAAAGATTCTTTGTTTGCAATTATGAAGTGGAAGCCACAATATATATCAACGAGAGGTCATTAATGACTAGACAAGTCTGTGAATATGTGTGTGGAGTAAAAAATGAAGGATGAAAGGATATGGAGAATCACAGCACATGAAATGAAGAACCACAACTTGTAAAGATATGAAGGAGAGTGAATGTTTAGTGACTCATCACTGAAACCACAAGTCAGTAAATGGAGTGGAAAAGCTCATTCCAATTCTGCTAGGGGTGTTTAGTTGCATGTGTACATGTATGGCTTAGTTATTGCTGTGGGACTAAATATGATTTTACAGAAACAAATACAGTGGAACCCGTTGTACTAGTACATATCTTCACAATAAAGTTAACAACAAAAGATAAAGTGAAACACTAATAAACTCACACCAGAACACCTAAGAAAGGAATGATAACTAAGTAACTGTGTACAAAGTATTATATAAGGTTCAAAAACTCAATAAAACAATTAATGTAATTAACTCAGCAAACGAAGGACAACAAATAGTGATAAAGAAGAAAGGATAGGAGAAAACTTAATAATGTGATTAAACAAATGACCCAATAGATATGGTAAGTGAGAGTACAAAACTGAAGTACAATGACATTCAGCATTAACAAGGGACTGAAGAATATAAATAAACACGAGCAAGGTAACAAACACGGAAGAACTAACAATCATGCCAAATAATGTGCCTAGTATAGGTATCAACAGAAAATGAAACTAATAAAGCCAGGAAGATACAGAATTAAGAAACAACAAAGAGACACAGACATAAACAGACCTTACCAAAGACAAACCATGACAAAAACCTCTTTATTCTAATAAAAGAACAGCATTAATTGAATAAATCAAAATAATGAATGGTAAGAATAGAGTAATTATCTTAGTAAGAACAGTGTACCAGACATGCTTGTAATACTGGTAAATTCAAATAAAATAACAAAAGAGAACCTAGTAATCACCTGTAGACAGGTAGAAATCATAAAGAGATAGTAAATAATCATTACCAAGTGTAAAAGTATCAGATTATAACCTGTAAGACACTGAAACCAGATAGCCAAAACATAGACCATTGTTGTCTAAAAGGGGGTCCCAAGTAACCTCAATTTGGTTGTAAATCAGCTTGTAATTAGTATAAAATAAGACCAAAACGATGTAAACTAGTGCAAGTTATAAAATAATGATAGAAGACATTATAAAGACCAACCTAGTAATATTTTATTAATTGAAAGTGGTATGTGTGGTGTTTAATGCAAATACACAGACTGAAATGGACAGAAAAGTGTACACATTAAACACGCTCAGAATTTCTATAATAATATAAACCTGTGAAGAACAATGTCATAAATATGCAATATAATATGTATTACCACTATTATAGTATACAATGATTATTATGAAAAAATAATTTAACCAGAATTAAGGAAAATTAAGGTCACTGTCTGACCACACTAGCTGCAAGAAGTATTGATGAATTATTATCAATATTAATGTAATTATAAAAGAACAACCATTGCAAAACAACCTTTAAACTATAAAGACAATTTAGACTTGAAAGAACCATATAAAGATGGGTATATCATTAATTCAGAATTCAATCATAATGACATGGCATACTAAGACTATGAACAATAAATGTTACATTAAAAACAAGCAAATAATTGTATTCTAATGAAAACTAAGCTGTCCAGAAGTTGTAATGGGCATCTTAGAATATCTATATCACTGTAAAAAAGTGAACAGGGCACATTATGTCAATAAATAAAGTAAATCTAACTGACCATACCCTAGGCCAGCCGTTCTCAACCTGGTGCTCGCGAGAACTGTAGTGCTCGCGTAACTAAATATGGTGCTCATCATGGATGTATAAAAAAGTGCTCGCGAGCAACAGTGACCCCTAATTTTCAATAATGAACTATATAGCACGGCCGTACAGCTGTTGTCCACCAACAACTGAGTATAGCAGAATACTGTTTGGAAACCTTTGTTACTTCTAAGAGCACTACTTGCAATGGTTTCCGGAATTGTCCATAGTTTACAAGCCGATACCGACTCTATTGTTTGCAGCTTAAAAAGGCAGAGACAGCCTACGAGGGGTTTATTACTGTAGGCGCCAGGTTGTCTCATCTTGTAAATGGGCTGTTAAACACGTACTAGTACCCTCAAAAGAAGCGGTTATTCAAAATATTTTAATTTTATTGCCTCTGAAATCCCTAAACTTGGCAGCTTTAGCACGTTCTCACAGAAATAGTCACGTAGCATTTTACACTTAGCTCAACCAATCAATTTTCAGATTTTAAATAGAAATTTCGAAATTTGCCAATGAGACTTTAAGAGCAGCCACTACCATAGAGGTATATAGATAGAGGTGGTGAACTGGCTGAGAAACCGTCCAGCTGGAAAAGAGAGATGGAATCACGTAGGGGTCATTTCTGTCCTTGTCTGCCTCTAACGCTGAACTGACGCTGAATCAGCTGATCCGCGCGAGTTCCACTCTCGCGCATGCGTCAGTAGACAAGGATAGAAATGACCTCTATGAATGTTTCTGCGTGGATATTTCCACTTACACGAGCGCCTATACTATGCCCCCTCTATCTATATACCTTTATGCATGGCCACTACTCTCCTCCCATCCCGTCTGAGGGCACGGAAAGCAGAAATTAGATGTGTTGTTGATTTATCAGTTTTATTTAGATTGTGACTGGAGTGACACAGTGTAGCGGTGTACACCAGTTTTGTGACGTATTTTGGTTGTAGAATTGCTGTTCTGTTATTTATGAAATAGCCTACGCGTAATTATTGGCAGTTTGCAATTTTCCTTTCGCCTCGAAGTGTGTTGTGAACGTTCTTAAAAAAGAGACATGGATAAATTTGTAATACGAAAACGTAGTGAAGAATCGATACCTAAGTTACCTTCTTCATCAACCCAAGATTCCAACAAAAGTAGCGAAGCAAAAAGAAAGAAACTGTATTCTTTTCAAGGTAACTGGGAGACAGATTTTTTGGTGGTCACTAATGACGAGAATACCGGAGTTATTTGCGTTTTATGTCATGCACCTTTATCGGGTTTCAGAAAAGCAAATTGACAAAGACATTATGAAACTCATCATAGTGCGTTTTCTGATCAATATCCCACGGGATCAGATGCAAGGATACATAAAATCAAAGAGTTAAAATCACAACTCCAACGTCAACAGAAGTCTTTTTCATTTAATGTTAATAGTTCTGTTAACAAACTTTCAACCGAAGTGTCTGTATCTGTGTCTCATAAACTTGTTCAGCATGGGATGCCATTTACAAGTGGAGAAATTGTGAAGGAGTGCACAGTTTCCGCAGTGACAACTCTCGCTGAAAGTATACCTGAGAAATACAGAAGTGTTTTGATTAATGCGGAAAAAATGTGCCACTTAGTAATGACACTGTTGCCAGGCGCGTTGACCTCATCGCGGCTCAAATTAAACAAAAAGCACTCCAGAAACTTTCTGAATGTAGTTATTTTTCTCTTGCTGTTGACGAATCAACAGACATTGCTTCTGTAGGCTAGCACAATTGGCATGCTTTGTACGTTGTATAGATAATGTGGGAATTGTAGAAGATTTCTTTTTAACAATTTTACCGCTCCCGGGTACAACTACGGGGCAAGACATTTACAATGCTGTAGCGAATTTCCTGAAACCTAATGGCATTGACTTATCAAAGCTCGTGTGTGTGGTTACTGATGGCGCACCTTCCATGGTAGGCCTAGGTAAAAATAAAAGATTTGTCGCTCTTCTGAAAAATGATGAACATTTTCCTCCCTTTGTTAACTATCATTGTTTAATTCACGTTGAAAACTTAGCCAGTCATCTTATATCTGTTCCTGAAATTTCAGAATAGTTAAAACTGATAGTTAAGTTGATCAACTTTTTGGTTTCTAAACCCCTTTTAGCTTACTAAAAGTCTTCTTGCATGATTTATCAGCGCCACATTCAGAACTAATCCTACATGCGGATGTTCATTGGCTAAATCGCGGGGAAGCAATTACAAGGGTCTGGAAAGTTTTTGAAGAAATCAAAGCATTTATTTCTGCCAACGATTATGTCACTAAGTTTCCAGAAATATTCGGGGATGATTTCAAGATCAATCTTGCTTTCATGGTAGACCTATTTCAATATCTCACCGAGCTGAACAAACGTCTTCAGGGTCAGAAAAATACAATTTGTGAACTGAAAGAAATTATATTTTCACTTTGATCAAAGTTACAAAGATTCCTCGGGACGGCAAGTAAAAATGACTTGGTTCATTTTCCTGAACTGGCACATACACTCTCGAGTCTTGGTCGTCCCTACTCGGAGTGTCCTGAAATTGTCGTTCTGGCAATTCAAGATCTGTTGAAAGAGTTTGCTACATGTTTTCATGTACTCGAAGAAAGTGAGCCGTTGTTTAATATGGTGCTCAATCCACTTCAATTCAATGTGGACTCTCTCAGAAAAATTCAGATTATTCAACAGCACAATCTTCTCGCGCGGAACTTGAATTATTAGAGCTCCAGTCCCCTCAAGCCTTAAAATATCTTTTCGAAAAGGAAAGGATCACAGATTTCTGGGGTGCAAATGATACAATGAAATTTCCGACATTGCAAAATGCTTCTCTCAAATGCTTGGCGATGTTTGGGACAACCTACCTGTGTGAAAAATGTTTTTCATTAATGAAATACATCAAGAACAAAGCACGATCAAGATTAAATGACTCACATTTGGAGGACTGTTTACGTGTGGCTGCAAGCGACTTCTCCTTAGATATTAGTGAAATTCTGAGTAACATTCAGGCCCAAGGATCTCATTAGCCTGGTGAGTGTATTTATTATTATTATTATTATTATTAAATTTTCATGGTGCTCTCCCACTTGCCCCGGATTATGAAAGGTGCTCTCAATCACAAAAAGGTTGAGAATCCCTGCCCTAAGCCACAGAAGGCATGGGTCAAATATAGTAATTTTATTAATCTTAGACAATCATGGTACTAAGTATTATCATAAATGAACTTCAAAGGAACCATATGATGAAATGTAATCATCATTTGATCAATTGTAATAATTAATCATGTAAAAATATAATAAAAATGTAATAGTCATAAGTAAGGAATTAACTTCCTTATTATTAAACTCACATGTGTCTTGTGAGGACTTATTTTAAAGAACAGATTAATTGTGATAACATAATGTAATCATATTCAGTAATACTCATATAACAAGGACGTTAAACCAACTTTAAAGGAATTCTGTGTATTTTGGAAAAATGCGAGATTACAACATATGGAACTCTCCAACCCGAAGTCATTAACAAAACAATTAATTCACAAGGGGGTGAACTCGCTGGATGGAATGTCCGCCTTTTTAACCAATAGAATCGATCAAAATCGACCGGGGGGATTGTGCTCCCGACATAGGAACAGCGAAGAAGACGAATATTTTTATTATTCTGCATCAGACTAGCGAAGCGTTACAACGGCCAATTTCTGTGCGCGGATACAGTCGATTGCAAGAGATCAGCTGTGCGAAGTTAAAAAGTAAACAGAAGGGACATCCTAACCTTCAAATTTTTTAAGTGTCGAGTGTTTAACTAAAACGCTTATATTATAGCGAATGCAATTGTCAAGTGTACAATAAAGTGGCAATTGAAGTGAATTAACAGGGAGTATAGTGTGAAGTAATTATTAATGGTAATTAATGAAAAAACAGAGATTTCATTCAGATCATAAATTTTTAAACATGGAACCAACCATAAACGACTAAAGAGGTTCATAGTGAATATACAAACTGCATAATAGTCATTCACAAACATTGATGAAACATTTATTTATTTATTT
This sequence comes from Magicicada septendecula, assembly GCA_034769895.1. Lineage (NCBI taxonomy): Eukaryota > Metazoa > Arthropoda > Insecta > Hemiptera > Cicadidae > Magicicada > Magicicada septendecula. Next base: position 215,110,053 of record CM068373.1, read on the forward strand.
TTTGAAATAAATAAGAGATTTAGTCCAGATATGAAAAATTATCGAACCCAGTCGAAATAAAATAACCAATAATAAACTATCATAGAGAGGTTATACGAACTATTGAATTAAAGTGGTATTAATTGAAACCACTAATTAATTTTGTAATGAACACTTATCATATGACAAACCATAATTGTTTGCAACATTAGTGTGCTACAAAAGATGGATAATCATCAGTGAGAAACATTAAATGAATTATTCTTCAAATACTTATGTAACCTTTTTTGAGATGTTAGAGTAAGATGATACCCGATTTTGGGATAGTTATTATTGTATTATAATCCAGTATGCCTAAAGTGGTATTCATATTGACAACAGTCAATTTAATAACTATGTTTATTCTATTATAAGCGTTCAATGTTCAATTTTATTTTTTCAATGTTTTAATTACTACGCTTAGAGATTCATAATTTTGAAACAGTTTCAGGTCAATTTTTATAGTAAAGATTCAATTGTTATGCGTAAAGCTAACTAAGGTTGACCACAGTCGACTATATATTTTATCCAATGGTATGATTTATAAAACCATTTAATATGTTGATTGTTTATGCTAATTAACACCGCCTACTAAATGTTAAACAGTAGCGCCGACATTTTTTCTTGTTCTTTTGTATTTTGCAGGCTCAAAGGAACCACTGAAGAACTATAATCATAAAGAACCAAGGTTCTAGAATTATATTGTGAAATGTTATGTTAACTATTTAAATAAGGTTCAAAACCCTGAGATCAAGAGCAATTTTAAAATAGTAAAATCAATGTCTGACTAGGCAAACAGCCTGTATTAAATTTTAAAGTAATTATCAAGATTGTTAATAAAATTTAGAGTTCTTAACTGAAAAAACAGTTGATGACTTTTTATTACTTAGACAGTACAGTCACGAGCTAGATTCAAATACTTTCACAGGTGACACCTTAGAACGCTGACCCGATTATTTACCAACTGGTCAACCGTCGAGAACTTCAATTACAGTAAGTAAGTAACTTGTTTGTTTTAGCAGAAACAGAATCTGCGGCGATCTACAAACAACCACGGATGCCTGTGAGTCAACCAACAACAATTCGTCGACAGCTTTTTTCACAACAGACTAATTCCAAATTTTACAAATTAAACCAACAAATTAAACAATACAAATAAATAATTAAATTTGAGTTTAAAGACTGGAATTTGTAATTATACAAATTGGCGCACCAACGTAAGAGGCTCGAAATTAGGGAAATAACTGACGATAATAAATAAAATAATAATTAAAAAATAAATTCGACTAATTTTGTGCGGCAGCTGCAATACTAGAACCAAAAATGATACGGTGAGCTACGTCAAAGAAACGAGTGGCGGAAGCGGAGAGAGAGGTCAACATGGACGATAAGGGGGCAACATCAGTCGAAGGTAGCGAAAAAACATTACCTCCCATGGAACCTACCACACCCACACAACAAGAGGAACAACCTAACCTGTAACAGTACATAAAGGCCCATTATCTTGATTATGGGGTTTGAGGATGTTTTATTGTATCAAAGTTGAATAAAGTATGGTTAGGTCCATTGTCCCTGTGTAGGAACAAACAACGCATATTCAGTAAGAGGAGCATAATTCCAAGGTCACCGGTGGACGGGTGAAAACGAGCAGAGATGATGGCGGTGTATGTGATGACGAACTTTAAATAACAAATTTTATTGGTTCACAAGGCTGTGTCGTCATTAATAAACGACAATGACGCAGAAACAACAGCGTATGAAACAAGGCGTTGGCCGAGAGAACAAAAGACGGTGACGTCAAATGCACTAATACGTACGCAAATTTTGTATATTACCCGTTCTCAGTTCCACACAGCACATCAAAACACAACAGATGTATCGCTGTTGACTTAGTTTTAATCAGAAATTTTAGACAAATTACTATTCATCATCAAAATGTAACAGTGGAGTTTTAAAGACTCTAGACAACCAGTCAATATTTAAATATCAAATGTAAAATCAGTGCTAGCCAAACAAATAGACGAGAGACATGAGGCGACCACCTGCCATGCCAATACGTACGATCCAACACCAGCGGCGGAGCTACCAGAGTCTACATACAGAGAAGTCGAAAGAATTATCATATTTTTTATATTTAAATGAGCTCAATAAGAAAATAAATCTAATAAAATGTATCTGTGATAGTGTGTGTGAGTGAGTGCATGAGGGAGTGAATGAATGGCCATGATAATAGAATAAATAGGGCATTGGTTTGTGGAATATACAAACATTAAATTAATCACATGTTATTAGAGCTGCAGCTAGAAGCAAATTTAAAATAGGACCAAGCTTCACCATAAAGTAAAGTAATAATTAATAAATAGGGCGTAAGAAAATGTAGACGCCATTTTGTTTTGGTATTTGTATGTGACGCCATCTTTGGGTTATGATTCAGTATATATTTTAATTCTGAAAATTAAAAAAACAAGTTGATTATATTCAAATGGTAACCAGAGTTGTTATTTCGATTACCTCTATGTGTCTGAATCTCGCCGAGAGTGAACCCTGGCCCCTTAAAGAGAAATTTATATTGGAGATGAACCACGTGCTCATACATAAAGTGTCATGGTAAGTACACGTGTTTACTTTATATCAGTATATATATAAAAATTATGTGTGTGAGAAGAGTGTGAGATAACAAACCGACCCGCACAAACAGAGGACGTCAATTTCCAGGAAATGATGAGGGTGATGGTGGAACAATTGAATAAATCCAGAGAAGATACGAACAAATCTATAGAATCGTTAAAGGAAGAATTTAAGGTAGAATTAAATAAAAACAAAGAAGAATTAAAGGGAGATAACCAAAAATTAAGCCAAAATGGCCAAGAACAGTAAGAAAATGGAAGAAAACATGGAAACATTAAAAGAATTGGAACAGAACAACCAGAAAAACCTGGAGGAGTTGAAAGAAGAATTAAGCAAAACAATCGAAAATAATAACGAACAAATAAATAAGAAGATCGAGGAGGAGATGACCGGGATCCGACAAGAGATTTCCGAAATAAACGGAAAATGGAAAAACACGAGTCAGGAATTACAACTGACGAAGGAAGACTTCGGCAACCGAATGACCAATCTTGAAGAAGACAGCCAGATTTGAATGGAGTCGGTACGAACTGCAACCGAAGAAAACATAAACCAGGTGCGAACAGACTTCGGAAATAGATGTCGGGACATCGACACGGCTGTCAATGAAGTACAAGGACAGGGTCAGCACAACCAGGAGAAGATCAAGGCAATCCAACAACGGGAGATCACCAAGATAAGGGAAGAACTCGATATAATCAGCAATCAACCCACCGTAATTTCGCACCTCCAACACTTAGATAACAGGGAGGCGATAAACTTCAAGTTGTATAAACGTAATCCCATGGAGTTCCTGGAACGAGTTGAGGAGCAACTAACAAGAAACAGAGAGACCAGGTGGCCAGTAATTCGGGGATTGATTGACGAATATTTCAAGGAGATAAACGACAATTGGTGGACTGCTACGAGACATGAGCTCCAGAGCTACGAAGAGTTCAAAGCTGTATTTAAAGCAAAGTATTGGTCGGAGGCAACCCAAAACATCGTCAGAGACAATATATGTCACGCAAATACGATACGAACTGAGGGACAACACTCACCGCCTACTTTCTAGGGAAGGTATGCCTGGCAAGGAATCTTGAGCCAAAGATCCCAGAGGAGAGCCTCGTCACTAAACTCGTCTACCATTATGAAGAGGGAGTATCCTGGGCCCGACTCGGAGGACAGATCAAGACCGTGCAATCGATGGCAGCTCTACTGGAGGATTACGAGCACGAGAGTTATTACCGGAGAAGTCGCCAACGAAATGATAGATACGACAGCCGGAACGTGCAGAATAACAACACATCATATAACAATGATAACTACCGACCGAATTATAATAACCGAAACAACAACAATGAAGCATATCACAGACCTAATAACAATAATAATCCGACGAATAGCGGAAATAATAACAACAACAATCGGTCCAGTAACCAGAACAACCAGTTTAACAGGCTGAACAATCCTAGTTACCCTCAGCCTAACTACAACAACCAGAACTACAACAATCAAAACCAAAATAACCAAAACAGAAACTACCGGAGAGTGAACTACGTGCGCGCCAAAGACAACGGTAGAGGACGATCTTATTACCAAGGACGCTGGAGCTTCAACCGCAATGCATACGGAAATCAGAGTAACGGAAATAACGGAAGGGATACACGAACTAATGGAGGAAGAAGCCGAAGCCAGGAGGTCTACAGACAAGATCACTACGAAGAGGATCGCCACCAGTCTGTACCGAGACCCACAGGAAATGGAAACACACCGACAAACCAACCAGACCAACGGGACGACGAGCCTGAACCGTCTTTAAACTAAATGCGGCAGTGAAAACGAACGTAGGACCCTCACTGAACCAATCTATTGGGTTAAGTCAAGTAAATCAATGTAATCACATACAAAGAAGAAAACCAATTACGGTAATCCAAAATCACTATTTAAAGAACCTAAGAGAAGAATTATTGGAAGAAGAAGACAACACGTCAAGTAATCACAACAATGAAATCGCGTACATCACCGTGGAAATTAACGGAGTCCAGACAAGGATAATGATCGACACGGGGGCCAATGTATCCTTGATCGACGGAATCGAACTTACCAAAATACAAGAGGAAGGTAAGACACCGATACTTACATTACTGATAAGCAACATCGTACTCGTGGGAGCGACAGGGCAGCAAAACAGAACCGTCCGGAAACAAGTAAGGCTGGAATTATCAAGCAACGGCGAAACCATTCCAATGACATTCCTAGTAGCCAATGGATTACCATTTCAGATGTTGATAGGCTGCGACATGTTAAGGCAGTACTCAGCAATTATCGATATGAATAGAGCCAAACTGTTCCTGAAAATAAATGATATAGAATGGATAGTGGACTTAACAGGGAGCGACAATGCGCCGTCAGACCGAACAATCTATCACATTAAAGAATGTCGAGAGACCAGAGAAAGTCACACAAATGATGAAATATTATATGAAATGGACAATGAACAGCTGTGGAACGAGAAAATCAATGAGATACGTAATTTCAAGAGGGAGAAGACAAGCACCAAACTCACTGAAGGACAAGTGGAACAGCTCATCAGCATGTACAGCCGTTACCGACACGTGTTCTCAGACACGCCCGGCAAAGTAAGGGATTATCAATGAGAAATAGAATTCAGAGAGCCAGTAAACTTTAACAAAAATCGTACCTAATTGCATACTCGCTCAAGGAAGCAGTGAGATCGGAAATCAACCGACTGATCGACGAAGACATAATCGAACCAAGCTATTCCCCTTACACCAGTCCAATCTTAGCAGTCCCAAAGAAAAACGGGAAGGTAAGAATCTGTTTAGACACACGTGAAATAAACAAAACCATAGTGAATGATCGAACATCCCCGGGAGAGATCGAGGAAATACTTAAAAAATTCCATGGAACCAGATTCATTAGTTCGTGGGATACCGTCTGCAGATATTGGCAAATCGAGTTGCATCCGAACAGCCGGAGGTACATGGCATTCATTTTCGAAGGGCAGAACTATCAGTTCAAATGGTTACCCTTCGGACTTGTTAATTCTGTAGCTGTATTCGTGAAGATAATGGACCAGACTCTCGGACCAGAGGCACTCAAATTTACAACCGTCTACGTGGACGATCTATTAATTACGTCAAACAGTTGGGATGACCATTGTCATCGAATCGAACATGTATTGAAGAAACTCTCGGATAACAATATCACTCTCAAACTAGAAAAGTCCAAATTTATTGCGGACGAAGTGTCACTTCTCGGATTTAACCTATCGGAACACGGGATCACCCCATCACAAGACAAAATTGAGTCCATACAAAAGTTTCCTACGCCGAAGAATAAAAAGCAACTCCAATCTTTCCTTGGCCTGTGTAACTACTATCGCAAGTTCCAGAAGAACTACTCTGAACTGACATCCAAATTCTCCAAACAATTATCATCGAAGGACAAGTGGACGTGGGGAGCGGAACAGGATACGATACTCCAACTAATCAAAACCAAATTCCTTGAATCAGTAATGCTGCATCACCCTGGTTTCAGTAAACCTTTCTACATGAACTTCGACGCCAGTGATGTCAGCTTAGCATCTGTCTTATACCAGGAGGATGTTGAGGGAAATCACCGAGTGATTAGCTTCGCCAGCCGAGTCCTAAATAGTAGTGAAAGGAATTATAACGTCACAGAGAATGAACTACTAAGCGTCGTGTTCGCCTGCAATAAGTTCCGGACGTATGTATTGGGATACCAAATTACTGTGAGGACGGACCACAAGTCCATATCTTTTCTCAAGAACTGCAAGTTAAACCACGGGAGATTAACCAGATGGAGCTTGACACTTCAGGAATATAATCTGAATTGGGAATACATCCCCGGGAAGAAAAACATTGCAGCCGATACCCTATCCAGAGTCAACATCAGGGACCAAACTTTGGAAGGAGAGAAAGAAACCATCATAAAATTGTACCAGATAATAAAGAGTAGAGCCGATTTGGCTAATATCATAAAGGAGCTTGGGCAACAGCAGAACCAAAATCCCAAACTAAATAAAATCCAGCAGCGACTGAGGGAACAGGACGACTGAGTCACACAATATTACTGCATTCACCAGGGAATACTATTTAATAAAACGCTATACGATTATAATACATGGAAAATAGTAATTCCACGGACAATAGAGAAGGAGATAATTCTAGACTACCATGTCAGATAGGGTCACATGGGGGCCTTAAAAGTCGTAAAAGCACTACAGGAACATGTTTATATAAAAGACCTCAATAGAAAAGTACGAAAGTACATTAAACACTGTCACATCTGCCAACTGGTACAGATGAACAACGATAGGAAAGAGGGAATGATGATACCTATAACATCACCCAAAAAGTTAGAAAAAGTTTTCGTTGATATATGCGGTCCATTCCCACGTAGCGGAGGGAGACACCAATACAAGTATCTTATAATTATATTTGATCATTATACCAGATATATTAAACTCTACCCTACAAACCGTGCAACCACGCAAAAGATTTTAAACATCATAATACAGCAATATATCCGCGAGGTAGAAACACCTAAATCCATAATAACAGATCATGGAACACAATTTAAGGGGAATAAATGGAAGGACACTCTACGGAACAACGGGGTAAAGACATACAAAACGTCAGTATACCACCTGAGCAGCAATCCCGCAGAACGAGTATTGAGGGAAGTAGGGAGAATTCTCCGAACGTATTGTTATAACCAACAACGACAATGGACAGAATATTTACCAGCAGTGGAGGACTTTATAAACTTATCGCACCATCAATTTATCGAGACAACGCCATATACAGCAATGTTCCAGAGACCACCACCCAGAGAGATTATCGAGTTAATCCAATTTCCAAATGGAGAAGAATATAAGTTTGATGAGATAAAGTTCTATAACAAAACACTAGAACAAACTGAGAAAATAACAAGCAAATACCAGAGACTACAACCAAAGCTGATACGATATCAAGTTGGAAACGAATCTTATTGAAAAACAGAGAGCTACCCAGCACAATGGAGGGTATAGCGAAAAAACTATTGTTATACACCGGACCTTCCACAGTGATGAAGGATAATAATAATAATAATAATAATACATACGAGATCATGAACCCAAGTACACAGAGGAAAAAGGGGACTTACAACCAGTCATCCATGAAAAAACTATTCAACAATTAAAAGAATGATCATTGAACCAAATAATAAATTATAAATGTGTTAAAAGAAGAGTGATAAAGAAAAGTGAGTTTTAATATAAACAATAAGAAGTAAATACAAATAATGCCCATCAACAATATTGTGTCACTAAAGAGCTATAGAGTATGAGAAAAGAAATCAATAACGAAGGAAGATATAATGTAATCTAAGATATAATGATAATAAGAAGATAATAATCCCAAAATGATATTATATTTTAGTCGCACTAAGACTACTTTAAAGTTTTTTGATGATTGACTGTAGAAAGATCCAGCAATCATATACCTGAGCAGACGATACGTTCCTCTGAACTCAGAAGGTGTAAGATGGACAGCGGTGAATCGGAGCCAAAAGTGCCCGCCCGAATGGTGCCAACGCACATGATAGAGAAAATAATTAGGGAAATTATGAGAAAATAATTAGGGAAATTATATGTTTAAGGGATAAAACACAAAGAAAGAAGATAACATACTAAATAAAGCAAGGAGATAGTAAATTGCATGAAGTAGAAAAGGGAAAATTATAAGAAATCAACGAAGGAAGCTCATGTAAAGAAGTGATTAAACAAATAAAATGAATGATAATATCATCAATACCTGCACAATATTTGCTGAAATGATCAATTTTAGCGTTGGGGCAATATGTAATAGTACATATCTTCACAACAAAAGATAAAGTGAAACACTAATAAACTCATACCAGAACACCTAAGAAAGGAATGATAACTTAGTAACTGTGTACAAAGTATTATATAAGGTTCAAGAACTCAATAAAACAATTAATGTAATTAACTCAGCAAACAAAGGACAACAAGTAGTGATAAAGAAGAAAAGATAGAAGACAACTTAATAATGTGATTAAACAAATGACCCAATAGATATGGTAAGTGAGAGGACAAAACTGAAGTACAATGACGTTCAGCATTAACAAGAGACTGAAGAATATAAATAAACACGAGCAAGGTAACAAACACGGAAGAACTAACAATCATGCCAAATAATTTGCCTAGTATAGGTATCAACAGAAAATGAAACTAATAAAGCCAGGAAGATACAGAATTAAGAAACAACAAAGAGACACAGACATAAACAGAGCTTACCAAAGACAAACCATGACAAAAAACTCTTTATTCTAATAAAAGAACAGCATTAATTGAATAAATCAAAATAATGAATGGTAAGAATAGAGTAATTATCTTAGTAAGAACAGTGTACCAGACATGCTTGTAATATTGGTAAATTCAAATAAAATAACAAAAGAGAACCTAGTAATCACCTGTAGACAGGTAGAAATCATAAAGAGATAGTAAATAATCATTACCAAGTGTAAAAGTATCAGATTATAACCTGTAAGACATTGAAATCAGATTCCAAAACATAGACTATTGTTGTCTAAAAGGGGGTCCCAAGTAGCCTCAATTTTGTTGTAAATCAGCTTGTAATTAGTATAAAATAAGACCAAAACAATGTGAACTAGTGTAAGTTATAAAATAATGATAGAAGACATTATAAAGACCAACCTAGTAATACAATTTTATTAATTGAAAGTGGTATGTGTGGTGTGTAATGCAAATACACAAACTGAAATGGACAGAAAAGTATACACATTAAACACGCTCAGAATTTCTATAATAATATAAACCTGTGAAGAACAATGTCATAAATATGCAATATAATATGTATTACCACTATTATAGTATACAATGATTATTATGAAAAAATAATTTAACCAGAATTAAGGAAAATTAAGGTCACTCTGACCACACTAGCTGCAAGAAGTATTGATGAATTATTATCAATATTACATGTAATTATAAAAGAACAACCATTGCAAAACAACTGAGAAACTACTGATTACTTATAAAACAATTATTAAAAATAATATACACTCCTCACAACTCTTACCTTGTTCGGGTCCCAGGTTCTTTGCACGAACTCGTGAAGAATAAGCGTGACTTAGGTTAACATACTTCAATAAATTATACTCTCAATTTCGGCATTATAGTTATATTTATTCAGCAATTCTTTGACATTAAATTTTATTGTCTTTTCATTTGTTTATTCCCAAAACTATCATTGACATTTAAGTAATTTCTTTCCAAAAAAAAAAAATCAACCAAACATTTTAATTTATTTATTCTGATTTACAGTAAATATTCTTTGTTGTTCTTGTGTTGTTTTTTCTTTCTCCCAGAGTTATACTCCAAACAATAGAAACAAGATATACATATTATCAAAGATCATTTCTTACTAAAAAAATATAATAGTCTTAAAAATTTAACTTAAATTCTAATCAAGGCCACCCAGCAATGCCCATGCTCACATTCATGCCTTATTTCCCCCTTTATAGGTAAAAAATGATAATAATCATAATAGGTTCAGTAGAATACTGTTACGTGTGCTGCGTCATTCCTCCCGACCGTGTGGCGTATCTCACGGAGCTCTCTTATTTGACGGTTATGGTTTCACTTTCGATAGATCTTTTCGTGTTCACTGTTCCATAGCACGTTAGTTCTTTTTCTTTACATTGTTATACACAATTTTGATATTTACTGGGGTTGGTCGGCCGACACTAATTAAGCTCGAGCAAAAATGTTTATATGACCACGCGCGGCCGGTATAGGTAGTCGACTGGACGGCGGCTCTGCACACTGCTCCACACCAAAACTCTGTTAAAAAGACGGAAACACACAGCCACCGAGGCATGAACTGTTCGTAACCGTAGATGTAGCGTGGTTTGTCAATGGGCCCACGAGGTTGACGATATTCACTGCGACGATACAGCAGGCTCAGGTAGGCGGAGCCTTGATTTAATTTCCGTCATCTCGGACGCGCAAGATAATAAGATCTTGTGTCTTGGCCATTTTTACGGCATCGGTTTTACGGCTTGAGGCGTAGTTACTGGGCCCCGCCGCAGGTGTGCGCGTAGCTGTACTTGACAATTACGGAATTCAACACCAGAGTCTGACATTCCTCACTACACTCCACTCAAAAATTTATGCTGTTGTTCTTTGTTCGACTGCAGCCGTATTTTCCATGGGATTGGCAATTGAAAATTAAATAAATTTAATAAAATGACAAACCTCCCATTTTGTCCCATTACAAGACCCCCCTCCCAATGAGAGATCTTCTGCCGAAGCAGAAGAACTCTCATTGCTAAACCCCAAGAGGATCGGTGAGGATATGGCGCCAACGACCCCCCTTTAATTCTTAACACTCCATGGGTAAACTACCCCCCTAGCTTGGTGACTATGGCTGCATCTGAACGAAATTACTGGACTTCTCTCTGCAAGATCCCAACACCATAACATCGGACAGACACTCACCATAGTACACCTAACCTTCTATCATTCATTAAAAAAATCAAAACTGGCCTTATACCATACCAGATCCTCAACCGATATGTCTCCCCTTACATACATACTGGGTTGCCTTTAGCAAATACTGGGTGTATACACATACTCATTATTATATTATTCCTAAATTCCATATTCAAAACTCATAAACTGCTTTATCTCTTAAATTTCATTTCTTTTTTCAATTTACTTGACTGGACGGTACAGTTTCAAATCCAAAATAAATTACACAAGTCAAACTGAAATCATTTAAATTTCGTTCGCCTAGAGAAATTACTCTAAGTCCATTACCAAAGATCTATTAATTTGATCATTTCATTAATTTACTTTCAAAAATTTTTAAATTGATTGATTTTGATTGAATTCGTAACTCTTCTTAATTACCTACTAACAACCATAATGAACCAATAAAAATACATAACTTATTTCTACTATAAAGTCAAAATTCAAAATAAATGCACTTGTATACAAAAGAGAACATAAAAGGCATATTATAAATCAGCTGACACCTTCCCTACTTATAAGGAACATTACAATTTCCAATAACGTTCTTTAATACAAAAATAGAAAATTTACTTTTATTTCCAAATAAAATTTTAATTTCTCAAAATATTTCTTTTATCAATATCAAGAAAAGATAAAATTATTTAATTTAATTAAGTAGCAAAAAATTCATGAGTTAATCCCTAGAAACCTATCCTGGCTCTAACATCAACCATCAGCTGATCTCTCTGGGTCAGGTGAATGACCTTACCCTATATACACCATACAAAACTATACCAGGAAAAATACACAACATATGTTCATAACTCTTACACTCTAACATAATAAAAATAATGGCACAATAAAACATAATAAACAAAATCTGATAAACATCTTCTACACTTGAAATAGTCTTTCCAGAATCAGTAAAGTACTTTATGAAATTATTACTCAGAGTATAACACACTTCAATCACTTACATCTAAACAGACCATCTACTACAGTATTACTTCTTGAATCAAAATAAAATCATTTAATTAGCTCGTCAGCTAGTCAGCATCATTAAATTACAAATTTTAGTTCGTTACTCCCGTGAGTAACCTCCCTTACCACACACACTATGACTCCCCCTGGACTGTGGCGTCCACAAGGACTGAATTGGTGGAGAAATTTTAGCATCTCCTTGTCCTTGCTTCAGCCTTACATATTAAAAATTATCAGATATCATAATATCCGGAAGTTACATATTTAAAACCTTAATGTGGGTATATCACCTTTTTTTACTGTTCCTACGCGAACAGAGTGATAGCCGCTGTTCCATAGTTTGGTGACTCCCCTGAATTACACCCCTTTAAATTTCTAAATTCACCTTTACAACGATAACAGCTATGGTCAATTAAGGCAGAACGTGACGCAATGAGCCCCAACCATAGCTGTCAAAGCTAAACCAATTCCACGGTCAGGGTTCGGTGAGGCCGTGACCACCTGAAAAGTTGGGGAATCACAAGTATAAAAAATATTTGTTTATGATATGGTTACACTTTAAAGTTACAATTTTCATTACATGACATTTCTAGTCTTGGTTGTGTGTTTTAACATCATACATTTCTTTCTTTAATATATTCATTCTCCATTAGTTTGGGTGACTCAATTATTCACAATAATTTGATTTATTAACTTGGCATTTACATATAATCTTACCCACCTTCTGACTCTAATACTCACTTAACAGCTTTAACTAGTATGACACCCGTCTATCAAAACATCTACCACCCATTCTCTACCCCTAACTTACTACTCTAACTCATTTCGCATCATTCTACTCTTATAACAAAAATACTCTCTACCCCTTTGTACTCAGGATGTGTGTTCCTTTCCCAATGCTCATTCCCTTATTTGGTTCCTGGACCCTCCCTAGGTAACCCTTTCCGGCGCCTATCGGTTCCCCTCCCGCCACAACGCCTTTCGTTGAGGACTCCTTATCACACCACCCCCCTTACAAAATTCCTCTATCTCTACTTACTCTCCCATTACATCACTTTCATCTACAAAACATCTCCATTTATTTATTACCTCAATGTATCACTCATTACTCTACGTATTTTCCCCATAGCTACTGTGTCACTATTACATCTCAAATTCTACATTACGTTTATTCACAACAATCTTACTTTGTTCAACTCCCCTTCTAAACTTAACTCGGACTGATTTAAATGTCCTAACGAAATAATAATCACCCAAAATCTAACTTTTACCATATTTTACATTTTAACTCTTGAAAATTCAAAACTATCTCAAATACATCTCATCATGTAAATTAAAATCTCTTAAATACATTGAACCTTTTAACTTTTAAACATTAAACATGTTGCTTTATATAAATTGCATTAAAAATTCATACTTACAGTACTTCACTCAACACTATCATAGACAAACAAATATAAACATCAAACACCAATAGCTCCATGTACCTTCTGAAACATTTTAACAACCATGTTATTCGACAAACTAAACACAATTTAACATTTATTTATTTATTAATTATTATCAAATTTAAATCTCATAAAAATAATTGAAATTCATCATCAAAATTTCTTTATATAACATTTTAAATCAATCAAAATTATTTAAACATCTCAAATTATTTTAATTCCATCAATTATTAACACAACATATTTTAATTACATTACTTCAAAACAATCACACTTCCTTTACTACAAACTCATTATTTATTTAGTCTAATAAAATGTTATTATTATTATTAAAACAATCTCTATTACATACACATATTGTTTACATTACACCTGTTACAACATAGATACAATAAACTTCACTATTAATTTATTTACAATTCTTCATCATTATTTTTCAGTTTACCACACTTCATTTCCTAAGTAAGCAAGGTCATAACCACAAATCAAAATATTTAAAATGTCCATTTACTTATTTTTTAATCAACCTCCATCATCGTATAAATATCTAATATATTTAAAACATAAATCATTTTTATCCACATACAATTTATTATTATTATTATTATTATTATGACCATTATCAACATAATATTTGACACCATTATTCTCTATTAATTCATAAAACCCGTCTACCTTGGTAATTTCAAGTATTTTTGTTCAACATAAAGTAATTTATTTTCTCATTATATTCTACTACATTCATTAAAACCTCAGGTAAGTTATTATCATTTATAACGGTATCATCAAAATATTCATCTATCTCTATTTCACAAGGTAAGTATTTTATATTGTTTATCTTCCCCACTTCTAACCTCTCTCTCAACTCTTTATAATTTCTCTTTAACTGATATAATATTATCTCCCTATCTGCACACAGCTCTCTCTCAAAACATCTTTCATCATCATAACACCTGTCACTACCCCCCTGAACTATCTCATTCCATGCAAAGGGCACCACTAAATACTTAATACCTCTACTACCAGGTAAACCACAAAAAACTAAGGGACCATCCGAAGACACCTCATCTTCCACACCACCACCGGAGGAAACTCTGTCCTCATAAAACCACTGTGAAAACCCTGTTTCACCATAAACTTGGGAAAAATCTGCCCTCTGCCCCTCTACACACACACTCCCCATTTCATCCACACTTTCTCTGCTCACAACCTTACTCTCTAACACCACGTTTTTACTTTCACCACTGTTATCACTCGTTAACCCATTATTATAATTTTCGCTATTACTCACCTGTTCTACCGTCACCTGTTTTGCATCTAAACTACTACCACTACCATTAATACATATATTTCCGTCACTTTTGTTTGTGTTGTTCTTACCTGTATTTATTCCCCACACTCCCATTCTCTCAATATTCTGTTCTAATTCGCTAAAGTTATTTTTAAATATTTCATTGGTACTTTCTAAACGCTTATTGACCTCATTGATATGGGTTTTTAACTCACTGAAATTGCTTTTGCACTTTATGTTTTGTTCGTGTATTTCGTTTTTCAACTCATCAAATTTACTATTCTGTACATTGAATTTAGCGTCAGAATCACTCTTCTGTTCATTGAATTTCATATCTAACATTGTTTGTATCATTTTGAACATTTCATAACTATCGTCAGACTTTTTACTTTGGACCGGTGTCGACTGACTTTCTGTTTTATTGTCAGTGAAGCTGACTTCATCATCATTAATT
The DNA here is from genome assembly GCA_034769895.1 of Magicicada septendecula. NCBI lineage: Eukaryota > Metazoa > Arthropoda > Insecta > Hemiptera > Cicadidae > Magicicada > Magicicada septendecula. The sequence goes on from CM068373.1 coordinate 215,125,442, forward strand.
TTACTTTTCCTACTTAATTTTGGGGTTATTTGAATCCCCGAATCATCTGTAATACTTATATTTTTGTCGTCTTGACCTACATTCGGAGTTGAATGTACTTCAAGACTGCTCATAACAGCTGATTCATCAAATTCAACTATTTCACTTACAGTACTTTCATTATTTTGACATTTTTGAATTGTAAATTTATCACCTTTATTTTATTATACTATATTTTAACACTTCTTATTTTACATACCTTAGGTATTCATTAGGTCTTAGTTACATATAACCTCATTTTTTCGTACTTATTTACGTACTCCTAACTCACGCTTATATTCACATTTAGGTGCGGTTTAATCAAAATTACATTTATAAACTTGTCCCTGTTCGGGCGCCATTGAGAAGCTACTGATTACTTATAAAACAATTATTAAAAATAATATACACTCCTCACAACTCTTACCTTGTTCGGGTCCCAGGTTCTTCGCACGAACTCGTGAAGAATAAGCGTGACTTAGGTTAACATTCTTCAATAAATTATACTCTCAATTTCGGCATTATAGTTATATTTATTCAGCAATTCTTTGACATTAAATTTTATTGTCTTTTCATTTGTTTATTCCCAAAACTATCATTGACATTTACGTAATTTCTTTCCAAAAAAAAAATCAACCAAACATATTAATTTATTTATTCTGATTTACAGTAAATATTCTTTGTTGTTCTTGCGTTGTTTTTTCTTTCTCCCAGAGTTATACTCCAAACAATAGAAACAAAGTATACATATTATCAAAGATCATTTCTTACTAAAAAAATATAATAGTCTTAAAAATTTAACTTAAATTCTAATCAAGGCCACCCAGCAATGCCGACGCTCACATTCATGCCTTATTTCCCCCTTTTTAGGTAAAAAATGATAATAATCATAAAAGGTTCAGTAGAATACTGTTACGTGTGCTGCGTCATTCCTCCCGACCGTGTGGCGTATCTCACGGAGCTCTCTTATTTGACGGTTATGGTTTCACTTTCGATAGATCTTTTCGTGTTCACTGTTCCATAGCATGTTAGTTCTTTTTCTTTACACTGTTATACACAATTTTGATATTTACTGGGGTTGGCGTCTTGGCCATTTTTACGGCATCGGTTTTACGGCTTGAGGCGTAGTTACTGGGCCCCGCCGCAGGTGTGCGCGTAGCTGTACGTGACAATTACGGAATTCAACACCAGAGTCTGACATTCCTCACTACACTCCACTAAAAAATTTATGTTGCTGTTCTTTGTTCGACTGCAGCCGTATTTTCCGTGGGATTGGCAATTGAAAATTAAATAAATTTAATAAAATGACAAACCTCCCATTTTGTCCCATTACACAACCTTTAAACTATACAGACAATTTAGACTTGAAAGTACCACATAAAGATGGGTATATCATTAATTCAGAATTAAATCATAATGACATGGTATACTAAGGCTATGATCAATAAATGTTACATTAAAAACAAGCAAATAATTGTATTCTAATGAAAACTAAGCTGTCCAGAAGTTGTAATGGACATCTTAGAATATCTATATCACTGTAAAAAAGTGAACAGGGCAAATTATGTCAATAAATAAAGTAAATCTAACTGCCCATACCCTAGAGGCCATAGAAGGCATGGGTCAAATATAGTAATTTTATTAATCTTAGACAATCATGGTACTAAGTATTATCATACATGAACTTCAAAGGAACCATATGATGAAATGTAATCATCATTTGGTCAATTTTAATAATTAATCACGTAAAAATATAATAATAATGTAATAGTCATAAGTAAGGAATTAACTTCCTTATTATTAAACTCACACGTCTTGTGAGGACTTATTTTAAAGAACAGATTAATTGTGATAACATAATGTAATCATATTCAGTAATACTCATATAACAAGGATGTTAAACCAACTTTAAAGGAATTCTGTGTATTTTGGAAAAATGCGAGATTACAACAAATGGAACTCTCCAACCCGAAGTCATTAACAAAACAATTAATTCACAAGGGGGTGAACTCGCTGGATGGAATGTCCGCCTTTTTAATCAATAGACTCGATCAAAATCGACCGGGGGGGGGGGTATGTGCTCCCGACATAGGAACAGCGAAGAAGACGAATATTTTTATTATTCTGCATCAGACTAGCGAAGCGTTACAACGGCCAATTTCTGTGCGCGGATACAGTCGATTGCAAGAGATCAGCTGTGCGAAGTTAAAAAGTAAACAGAAGGGACATCCTAACCTTCAAATTTTTTAAGTGTCGAGTGTTTAACTAAAACGCTTATATTACAGCGAATGCAATTGTCAAGTGTACAATAAAGTGGCAATTGAAGTGAATTAACAGGGAGTATAGTGTGAAGTAATTATTAATGGTAATTAATGAAAAAACAGATTTTCAGATCATAAATTTTTAAACATGGAACCAACCATAAACGACTAAAGATGTTCATAGTGAATATACAAACTGCATAATAGTCATTCACAAACACTGATGAACCATTAATTTTTTTTTTAGAAATAAATAAGAGATTTAGTCTAGATATGAAAAGTTATCGAACCCAGTCGAAATAAAATAACCAATAATAAACTACCATAGAGAGGTTATACGAACTATTGAATTAAAATGGTATTAATTGAAACCACTAATTAATTTTGTAATGAACACTTATCATATGACAAACCATAATTGTTTGAAACATTAGTGTGCTACAAAAGATTGATAATCATCAGTGAGAAACATTAAATGAATTATTTTGCCAAACATTATGCCACTGACTTGTTATAATATTATTATATACATACCACCATAGTCAGTAAATTCCATTTCTCAAAACAATGAATAAGGCCTTTTCGAAATATTAAAATTTCATCCTTAGTTCATACACTGTAATGTTCCTGTTGTGATGTTTTCCTTTAAACAACAGTTATACATTGTGATGTTTTACAACAGTTATACATTTAAAGGAAACATCACAACAGGAACATTACAGTGTATGAACTGAGGATGAAATTTTAATATTTCGAAAAGGCCTTATTAATTGTTTTGAGAAATGGAATTTTACTGACTCTGGTGGTATGTATATAATAATATTAAATGAATTATTCTTCGAATACTTATGTAACCTTTTTTGAGATGTTAGAGTAAGATGATACCCGATTTTGGGATAGTTATTATTGTATTATAATCCAGTATGCCTAAAGAGGTATTCATATTGACAACCGTCAATTTAATAACTATGTTTATTCTATTATAAACATTCAATGTTCAATTTTATTTTTTCAATGTTTGAATTAGTACGCTTAGAGGTTCATAATTTTGAAACAGTTTCAGGTCAATTTTTATAGTAAAGATTCAATTGTTATGCGTAAAGCAAACTAAGGTTGACCACAGTTGACTATATATTTTATCCAATGGTAATGATTTATAAAACCACTTAATATGTTGATTGTTTATGCTATAATTAATGCCACCTACTAAATGTTAAACAGTAGCGCCGACATTTTTTCTTGTTCTTTTGTATTTTGCAGGCTCAAAGAAACCACTGAAGAACTATAATCATAAAGAACCAAGGTTCTAGAATTATATTGTGAAATGTTATGTTAACTATTTAAATAAGGTTCAAAACCCTGAGATCAAGAGCAATTTTAAAATAGTAAAATCAATGTCTGACTAGGCAAACAGCCTGTATTAAATTTTAAGGTAATTATCAAGATTGTTAATAAAATTTAGAGTTCATAACAGAAAAAAGAGTTGACGACTTTTTATTACTTAGACAGTACAGTCATGAGCTAGATTCAAATACTTTAACAGGTGACACCGTAGAACGCTGACCGATTATTTACGAACTGGTCAATCGTCGAGAACTTCAATTACAGTAAGTAACTTGTGTTTGTTTTAGCAGAAACAGAATCTGCGGCGATCTACAAATAACCACGGTCGCCTGCGAGTCAACCAACAACAATTCGTCGACAGCTTTTTTCACAACAGACTAATTCCAAATTTTACGAATTAAACCAACAAATTAAGCAATACAAATAAATAATTAAATTTGAGTTTAAAGACTGGAATTTGTAATTATACACCGTTTAACACGAAATGATGGGGACCAGCTGTTTTTTCGTGTTAACCGGTATTTCGTGTTAACGGACAAAAAGTGAAACAAAATGAGATACAGAAGTACTGTACTGTAAATGGTCAAATTCTGAAGAGATTACTTACTGAATTGGTTAGTAAAATAAATCAATAAAGAATATTCAAAAGGTACTTACATATGAACGTTTTATTTATCCTCCTGGACTATTATACAGTAATTAATTTTTCTTAAAATGTAAAGTTATTGTAGTGACAATGTTCAATTCTTTTTAAAATAGTCCGTTATTTTTTTTGTACAGAATTCTGCACTACTTGATTTTCAATCAATTGTTCTAGTTTATCGACGTGCTCAAACATTTCACCTTCCGAGTTGGCTTCTAAAAATCGATGAACACGTCTCAGCAATGAAAGCGTATCGGTAGCGGTAGGAACTCCTGTCATATCATTTTCCATGTCAAGTTCATCGGCACTCTCATCATTTTCACAGTTTTCAGCTTGCACTATTTCTACGATATCACTGTCTGTTAATACGGGAGCTGTAGTTATGTTCTCGTCAACAGACATGTACTCATTTAGAGAAACTGTAACGGTACAAACTATTGGGGTTTATTTTTTCTTAAATAATTGTAAAATGTAATGGCCACTCAAGCTGAATAACATTTGAATCATAAACGCTGGACAGTTTTTTAACACCTTACAGTCAGTGCAGATCCAAGCCAAGCCGTACATAGGTGTTGTTGTTGCACAAAAGCCATTAATGAGTCTGGGAATGTGAATGTTAGCAGCGAGGGGAGTGTATTCGCGCATGGGTGTGCCACAGTGAACAGCTTAAAAAGCATGCACGAAACATTCTTTCTCGCCCAGTGTGCAGAAAACAAAGGGCAGTCGGCTATGAACATCCAATAAATACGGACGCAATCAGTCTGCGCGTCCGCCGGCTCGGCGTAGTTTTCGTCGCGCCCGCAACTCAAACAAAATGTGATTTTAAAACCGAGTGTACAATTTAAAACGGAACATGATTATCCAGTGAGTAATTAAATAATTAAAGTAACAGTTTAGATAAACGAAGGTGCGACTAATATGTGCGGAGTGATGGAAGGTACTACGGAACATTGGACTCTTTCGTAAAGCCAGATCAGTAACAGAGTGGTATATCAACTTCAAATTATGTTTTTTTTTAAGTACACTATTTACCATTAAATGAAATTGAGATCTCAAATGGGCATGGGGTATATGTATGACTGCGAGCGTGAATAAAAATAATAAAAATGATAAAATAAGAATCGCTGGTTTGGGTTAATTAAATTTTGATGGTAGTTTTAAAATGTTATTTTATCTATATAAGAAAAATTAAGTTTTGTCTGAATAATTTTCATTTTGATATGCAAAAAATTGTTAAGAATTATGGGAATTGAAAGAGATATAAAAAAAACAATAAATGATCAATAAAATTTTAATTGCTTAGTAAAATAAGAAATGACTCGTTATTCAAATAACCAGTTCTGATTTTCCTGTTCGCTAATTCGAACCCTGGCGAGTGAAAATTCAGGTTGGCAGACAACAACATGGCGTCTACAGAGCCAGAATACATAATAAATAAACAAAACTTATTTATTAATTTTTGTTAATAACAAACAAAAGGGAAGATTGTTAACAATTGGCGATTCCGAACAGTGACTTTATATAAATTATTTATATAAATACAGCCTACTGGGAGGAACAGAATGGTTATTTGAAATAAAATAAAAAATTTTTTTTTGAGCTACGTGAAAACAGACGTACAAGGATAAGGTTATGTTATGATTATGTGTAGTATGGGTAAATAGAATATCTTTCTGATAATAAGTATATGTTATATATAGTAATATTTTGAAAAGAAATATATGTAAGAGATTTTTTAAAAAAATGGCAGATAACGATGAAAGTAGTAATATAGAAAACACAGCAACAGAATCATTGGTGTTAAACGAACCACAGGCGAACTCAACACCTATTATAAACAGTAAAGTTTCACTGGAAGATCTCTTTCAGTTAATGAAAATACAGAATGGTAAATTAAATAATAAATTAAACCAGTTTGATGACAAACTAAATCAGTTTGACGAACAGTTTAACGATATTAAGAAAGAAATTAAAGAACAAGGCTGTATTTTGTAACGAAACAAATGTTACAAAAGAATAGTAAATAATAGTGGAATCCGATCCAGAGAGGAACCAAGAAATAATAATTGAAAGCAAATTAAAGGAAAACTATTTGGTTTGACTTATATAATATTATCCAGAAACCCAGAAATAACCCAGTAGAATAGGGCAGTAAACAGAAAAAAGTGAAATAAATAAACCTAGTAGGCCTAATCAACTTACCCTGAATAATAATCCAAACCCAATAAAGAGTACCTAATCCATATAATAAAATTGTATTAATTATAATCATATAGGCATATAATCAAGGAAAGGAAAAGGGACACAAACCTTTAAAGTAATGAGTGTGATCATAAGAAATAGCGACACAGACTACCGTTAAACAGTGTAATTATTTTTGATGGAAGTGTTTTGTTATTATTAAACAGAATTTTAGTTTATCATACAGACAATAGTTTAGCAGTATAAATAAACTAAAACTGTCAAAAACAATTATTATTATTAAAAGTTTTGTTATATGTTATAAGATTTTATGTCACCAGTTAATTTATGTAAATATATTTATCTCAGGTAGTCAGAGTAGAAATTACAATCAATCATAACAAATTGTTCTACCACATATCATAGAAATTCAAATTAATAAGGTTTTACAGTTATAAACTGAGGCATGTTTAGTATCAAATTGTTTATAATTATCTAATTAATAATTGTATAAACATTGCATGTATCATTAGAGTATAATAATAAAATTATCTATTAAAGGTAATTTATAAAATATAATGTAGGTAATGGGTGTTGATCCTATAACATTTAAACTGTACATAAATGACCAATCAAAATTTAAGAAATTTGTATGAGTTAGGTAACTAAAAGAAAGAAGAAATAACACTTAATTGTTAATTGTGATGGAAAGCAGTTCAATAGTGCGTGTCTAGAGGTAATTAAAAATATATAAAAATAGATAACCCGTTTGTGAAAGAAGATCTGAAGAACCATCATCGAAGATAATAATCCTTCCACTACAATTTTCATGAACAAATAATACACACAATCAAGAAAAATATTCAGAATAGACCAGGAACCCTTCAGCAATATCGTCTAGATGTGTAAAGTATAATTTGACAATATTTTTTTCAACAAGGAACAACCACTAGACAATATAACAATTTACACTAACACTAATCACTAGTCAACATTTTAAAGTGCAACCAAATTCAATATATAAGCTAACAGTGATTACAAGGAAAACATTTATTGTACACGTTAATAAACTACATTATTTTCTGAGACGGACAAATTGAATATCGTCAAAACTTGTATGTAACTTAATATATAATTTGTGTAAATTTTTAGATTATAAGTAATATATTGTTTGTAAAGGTACTCTCTATTATTAATCAACATGCAAGGGAACTTTTCGTAGCAGCCACAAGAATTCCCACGAAATATATTAAAATTATTTAATTATAAATCCTGAGATAAATATCGACCCTGTGACAACCGTATGTATCGAATGGAATTTTCCAATAATTTGAATTTATGTTACACAGATTAAATCATTATGTTGTTAAATCATATCCATGAGTTATTATTTCAGGAAGGTAATTTATATAAGAGTATTATAATTTATGATAAGAGATTGAGTGAAATAGAGACGCGGTTGGGCGAAATAGAATAAAATAAAATAAAATAAAACTTCTTTATGTTCTATCAAACATTAATTCATCAAATTCTAATTACGTAATATGCATTAGTTTCATGGTTAATTGACCTGTATGCTATTTACTTATCACTACCGCAAACCAACCCCCATTTAGAAGTCGACATCTAACGTTCACGCACTTCTCTCGCTCTCTCATCCATACATACAATTTTTAATTTACTTTCATTTGTGTACACATAATATCGGCAATTTCGAATAAAAGAGCTCTTTAATTAAATTTTGGGTTTGTCACTTCCCTGGTTAAATAGTCTGGAAGTTCTAGTAGCGTCACATGTTGATTCCAAAACGGAGAGGTTACATCTTTCTGAATACACTGATTCTACATTTACTTTTGAAAATATTACTTCACACTGTCTAGATTTTTTGTAGTTAACACTGGTTTACATTTTGATTACATTATTAATATTTTAAATCACTTAAACTGACTAATTCAGGCCAGCACAATTGTTAGCGTGTTATCGCCATGATGAATTTCTGCAGACTGGGGCGAAAATTATGCAAATTTTACGTATGTGTGTGTGAGTAAACGTCATCGTTCTTTGTCTCTTGTTATATAATCGCCTTGTTAGTTACGTATTTTAATCACGTCATTGTTGTTTTAATGACGTTTGGCGTTGTTGGCCAATGAAACGGGAGCATGTAGCGCCGTTACTGGCGGCTGTAACCATTATAAGTCTTTTTATCTGCACGTACACTGCTGTCCTTGAAATTATTTTGTTGTCTCAGAACTGCGTCGTTGTAGGCAAAAACCAAGGGAAATTGTATTACCCATAGAAATGACTTTAAAAACATCGAAATACCATAATTTACTACCTTGGATACCATACTTTTTATATCAGACTTTTTGTACTGTCACAAAACCCCCTCAATGAAAGGTTTTGTGTCGAGACACAAAAATTTTCATTGACTCATTCACACCTCTCTAAAAGGATCAGCTCAGATATGGAGCCATAACCCCCTGTAGTGTTACTATAAAAAAATTCAATCACTTACCCTTGGTCCAATGATGAGGTTCGCACCTTCTGACCTTACTGGACTTCTCCAGAGAGATCCCTACACCATAAGGCCACGAGGCACTTTACGCTCCTGTTCTGACGCACCGGCCAGCTCAGGACCGCGGTCACCACACCATAAAACTCTGAAACATCCAATACAAAATTTTAAAATAGTGGCCTTCTCTATATCCATATCCACAACTGATATGTTTCCTCTTAGTACGTTGGTTTGCGTTTTGGGGCATTGGTTTGCTTAATTACACAAGTTTCAACAATGTATATCAAGAATTAAGATAGAAAATTCCTTCTCTGTTTAATAATCCGGTATCTAGTACACCTTTCTGACTTTGGTCAATTTTAGCCCTTCTCTTTATCATATGAATAAATTTGTTCTTAACCTAAACAAACAGTGCATTTTACTGCTTAAGCAACAACCATTAACCCTAATATTTTACTTTATATAATCTTACAATATCTATATCATGGCAAACGATTTTAAAGCTTTATAATTTCTTTACGACCTTTTCTTATGTTTAACTTTCTTTATAATAGAATCATTACGACAGAATTGACAACCTTCACAAAATTTTAATATTATAATCGTTACTATCCTGGTAGTAACCTCCTATCCATACACATTATCATCAACATAATAAAACACAATAAAACATTGTACATCATAAGCATTAAACACTAACATTGAACAATTCACATTACTTAATTCATATTTACATAACTTGTAGCAAAATTTTATAACATTTTTCTTATCAACAATTCTCTATTCAACTTTTAATATTTAACATTCATTTAGATTCTATACAAAACAATTTCACATTTATCATTACCTTTCAGTTACCTCACCTTTCTACCATGAATTTTCCCTTTCTAACCCTTTTTATCCCTATCTAGTTTGGGTGACTCTCTATTATTCATTTTTTCTGTATCTTATTTTGGCATTGTCAATCTAACCTTACTCCCCTCCTTTTAACTAACAACCGCTTCTAACCATTTACATATAATATGACACCAATATCTCAATAATAACCCCCTTCACAAATCCCATTTAAAACCTCTGGCACCGCTCATTTTTGTACTAGTATGTGTGTATTCCCTCTAACCAACTCATTCCCTTACCGGTTCCTGACCCTTTCAGGTAACCCTTTCCGGCGCTAAACGGTCCCTTCCTGTCTCAACATCTCTCATTGCAGACTCCTACACCAATACCCTTATTACAAAATATCACCATCAACAACAAATATAATTACCACTCACATTACTCAACTCTACTTATAATCACTAACCACTGTGTCCCTAAAATATCTAACACCTCTTTATATATTATCAGCATCTCAGCACTTTATTTTGACTAACTCCCATTAACTCTATTCAACCAACTCCCATGCCTCTATTTGTCACTATTACCCAAACTCTTTACAACATTTCACTTTAATATATCACTAGAAAATTCATCGCTTATCTACTAACAACAATACCTCTTTATATCCAAATCTATAACATGCTTAATCATTTACTAACCCTTTAGAATCTAAATCTCATAATATCCTTTAAAATCATTATTAAACTTTTCTACAGTACATGGTTACACAAAAATACACAACAGCAAAAATACACCAATACACTGACATTAATATACACAAAAATGTACAATCCACATAATCATTAAATCATTTACCAAAACTCAGTCATAAACAGTCCATCCTGAAAAACACTGGTCACATAATTAAATGTTCATAACACAATAAGAACAACTAACCTCCATCGTCAAACAATAGTCTTATCTTTGGTCTGTACAATTTATTTTTTATTAAATACATTATATTAACATCATTAATATAACACTTATTTAAATTCTTATATTTTACAAAACCGTCATCATTAATAGGGTTATTACCTATCAATTCATCATACAACCTGTCACGATTGGTTATTGTCCTGTCACCTCCAGTATAATTAGTCACCACTAGGTACGTTATAAAGTCATTATTTCCATTATCATCTTCTCCTACTGCTATATCAGCTTCATTACAAGGTAAGTATTTACTTTTATTATCAATCATCTCTACTCCTAACTTTTCCATAAATTCTTCATAATTCCTATTCACCTTAAATATCTATCTCTCTCTCTCTCATCACAATACCTCTCACTCTCAATATATGCAGGGGACTCTACTACTTTATCACTGCACCACCTATCAGGTGCACTAAAAAAACCAGGGACAACTTTATTTGCAGACTTTTTGTCTTCCAAATACGCACGTGAATCCTTTTCTTCACCCCCGACTACAACATTATGGGAAAAATTTACCCCCTGCAACCCCTTTATCTGTAAATTCTCTCTATACTTTCTCTCTAATTCATCAACACTTTTTATCACTTCATTATCAAATTCTACTCCCATTATACTTTTATCACCACTCTCAATACTCACACAATTATTTTCTAACACCATATTTTTAATTCTATTATCATAATTCTCACCACTACTTACCTTGTCTTTATTTTCATTCAATTTATCTGATTCTCTACTATTCTCTACCCCCATTTTACTCTCGTAATTTTCATCTACTTTATTCTTTTGTCTATCAAACTTCTCATTAACTAATGCAACTATTTTCTCTTCCGTTTTATCGAAAGGAACAACCACTAGACAATATAACAATTTACACTAACACTAATCACTAGTCAACATTTTAAAGTGCAACCAAATTCAATATATAAGCTAACAGTGATTACAAGGAAAACATTTATTGTACACGTTAATAAACTACATTATTTTCTGAGACGGACAAATTGAATATCGTCAAAACTTGTATGTAACTTAATATATAATTTGTGTAAATTTTTAGATTATAAGTAATATATTGTTTGTAAAGGTACTCTCTATTATTAATCAACATGCAAGGGAACTTTTCGTAGCAGCCACAAGAATTCCCACGAAATATATTAAAATTATTTAATTATAAATCCTGAGATAAATATCGACCCTGTGACAACCGTATGTATCGAATGGAATTTTCCAATAATTTGAATTTATGTTACACAGATTAAATCATTATGTTGTTAAATCATATCCATGAGTTATTATTTCAGGAAGGTAATTTATATAAGAGTATTATAAATTGGCGCACCAACTAGTGAGGCTGAAATTAGGGAATATTAAGTGAAGAAATTGAATTAAGCAAATTAAATTCCTAATTTTTAGCTGGCGACTGCTATAAGTTCCAAGAAATAATAAAGATGCATAAGAGGGCTACATCATTGAAACGGACGAAGGAGGCAGGGAAGGAAGTCAGGATGGAAGAGAAAGAAGTAACATCGGTGGAGGATGTGGAAACGGTAGTAAGAGAGGAAGCCAGAGGAGGCCTGGATTTACAACAACTATGGGAATTAATTAAAGAAGACTCTAAGAAGCAGAAGGAAGAAATGAAGGAAGATTTGAAGAACATCAAGGAAGAATTCACTGAATACTCAAAGAAACAAAATGAAATTTTGAGTCAAAACTTATTAAAACAAATGGAGGAAAAATTCGATAACATCAAGGAACAAAACAAGCAAACGAAGGAAGATTTGAAGAGCATCAAGGAAGATCACAGACAAACAAATGAGAAAATTGATAGTATCAAGGAAGATAACAGACAAACGAATGAAAAAATTGATAGTATCAAGGAAGATAACAGACAAACAAACGAGAAAATAGACGGTATGAAGGAAGAGATTAACGAGAAAATAGACAGTATTAACAGGAATACAGATGAAAATAACAGACAAATGAATGAGAACTTCAGGCAAATTAATGACAAATTCGAAGAGTATAATAAAATAATGAATGACAAAATAGACAGCATTAAGGAAAGCAATAGACAAACCAATGAAAAAATTGATAGTATTAAAGAAAGTACTAATGAAACCTTAAGACAAACTATAAGTGAAAATAATAACCAAATGAAGGAAGAATTCAGGCAAATCAATGAAGAGAATTTAAGAAGAATTAATGGTAGAATTGAACAAGTCAACGATACAATTAACCAGAAGATGGACAAAATCGATGAGGAAAGGAAGCAAGAAATAGCTGACACTAATGAGAGATTGAGAAAAGCTAACGAAACCATTACACAAAATGAAGCAGTGCTAAATACCAGAATAGACCAAGTCCAAGAAAATAGTCGTATTCAAATAGAAGGAATACAAAAGGAACAAGAAAATTTAGTGAATTTACAGAAACAAACCGGAGAAAGGTGTGACAATATTAACACTACGATGAACAATTTAACTGGTCAAGTACGCCAAAATCAAGAAGAAATTGAGTTAATTAGAACCAGACCAAATAATATTACTCATGTTTCCACAAACGAAACCAGAAAAGGGATTAATTTCAAAAATTATCGGAGAAACCCCATGGAATTCATGGCCAGAATCGAGGAACATTTTAATAAACATCGAATAACTATCTGGAGCTCGATTAGAGAGATGTTGGATGAGCATTTTAGGGAGATTACGGACAACTGGTGGACAGCAACCAGGAATGAGATAGTGGACTACGCTCAATTTAAAAAACTGTTTAAAGAAAAATACTGGTCCGAAGCGATACAAAATATTATAAGGGACAACATTTGTCAGGGAAGATATGATGGAAATAGAGGTACATCTCCAACTACTTACTTCTGGGGAAAGGTGTGTTTGGCGAGACACCTAGAGCCAAGAATACCAGAAGAATCCCTAGTAACTAAAATGGCATACCATTATGACACAGGAATTGCCAGAGCATGCCTGGGAAGCCAGATTAAAACGGTCCACGCAATGGCTGACTTATTAGAAAATTATGAACACGAGGGCTACTACAAAAGAAGCAGACAACGAACTGATCAGTGCGGTTCAAAAAATAATAACCATGGTATGAATCATAATCAATATAATAACATGAATAACCGGAATAGTTATGTCAACGATCGTAATTACAACCAAAATTTTACCCCAAATAATAACCAACCACCAAACTTCAATCGAAACCCAATTAACAATAATGATAACAACAGGCCCAATCAAAATTACCATCCGGGTAATAGAAATAATAATAATTATAATAACTACCGAACAAACCAAAATTATAATAATTTTAGGAGTAACTCAGGAGTTAATAACAATAATAATCAGGGTAATTATAATAATAATCGTTCGTACCGACCCCGAATAAATTACATCAGTGCCGAAGAAGGGGATTACTGGAGATACCATCAACCTCGGAGGAACAGTTTTAATAACAGTTATGATCAAAGAGGAAATCCCAGAGGGATGAGTCACCATTATAACCGAGTAAGAAGTAGAAGCCAGGAGGACTTCCGAGAATCAAGGGGAAGCGAACAATTAGACAACCGAGAGGTTGAACAACCAGGAACCAGCACACCAGTCCAGGCAAATCAACAGTCATGCCCGGAAAATAATCATGATAGCCTTAATTTAAACGGAGTGAGGCAGTAATAAACCCTCGCGACCCCTTACTGCTACTAACTACTGGGTACAAAAACCACCAAATTCAAAAATATAGTAATAACAAATTACTACCAACTAATTATGAAAAGCTAATTATGGAAAATAAAAGAATTTTGAAGTTTAACAATAACCAAAGTTTAAGGACGGATAGTCAAAATCTTACTATTATTTACAATTATTATTTGAAAAATCTTCGAGAAGAACTGTTGGAGGAAACGGTGACAAGTAGAATCAACCAGCATAATGAAATTGTATACATAACCGCTCAAATTGAAGGAATTCCTACACGAATAATGATAGATACTGGTGCAAATGTATCACTTATTAACGACGCTGAACTGGAGAGAATACAGAAACAAAGTAAAAATATAATACCTACCTTACCTGTCAATAATGTTATTTTAATAGGTGCCACTGGGCGTCAAAATAAAACAGTGAGAAAACAAGTGTCATTGGAAATAGAAAGCAAAGGTGTTACAATTAATATTGTATGTTTGGTCGCAATCGGCCTACCATTCGAATTATTAATCGGATGCGATATGCTGAGGAAATACTCAGCCGTTATTGATTTGAGCAAGGAGAAGGTGTCCTTGAACTCAGAAGGTGTTATGTGGACGGCAGAGTTAATAGGAAGCGATGGTGCCCCTCTGAACCGTACCCATCACCAAGTTAGGGAATTAAATTTTTTAAATAATGACACCCAATGCAGAAAAATAATCTATAATATGACAAATGAAGACCTGTGGAACAGTAAATTACAGGAGATAAGAGAGTTTAGACACCAAGGCACAAATAATTTGACAGTAAAACAAGTAGAAGATCTCATTATGATATATAAGAAGTATAAACATGTATTTTCAGAAAAACCAGGAAAAGTAAAAAACTATCAGTGTAGAATACAATTCAAAGAACCAGCAGAATTCCACAGAAAATCCTATCCTATACCATATTCATTGAAGGAGGCGGTTAGAGCTGAAATTAATAAAATGTTGTTAAATGATATAATTGAGCATAGCCAGTCACCATATACTAGCCCAATAGTGGCAATTCAGAAGAAGAACGGGCAGGTTCGACTTTGCTTGGATGCCCGAGAAATAAATAAACATATAGTAAATGATCGCACGTCACCTGGAGAAATAGAAGAAATTCTAAAGAAATTTCATGGTACAAAATTTATCAGTACCTGGGACACAGTTTGTGGTTACTGGCAGGTGGAGTTGCACCCGATGAGTCGAAAATATATGGCTTTTATTTTCGAGGGTAGAAACTACCAGTTTAAAAGATTGCCATTTGGATTAGTCAATTCGGTAGCAATTTTTGTACGATGTATGGATCAAGTATTGGGTCAGGAAGCGCTACAATTCACCACAGTTTATGTAGACGACCTGTTGATTACCTCATCCAACTGGGAGGAACATTGTCACAGGGTGGAATATGTATTGAGTAAGTTAGCAGAGAACAACATAACACTAAAACTCGAAAAATCCCAATTAATAGCGAAGGAGGTTCAATTTTTAGGTTTCAATTTGACTGAACAAGGTATTTCCCCATCACAAGAAAAGGTTACTGCAATCCAGAAGTTCCCACAACCAAAGAATAAGAGGCAACTCCAATCCTTCTTAGGACTGTGTAATTACTACCGGAAGTTCCAACGCAATTATTCCGCATTGACATCTAAATTTCAGGAACAGCTGTCTTCCAAAAACAAATGGACATGGGGACATGAACAGGATGCGATACTACAACAGATAAAGGATAAATTCTTAGAGACAGTAATCCTTCATCATCCAAATTTTGATCACCCATTCTTTTTGAACTGTGACGCAAGTGATGTCAGTCTTGGGACGGTATTGTACCAAGAAGACACAGAAGGAAACCATTTAGTCATCAGTTTTGCCAGTCGTGTGTTAAACCACTGTGAGAGAAGGTATAATGTTACGGAAAAGGAACTATTAAGCATAGTCTTTGCTTGTAGTAAATTCCGAACGTACATTTTGGGATATCCTGTAACTGTCAGAACAGATCATAAGTCCATCTCATTTTTAAGAAGTTGTAAGCTGAGTCATGGAAGGCTTACGAGGTGGATACTCGCCTTGCAGGAGTATAATATCAAATGGGAATATATTCCAGGGAGTCAAAACGTGATAGCAGACATGTTATCTCGAATAAACCTGGACACCCAGACATTTGAGGGTGAGAAAGAAAGGATTATCAAGGTGTACAACATTCTCAAAAGTAGATCTGATTTGGAAGCATTATTACAAAATATCAAAGCTAATCAGTTATTAGACCCAAAATTAATAAAAATCAAGGAACGTAGGGCGAACCAAAACTCTTCAATAAACCAATTCTATTGTGAACAAGAAGGAATTTTATTTATAAAAAATACATTGAACCAAGAAGACTGGAAGGTAATCATTCCCAGAATCATGGAGAAAGAACTAGTGTTGGAATATCACATAAGATACGGACATATGGGTGCAGTAAAGGTAGTGAAAGCATTGGAGGAGAATTGTTACATTAAGAACATACACAGGAAGGTACAAAATTATATAAAACCCTGTCATATCTGCCAATTGGTCAAAATTAATAATGAACGAAGGGAAGGTGTAATGATACCTATATCATCAGAACAAAAATTGGAAAAATTATTCATTGACATATGTGGACCATTTCCTAGGAGTGAAGGTAGAAGCCGGTATAAATACCTTATAATCATTATGGACCACTTCACCAAATTCATCAAATTGTATCCAATCAGTCGAGCAACTACGCAGAAAATTCTTGAAGTAATAACTACTCAATACATTCCAAAAATAGGAATACCTGTTTCAATAGTTACCGACCATGGTACACAGTTTCGAGGCAGAAAATGGAAGAACACATTGTTAGAACTGAACATCAAAAGCTATAAGACCTCCGTATACCACCCCAGTAGCAATCCATCAGAAAGAATTCTAAGAGAGGTTGGTAGAATCTTAAGGACCTATTGTCATCAACAACAAAGGAAGTGGCCTGATTACTTATCAGCCACAGAAGATTTTTTAAACTTGGCTTACCATCCATCTATAAATTGCACTCCATACACTGCCATGTATGAAAAACAACCACCCAGAGAGATCCAAGAATTGATTAAATTTCCTAAGTCTCCACCGTACCAATTTAATAAATTAAAATTCTATAATCAGGTGATGGAAAATCTGGAACTCAAACAAAATGTGATTTTAAAACCGAGTGTACAATTTAAAACGGAACATGATTATCCAGTGAGTAATTAAATAATTAAAGTAACAGTTTAGATAAACGAAGGTGCGACTAATATGTGCGGAGTGATGGAAGGTACTACGGAACATTGGACTCTTTCGTAAAGCCAGATCAGTAACAGAGTGGTATATCAACTTCAAATTATGTTTTTTTTTAAGTACACTATTTACCATTAAATGAAATTGAGATCTCAAATGGGCATGGGGTATATGTATGACTGCGAGCGTGAATAAAAATAATAAAAATGATAAAATAAGAATCGCTGGTTTGGGTTAATTAAATTTTGATGGTAGTTTTAAAATGTTATTTTATCTATATAAGAAAAATTAAGTTTTGTCTGAATAATTTTCATTTTGATATGCAAAAAATTGTTAAGAATTATGGGAATTGAAAGAGATATAAAAAAAACAATAAATGATCAATAAAATTTTAATTGCTTAGTAAAATAAGAAATGACTCGTTATTCAAATAACCAGTTCTGATTTTCCTGTTCGCTAATTCGAACCCTGGCGAGTGAAAATTCAGGTTGGCAGACAACAACATGGCGTCTACAGAGCCAGAATACATAATAAATAAACAAAACTTATTTATTAATTTTTGTTAATAACAAACAAAAGGGAAGATTGTTAACAATTGGCGATTCCGAACAGTGACTTTATATAAATTATTTATATAAATACAGCCTACTGGGAGGAACAGAATGGTTATTTGAAATAAAATAAAAATTTTTTTTTGAGCTACGTGAAAACAGACGTACAAGGATAAGGTTATGTTATGATTATGTGTAGTATGGGTAAATAGAATATCTTTCTGATAATAAGTATATGTTATATATAGTAATATTTTGAAAAGAAATATATGTAAGAGATTTTTTAAAAAAATGGCAGATAACGATGAAAGTAGTAATATAGAAAACACAGCAACAGAATCATTGGTGTTAAACGAACCACAGGCGAACTCAACGCCTATTATAAACAGTAAAGTTTCACTGGAAGATCTCTTTCAGTTAATGAAAATACAGAATGGTAAATTAAATAATAAATTAAACCAGTTTGATGACAAACTAAATCAGTTTGACGAACAGTTTAACGATATTAAGAAAGAAATTAAAGAACAAGGCTGTATTTTGTAACGAAACAAATGTTACAAAAGAATAGTAAATAATAGTGGAATCCGATCCAGAGAGGAACCAAGAAATAATAATTGAAAGCAAATTAAAGGAAAACTATTTGGTTTGACTTATATAATATTATCCAGAAACCCAGAAATAACCCAGTAGAATAGGGCAGTAAACAGAAAAAAGTGAAATAAATAAACCTAGTAGGCCTAATCAACTTACCCTGAATAATAATCCAAACCCAATAAAGAGTACCTAATCCATATAATAAAATTGTATTAATTATAATCATATAGGCATATAATCAAGGAAAGGAAAAGGGACACAAACCTTTAAAGTAATGAGTGTGATCATAAGAAATAGCGACACAGACTACCGTTAAACAGTGTAATTATTTTTGATGGAAGTGTTTTGTTATTATTAAACAGAATTTTAGTTTATCATACAGACAATAGTTTAGCAGTATAAATAAACTAAAACTGTCAAAAACAATTATTATTATTAAAAGTTTTGTTATATGTTATAAGATTTTATGTCACCAGTTAATTTATGTAAATATATTTATCTCAGGTAGTCAGAGTAGAAATTACAATCAATCATAACAAATTGTTCTACCACATATCATAGAAATTCAAATTAATAAGGTTTTACAGTTATAAACTGAGGCATGTTTAGTATCAAATTGTTTATAATTATCTAATTAATAATTGTATAAACATTGCATGTATCATTAGAGTATAATAATAAAATTATCTATTAAAGGTAATTTATAAAATATAATGTAGGTAATGGGTGTTGATCCTATAACATTTAAACTGTACATAAATGACCAATCAAAATTTAAGAAATTTGTATGAGTTAGGTAACTAAAAGAAAGAAGAAATAACACTTAATTGTTAATTGTGATGGAAAGCAGTTCAATAGTGCGTGTCTAGAGGTAATTAAAAATATATAAAAATAGATAACCCGTTTGTGAAAGAAGATCTGAAGAACCATCATCGAAGATAATAATCCTTCCACTACAATTTTCATGAACAAATAATACACACAATCAAGAAAAATATTCAGAATAGACCAGGAACCCTTCAGCAATATCGTCTAGATGTGTAAAGTATAATTTGACAATATTTTTTTCAACAAGGAACAACCACTAGACAATATAACAATTTACACTAACACTAATCACTAGTCAACATTTTAAAGTGCAACCAAATTCAATATATAAGCTAACAGTGATTACAAGGAAAACATTTATTGTACACGTTAATAAACTACATTATTTTCTGAGACGGACAAATTGAATATCGTCAAAACTTGTATGTAACTTAATATATAATTTGTGTAAATTTTTAGATTATAAGTAATATATTGTTTGTAAAGGTACTCTCTATTATTAATCAACATGCAAGGGAACTTTTCGTAGCAGCCACAAGAATTCCCACGAAATATATTAAAATTATTTAATTATAAATCCTGAGATAAATATCGACCCTGTGACAACCGTATGTATCGAATGGAATTTTCCAATAATTTGAATTTATGTTACACAGATTAAATCATTATGTTGTTAAATCATATCCATGAGTTATTATTTCAGGAAGGTAATTTATATAAGAGTATTATAATTTATGATAAGAGATTGAGTGAAATAGAGACGCGGTTGGGCGAAATAGAATAAAATAAAATAAAATAAAACTTCTTTATGTTCTATCAAACATTAATTCATCAAATTTTAATTACGTAATATGCATTAGTTTCATGGTTAATTGACCTGTATGCTATTTACTTATCACTACCGCAAACCAACCCCCATTTAGAAGTCGACATCTAACGTTCACGCACTTCTCTCGCTCTCTCATCCATACATACAATTTTTAATTTACTTTCATTTGTGTACACATAATATCGGCAATTTCGAATAAAAGAGCTCTTTAATTAAATTTTGGGTTTGTCACTTCCCTGGTTAAATAGTCTGGAAGTTCTAGTAGCGTCACATGTTGATTCCAAAACGGAGAGGTTACATCTTTCTGAATACACTGATTCTACATTTACTTTTGAAAATATTACTTCACACTGTCTAGATTTTTTGTAGTTAACACTGGTTTACATTTTGATTACATTATTAATATTTTAAATCACTTAAACTGACTAATTCAGGCCAGCACAATTGTTAGCGTGTTATCGCCATGATGAATTTCTGCAGACTGGGGCGAAAATTATGCAAATTTTACGTATGTGTGTGTGAGTAAACGTCATCGTTCTTTGTCTCTTGTTATATAATCGCCTTGTTAGTTACGTATTTTAATCACGTCATTGTTGTTTTAATGACGTTTGGCGTTGTTGGCCAATGAAACGGGAGCATGTAGCGCCGTTACTGGCGGCTGTAACCATTATAAGTCTTTTTATCTGCACGTACACTGCTGTCCTTGAAATTATTTTGTTGTCTCAGAACTGCGTCGTTGTAGGCAAAAACCAAGGGAAATTGTATTACCCATAGAAATGACTTTAAAAACATCGAAATACCATAATTTACTACCTTGGATACCATACTTTTTATATCAGACTTTTTGTACTGTCACAAAACCCCCTCAATGAAAGGTTTTGTGTCGAGACACAAAAATTTTCATTGACTCATTCACACCTCTCTAAAAGGATCAGCTCAGATATGGAGCCATAACCCCCTGTAGTGTTACTATAAAAAAATTCAATCACTTACCCTTGGTCCAATGATGAGGTTCGCACCTTCTGACCTTACTGGACTTCTCCAGAGAGATCCCTACACCATAAGGCCACGAGGCACTTTACGCTCCTGTTCTGACGCACCGGCCAGCTCAGGACCGCGGTCACCACACCATAAAACTCTGAAACATCCAATACAAAATTTTAAAATAGTGGCCTTCTCTATATCCATATCCACAACTGATATGTTTCCTCTTAGTACGTTGGTTTGCGTTTTGGGGCATTGGTTTGCTTAATTACACAAGTTTCAACAATGTATATCAAGAATTAAGATAGAAAATTCCTTCTCTGTTTAATAATCCGGTATCTAGTACACCTTTCTGACTTTGGTCAATTTTAGCCCTTCTCTTTATCATATGAATAAATTTGTTCTTAACCTAAACAAACAGTGCATTTTACTGCTTAAGCAACAACCATTAACCCTAATATTTTACTTTATATAATCTTACAATATCTATATCATGGCAAACAATTTTAAAGCTTTATAATTTCTTTACGACCTTTTCTTATGTTTAACTTTCTTTATAATAGAATCATTACGACAGAATTGACAACCTTCACAAAATTTTAATATTATAATCGTTACTATCCTGGTAGTAACCTCCTATCCATACACATTATCATCAACATAATAAAACACAATAAAACATTGTACATCATAAGCATTAAACACTAACATTGAACAATTCACATTACTTAATTCATATTTACATAACTTGTAGCAAAATTTTATAACATTTTTCTTATCAACAATTCTCTATTCAACTTTTAATATTTAACATTCATTTAGATTCTATACAAAACAATTTCACATTTATCATTACCTTTCAGTTACCTCACCTTTCTACCATGAATTTTCCCTTTCTAACCCTTTTTATCCCTATCTAGTTTGGGTGACTCTCTATTATTCATTTTTTCTGTATCTTATTTTGGCATTGTCAATCTAACCTTACTCCCCTCCTTTTAACTAACAACCGCTTCTAACCATTTACATATAATATGACACCAATATCTCAATAATAACCCCCTTCACAAATCCCATTTAAAACCTCTGGCACCGCTCATTTTTGTACTAGTATGTGTGTATTCCCTCTAACCAACTCATTCCCTTACCGGTTCCTGACCCTTTCAGGTAACCCTTTCCGGCGCTAAACGGTCCCTTCCTGTCTCAACATCTCTCATTGCAGACTCCTACACCAATACCCTTATTACAAAATATCACCATCAACAACAAATATAATTACCACTCACATTACTCAACTCTACTTATAATCACTAACCACTGTGTCCCTAAAATATCTAACACCTCTTTATATATTATCAGCATCTCAGCACTTTATTTTGACTAACTCCCATTAACTCTATTCAACCAACTCCCATGCCTCTATTTGTCACTATTACCCAAACTCTTTACAACATTTCACTTTAATATATCACTAGAAAATTCATCGCTTATCTACTAACAACAATACCTCTTTATATCCAAATCTATAACATGCTTAATCATTTACTAACCCTTTAGAATCTAAATCTCATAATATCCTTTAAAATCATTATTAAACTTTTCTACAGTACATGGTTACACAAAAATACACAACAGCAAAAATACACCAATACACTGACATTAATATACACAAAAATGTACAATCCACATAATCATTAAATCATTTACCAAAACTCAGTCATAAACAGTCCATCCTGAAAAACACTGGTCACATAATTAAATGTTCATAACACAATAAGAACAACTAACCTCCATCGTCAAACAATAGTCTTATCTTTGGTCTGTACAATTTATTTTTTATTAAATACATTATATTAACATCATTAATATAACACTTATTTAAATTCTTATATTTTACAAAACCGTCATCATTAATAGGGTTATTACCTATCAATTCATCATACAACCTGTCACGATTGGTTATTGTCCTGTCACCTCCAGTATAATTAGTCACCACTAGGTACGTTATAAAGTCATTATTTCCATTATCATCTTCTCCTACTGCTATATCAGCTTCATTACAAGGTAAGTATTTACTTTTATTATCAATCATCTCTACTCCTAACTTTTCCATAAATTCTTCATAATTCCTATTCACCTTAAATATCTATCTCTCTCTCTCTCTCATCACAATACCTCTCACTCTCAATATATGCAGGGGACTCTACTACTTTATCACTGCACCACCTATCAGGTGCACTAAAAAAACCAGGGACAACTTTATTTGCAGACTTTTTGTCTTCCAAATATGCACGTGAATCCTTTTCTTCACCCCCGACTACAACATTATGGGAAAAATTTACCCCCTGCAACCCCTTTATCTGTAAATTCTCTCTATACTTTCTCTCTAATTCATCAACACTTTTTATCACTTCATTATCAAATTCTACTCCCATTATACTTTTATCACCACTCTCAATACTCACACAATTATTTTCTAACACCATATTTTTAATTCTATTATCATAATTCTCACCACTACTTACCTTGTCTTTATTTTCATTCAATTTATCTGATTCTCTACTATTCTCTACCCCCATTTTACTCTCGTAATTTTCATCTACTTTATTCTTTTGTCTATCAAACTTCTCATTAACTAATGCAACTATTTTCTCTTCCGTTTTATCGAAACGTGCGTGCATTTCATCAATTCGTTTATCAAAATTAAAATTTTGTTTTTTGATTTCGTTTTTTATTTCGTCATATTTTACATTAAAATTATTCTGGATTCCTCTAATTTCGCTTTTTTGTTCACTAAACAGCATTTGCATCATTTTCATAATTTCGTTATTTTCAGCCCTGTTATTTGGGACTGGTGTTGAGTGAACAACTCCTTCACTCATTACTATTGATTCTGTCATACTTTTTTGACTGTTACTCGTACTGTCAGTTATCCTTAATAAAGAAATATTTTCTTTATTTTCTGCCATTATAAAAATTTGTTAATGGTTTGTCGCTTTATTATCGTTACCACCTAACCTACAACCGTATTCTCATTTTCAATGTCCACTCTGCCACCATTCAGGCTTATTATATAAAATACATTAATATATTTTATATAGTCACCAGTTCGGGCAGCCATTTGTGACTGATCACTCTATTTGAATGATAAATATAAATATATTTGTAATAAGAAATATCCAGTAACCTATATTCATCTCTATTTACCTTACTTGAATGAAGCACGTGGGTCACGTACACCATAATTATTGTACTTACCATAATTTGTGAATCTGGTTGTTTCAATCTTGTTACTCTTATTTTTACCTAGGGTCCAAGGATTCGACTCAGCGAGATTGCTGACAGAGATGGCCACAGAAATGAGAATACGTTTATTGAAAACAGTTACCATCAATCCTAATTTATTCAGTAATTTTGGTTAAGCGTGTACACATAATAACATTTTAACATGGCGGCCATTACTTATACTGGCTCTTTGTTATAAAACTTCTTTATGTTCTATCAAACATTAATTCATCAAATTCTAATTATGTAATATGCATTAGTTTCATGGTTAATTGACCTGTATGCTATTTACTTATCACTACCGCAAACCAACCCCCATTTAGAAGTCGACATCTAACGTTCACGCACTTCTCTCGCTCTCTCATCCATACATACAATTTTTAATTTACTTTCATTTGTGTACACATAATATCGGCAATTTCGAATAAAAGAGCTCTTTAATTAAATTTTGGGTTTGTCACTTCCCTGGTTAAATAGTCTGGAAGTTCTAGTAGCGTCACATGTTGATTCCAAAACGGAGAGGTTACATCTTTCTGAATACACTGATTCTACATTTACTTTTGAAAATATTACTTCACACTGTCTAGATTTTTTGTAGTTAACACTGGTTTACATTTTGATTACATTATTAATATTTTAAATCACTTAAACTGACTAATTCAGGCCAGCACAATTGTTAGCGTGTTATCGCCATGATGAATTTCTGCAGACTGGGGCGAAAATTATGCAAATTTTACGTATGTGTGTGTGAGTAAACGTCATCGTTCTTTGTCTCTTGTTATATAATCGCCTTGTTAGTTACGTATTTTAATCACGTCATTGTTGTTTTAATGACGTTTGGCGTTGTTAGCCAATGAAACGGAAGCATGTAGCGCCGTTACTGGCGGCTGTAACCATTATAAGTCTTTTTATCTGCACGTACACTGCTGTCCTTGAAATTATTTTGTTGTCTCGGAACTGCGTCGTTGTAGGCAAAAACCAAGGGAAATTGTATTACCCATAGAAATGACTTTAAAAACATCGAAATACCATAATTTACTACCTTGCATACCATACTTTTTATATCAGACTTTTTGTACTGTCACAAGAGATGGTGTGATAGTGACAGATATTTTAAAAGAGAGAGATGTTTTGACAGTGAGAGATATAGAGAGAGAAAGAGAGAAATAGAGATATTTAAAGTAAAGAGAAATTATGAAGAATTCGTAGAAAGGTTAGGCAGAGAGAGAAGTAATAATTATAATGAGTACTTACCGTATAGTGAAACTGAAATAGCAGTAGATGATGTTAACGATGATAATATAACTTACCTGATGTTAACAGAATATAATAACGGCGACAGGACTAGACTCGAGCGTGACCAGGTACATGATGGAATAATATGGAGTAATCATATTGATTTAAATGACATTGTAAAAGAATATGACAATATAGATAATCATTATGTTGATAATCATGAGATAGTGTATTCAATAGTAAATGAATGGTATAATCATAAGATTAGACTATTATTCGACGATGGAGGGTGATTGTTTATTGTTTATGAACATTTAATTATGTGAATAGTGTGGTTTTGAAATGGATTGTCTTATGAAACGATTTGTGGTTAATGATAACAAATAATAAGTTGGACTGTATATTCTTTTATGTGTTGATGTCATTATGTTAAATGTATTTGTGTATTACATTATGATGTACTATGTGTTATGTAATAAAAATTGATAATATTAATTATCAATTAAATTAAATTTTCAATTAATTAGTATAAATTAACAATAATTATAAAATTTTACAGACTAAATAAGCGATGAAAGTAATTGTGAGATTTTAAAGGGATTGAATCAAATAATTGAAAATTAATTACTTAATTAAGGTTGTACAAAAGAAAGTTTGATAATGAAGTTGAATGATTTTATGCAATTAAGATTCTATAATAATTAGTAGATGATTAAACAGATAATATGTTCAAATTGAGGTATATTATTATAAGGGGAGAAGAGATGAATTTTCTAGTGTTACATCAAGGTGAAATGTTGTAAAAGGGGTTTGGGTGATAATGAAATAAGGCAGGTGAGTTAAGCAGAGTTAATTTTAATGTGAGTTAGAGAGAATAAGAATTTTGAAATACCAGTAACACACAAGGAGAGTATTAGATATTTTAGGAACACAGTAGTTAGCGATTATATGTAGAGGTGAGTAATGTGAATGGTAATTATATATTTGTTTATGGTGATATTTTGTAGTAAGGATCCGGTGTAGGAGTCCGCAACGAAAAGTGTTGGGACAGGAAGGGACCGTTGTGTGCTGGAAAGGGTTGCCTTAGGTAGAATCCAGGAACCAACATAAGGGAATGAGCATAGGTAGGTAACATACATCCTTATAAAAAACAAAATGAGCGGTGCCAGAGGTTTTAAATGGGATTTTTGAAGGGGTTATTATAGAGATATTGGTGTCATAATGTGTTAATGGTTAGAAGCGGTTGTTAGTAGAAAAAGGGGGTAGTAAGGTTAGAGTGACAAATGCCAAAATAAGATAGAGAAAATAGTGAATAATAGAGAGTCACCCAAACTAGATAAGGATAAAAGGGTTAGAAAAGGAAAATTCATGGTAGGAAGGTAATGTAATTGGAAAGGTTAATATTAAATTTGAAATTGTGAAGAATTAAATGATAATAAATGATAAATAATTGATGGCTAATTAATAAAAGTTTAATTGAAATTAAAATGTAATGTTTATAATTTTTATACGCAAATTTAAAGATGTAGGGTGTGTAAATTTTGATCAAAGTTAAATGTGAGTTGTTTGTTGAATGTAATAATCACGATGTTAATTATGAGTGTATTATTATGTATTAGTGTGGGAATTTAAACATGAATTGTATGTATGTATCACATGTTTTATAAGCGATTCCCTACATTTCGGGCGATCTCGGCCTTACCAACCCAGATCGTGGTTTTGGATGACAACTAGCTGTGGGCAGCAATTGTTAAAACTGACCACAATTGGTTGCCTTTGAAATTGGTCAAACCTAGAAATTTAATGGGTTTAATAAGGGAATCTAAGATTATTTTGAACGCAGGCTATTTTCACCTAGATAGGGGTGGTAGACCTTAGGGGCATATATTAAGCTAATAAGTAGGGGTACTTACCCTGAAGTTTTGTAACGCTGAAGCAAGGATGGGAGTGAGAGAAAAGAAAAAAGTGCTTACTCCTTCCGCCTCAGTCCTTGTGGAGGCAACTGAACGCAACAGTTCAGGGGGGGGGAAATAGTGTGTGTGGAGGAGTAAAGGGGATAAGTATTATTAACAGCGCCGGATCACTTACTGTTAATAATAATAATAATAATAGTAATTTTTTTCTTCTTCTATGAAAGAGAAAATGTTTAAGAATTGTAGAAACGGAGAGATATAGATGAATTGTATTTGAGTAAATTTTGATAGTGTGTTTAAATATTGTGGAAGGTATTTGTAATATTGTAATGGGAAATGTCTATTTTAATTCTGATGGGGATAAGGGCAATAATTTTGATTTTGAAAAAGAGTTAACAAGAGAAGGGTATACAGAATGATTTTGAGGAAGTTTATAAATGTATCATGTTAGTTTAAGGATTCATATATACGGTGTGTTAAGAATAAAGAAAAACCAGTGCTTCTTAACACAAACCAGTGCACAACTAAGGGGAAACAGATCAGGTAGGGATATGGTATTATCCAAGGCCACTATTTGATATTTTTAATTTGATGTTTCAGCGTTTGGTGATGTTGTGACGGCGGTCCTGAGCTGGCCTGCACGTCAGATCAGGAGCGTAAAGCGTCTGATTGGCCTTATGGTGTTGGGATCTCGAAGGAGAAGTCCAGTAAGGTCATGCAGGTACTGTCACCATCATCGGACCAAGGGTGAGTTATTATAATTTTTTTTTATAAACAGTAAAGGGGTTGTGGCGACATATCCTAGCTGATCCCTTTAGAAAGTATGAGAGTGTCAATGAGAGTTTTTATGCTTCGGCCTAAAACCTCTCATTGAGGGGGTTTTGTAACGGTACAAACTATTGGGGTTTATTTTTTCTTAAATAATTGTAAAATGTAATGGCCACTCAAGCTGAATAACATTTGAATCATAAACGCTGGACAGTTTTTTAACACCTTACAGTCAGTGCAGATCCAAGCCAAGCCGTACATAGGTGTTGTTGTTGCACAAAAGCCATTAATGAGTCTGGGAATGTGAACGTTAGCAGCGAGGGGAGCGTATTCGCGCATGGGTGTGCCACAGTGAACAGCTTGAAAAGCACGCACGAAACATTCTTTCTCGCCCAGTGTGCAGAAAACAAAGGGCAGTCGGCTATGAACATCCAATAAATACGGACGCAATCAGTCTGCGCGTCCGCCGGCTCGGCGTAGTTTTCGTCGCGCCCGCAACTCAAACAAAATGTGATTTTAAAACCGAGTGCACAATTTAAAACGGAACATGATTATCCAGTGAGTAATTAAATAATTAAAGTAACAGTTTAGATAAACGAAGGTGCGACTAATATGTGCGGAGTGATGGAAGGTACTACGGAACATTGGACTCTTTCGTAAAGCCAGATCAGTAACAGAGTGGTATATCAACTTCAAATTATGTTTTTTTTAAGTACACTATTTACCATTAAATGAAATTGAGATCTCAAATGGGCATGGGGTATATGTATGACTGCGAGCGTGAATAAAAATAATAAAAATGATAAAATAAGAATCGCTGGTTTGGGTTAATTAAATTTTGATGGTAGTTTTAAAATGTTATTTTATCTATATAAGAAAAATTAAGTTTTGTCTGAATAATTTTCATTTTGATATGCAAAAAATTGTTAAGAATTATGGGAATTGAAAGAGATATAAAAAAAACAATAAATGATCAATAAAATTTTAATTGCTTAGTAAAATAAGAAATGACTCGTTATTCAAATAACCAGTTCTGATTTTCCCGTTCGCTAATTCGAACCCTGGCGAGTGAAAATTCAGGTTGGCAGACAACAACATGGCGTCTACAGAGCCAGAATACATAATAAATAAACAAAACCTATTTATTAATTTATAAGAAGGTAAGTTTGTTAACAAAACTGAAACATTTAATGCCAATGATACGCGATTAAACATTTCAGACAGGGTAGGCCCAATTTCACTTTCTTTGCATTCGGTTTGTTTAATCTCTGAATTCAAAATGAATCGAGCATGAGTGAAACAATTTTCGATAGTTTTAGGTGTCACGAGGTTCCATGCTGTTCGCAACAAATTACAAGCGTCCAGTAAATTCATACAGAAATTGTTTTTCGCCTCTATAGCGGCTAAGTATTTCCGCGAAGTAATTTTCTATACTGGAATTTTAAATTCTGAATAATCCCATGATCGCAAGGGTGTAGGACACTAGTAGTGTTCGGTGGTAGAAAAATAAGTTTAACTGCCATCAGTTCTACGTCACTCGAGTGGGCAGGACAGTTATCAACAATTAACACAACTTTTCTCTTCAGAGAAGCCAAATGTTTTTCTAACGAAACTAACCATTCGGTAAATATTGTAGACGTCATCCACGCTCGTTTGTTACCTGTATATTCTACTGGTAACTTTTTAACATTTTTAAAACAGTGAAGCTTTACACTTTTACCTATAACAAGTAACGGAAGTTTTTCTGACCCATCAGCATTGCAGCCTACCATCACTGTCACTCTCTCTTTGGACTTTTTACCGCCCGTGCATTGTTCACCTTTAAATGAAAGTGTTTTATCTGGCATGCAATGAAAAAAATAGTCCTGTTTCATCCCCATTGAAAATATCTTTTCGTGGGTAGTCTTAAAATTGCAGGTAGCGTAGATTGCAACCAAGATGATGTCATTTCTTGTGATACCTCTCTTCACTCGCCACAGATGTTTTTGTACGTTATACCGTTTCGTTTTTTGAATTTTTCTAGCCAACCACTAATTGCAGTGAAATCCAAGTTCATCTCTTCAGCAAAAACGTTTGCTTTCTCCATTAGCAGTGGTCCAGAAATAGGAACATCTTGTGATCTCGCTTGCTTAAACCAGACAAGAAGAGCAGCTTCCAAGTTTTTGTGGTTAGCCTTACGGAAACGTTTTCTATCTGATTCAAACTTCCTCGACTCATACAGCTCTAAAATTTTATCTCTGTTGTTTATTATTGTAGATAACGTCGAGTTTGGTATACTGAATTTTTTACAGATCTGTTTTAGATAAATACCCTCGTAAACAGCTTGAAGGAGTTCAATTTTAATTTTTAATGATATGGAATTTTGTTTATGCACTTTCTTCTCCATTTTTTACACTTTGACACTGCAAAAACGAAATTTACAGAATCGTAACCTCACTTAGCAAGGCCAAAGTCACTTAATACTGTACCGAAGACCGTAAAAACCTAAAAATAAAGGCATAAACAGCTACTGTCAATCTTACAGCTGAGTCAATTTTTTCACAAAATGTTATCCGTACCGTACTGCAAACACTACCACATGCACAGAATACTGTAAGTGGACTGAACTCACTAACGTCGCAACAAACTGCACCCTGTAATGTAACGGAATGGCAGTGTATTCGGGGAAATGAACAACACATTTGGTACGGAGGTAAACAGCTTGGTACTGTACTGTATACAATAGCAGGTATAAAGACGTAACATACCAAGCAGCTGTTTATTCTTTACACCTACACGTAGCACAGATTCCTTTACATTGGGACATTGTAAACACGTTTGAGGGCGTGGATGTATGGATTTATTTATTATGCAGCTAATGAAAAGCCAGCAAAAATTTCGTGTTAAGCGATATTTCATAGGTTAAACCTTCATGTTAACCGTACAAACTGTAACTGAAAAATACATACAGCGATCGGGACCTGAGTCACATTTTGTGTTAACCGATATTTCGTGTTAAACGGGTTCCACTGTATATCCTTTTCAAGATTTACCATATTTTGTGAATACTCTTCTTAATATTATATTTATTGGTATGTATTTGAACATTTATTTAAAAATTGTTGATATGTTAATATTTATATAGTTTATTATTTAAGTTTATTTAGTTAAGAATACTCTTAACAAATTATTTACTAACCTAAATCGATGTTGAGCAGCATTCTGTTGTCTCTTATCTGTAAAGCTAAGAAATCTCCCTGAGAACCCTTAGAATAGAGTAGCACACCGTCTGCCACGTTGGTCTTGAAACGGAATCTTATCGACTCCCTCAGTGCTGATATTGGGTCGTCTTGTAAAACCCGTTTTACCATCGCGGTGCCATTAAAATATAAATCTGTTGCATCTGGAAATAAAATAAAAGACTGGTTATATCCTATATGTTATTGTAAGTGTTGCACATGTACCATACTACAGTATAAGGTAAAGATGTAAAGTTTGTTCACTCTTAGAGTGGGCCCTGATGTAAACAGAGCGGAATGGTAACAAGTAGATGCCTGTACGGTACAAAGTTAAAACTTTTTTAACAGACTCACAGAATTATAAAATCATTTACCATGTTTTTAGTTATATTAATCCTAATTGTATGTAAATGTTTGTTGACATATTTTCAATCAATTGATAATTTTGATTTAAATGGAATAACTCCTATTGTAGTACCAAGCCACGTGTTTGTTAACCAAATACACTGTTACTCACCGTCTATGGCTTTTCCGTAATGGTTTTTCATGTTTACATGTTTCGAGGCACTTGCCTCATCATCAGAACTTATAAAAACTAATCTATGTCATAAATGATGACATTTGTCAAAATATTAAAAACACAATACGGCAATTAAACTACGTACTTAACTTGCTTTAAAAATGTTAGGTGTGCCTTGCAAGACAACACGCACCGTACTGACGAAATCTAAGCCTTATCTCGACCATATCGCATAGCGGTATCGTACAGTATATTTGATTTATATTGTAATTGGTCGTTCAACACGTGTGGCTTGGTATTGGCATCGTATGCTTTGTAAATCTCATATTCTTCAAGGGCGTTCAAATTGTGATCTTATGTTTATGTTGATTTTATGTGTACGATATTTTGTATATTACACTTATGGTTATGTTTACTAAACTCGGGCGCCATCTTTGTTATATATATTATAGGCCAGGAATCCGTACTGACGAAATCTAAGCCTTATCTCGACCATATCGCATAGCGGTATCGTACAGTATATTTGATTTATATTGTAATTGGTCGTTCAACACGTGTGGCTTGGTACTGGCGTCGTATGCTTTGTAAAGCTCATATTCTTCAAGGGCGTTCAAATAACCCCCTTTACTGCAGAAATGAAGGGGTATTAAATTCGAGCTAAAATCCGTGTAACTGTGATTGTTGTCTATAAGGTGCCTGGCGAAATTTGACTTGATATTGTCAAAGTTATAAACTCGTGTAGGGGGTCTATGTTCAGAAAATCTTTTCAAAAAACCTCGACCCGTCTGGCCCACATAAAGGATTCGAGGATTACATCGAAGAATTAAATACCATTAAAGTCATTGCGTTTAACAACGGGTACAACGAAAGAATAATAGATAATATTTTTAAAAAACAAAAGAAAAAGAAGAGTAACACTATTAAAAATGAAACTAAAGATATAAATAATAGAAATGAGAACCTCGAAACAAAGGCACGCAAGTACATTGCGGCACCTTATACGCATTTCATGCCAGGGATTTTTAAGTCAACGATTAATAAAGTCAACAACATAGTCGTTTTCCTATAAGACTAGTAATAACATCTTAAATAATCTCCGCAGCCGTGAACATACCAGTCTTGAAAATAAAACAGGAGTTTATAAGCTAGTCTGCAACGATTGTGAGGCTTTTTATGTGGGCCAGACGGGTCGAGGTTTTTTGAAAAGATTTTCTGAACATAGACCCCCTACACGAGTTTATAACTTTGACAATATCAAGTCAAATTTCGCCAGGCACCTTATAGACAACAATCACAGTTACACGGATTTTAGCTCGAATTTAATACCCCTTCATTTCTGCAGTAAAGGGGGTTATTTTGTGATGGTACAATCATGGTACATTTTGTGATTACTTTAAATATGGTAAATAGAACATAACTATTGTATTTTTCTATTTTGGTCATACTCAACCCAACCTTAAACACCCGATACGAATATACAGTGAGTGGAGTGTATAGTAATATTTGTCAGGATTTGAACCAATTCATAGCAAAAACTGTGAAACATCACAAAAAACAGTATGCAGTTTGTGGCGATAAGAGAGCCGAACCTTAATTACGTCAGAGGCTGAGAATGTGTTTACATCAACAACGATGCTGTCAACAGTTGTAACAAAGAAAATGTGACGTAGGTTCACCCCACCTCAGCAAAATCTAACAAAGACTCTTGGTCATTTCAACTGCAGCAGTGATCAACGCCGGTCGGCAACCCATTCACTCACTAGTGAATTTTAACTTTTTAGACCACCGTAGGTGGTTAATAAACAGTATAAATATCATCAAAATGTGCTAAGGAACGTTAAACAGTTCGGCTTTGTGTAGGCGTCATCAGCCGATGAATCGTCCCGGAAGATCGGCGTATAGAATCGGTCCCACGACGGTGGGTTACGTAGGTCGACACGACGGTGCACCATCAAACGCCGTAAAATTGTACCGATTGTGCCGATCGGGATGATGCTAGAAGTGCGAGGAGGCCGACACGAAATGGGTGAGAACGTTCCTTTTGTACCTTAAATCCTTATTTTATTTCCAAGTATAAATTTTTATTTTAGAAATCATATATTTAAAATTTCAATTACCTAAAAGGAGCTCCAACATCGATAAAAATTTTGTACCATGAGAGTGAAAGAGAGAGAGATTGCGTGTATGTTGTGTAATTCCTAAGTGCTGGGTTGAGCAACCATACATATAGTACTATATTATAATTAATAAGGATATAGTCACGTAAGTACATTTATTTGCATTATGCTTTTGGAGGGGTTAGAGTTGGTTTCAAAACTGTTCTGTAAGAAGTAGATCAAATAAAAAGGGTATTTCATTGGTAAAAAGTATAACAGATGTTTTATTATTTCAAGCAATTTCCGTTCATCATGACTTCGCGTAACAGATTCCTGGCCTATAATATATATAACAAAGATGGCGCCCCAGTTTAGTAAAAATAACCATAAGTGTAATATACAAAATATCGTACACATTTGCGCCCGACCAGGGACTTAAACATCTGTAATCTTATTATTATATAAGATCACAGATAGTCGCCTGCGAACAGGGACATTATGTAGTATTATTTATATATATTATTACATAGTGTACGCCTAGAAAGAAAACGGAAAAAATTGCTTGAGGTAATGGACACTAAAAATTGTAATACGTAAACATAACCCAATAGTTAGGTTATACCATTGTATGCATGCGTGTATTGCAAAATTGCCAACATGAGTACCAGTGACAATATTGTAATAGAAACCAGTACATCTGAGATAAATTTAACTAGTGAAATGGAGGTTCAATTAAACCCAATTAGTCAGACTGATGAGGCAAATACGCCTGGGTCTGCAGAGATAACGAAAACTGACACATCCATTTACACTATTTCAGATAACAAACCCGATGGTACTGCTGTTATGATACAACTTTTATTAAACAAATTTGATGAAAAATTCGATAAATTTGATATCAAATTCAATGAGATCAAGAATGAAATAAAAGTAGGTCACAATCACCTTATTAAGAAATGTGACAAGCTCATCACAAAACTAGATGAGAATTTAAATTTGGTAGAAAGTCAATTAGAAAGCCAGAAAGTACTAAATCGTAGTACCCAGCAAAATGCTGTACTGGATAACAACATATTTAAAAATAATAATTCAAATAATGAATGTACCGATAACTCAAATATTACAAGTAGTAAGATTGTGGTGTTAGAAAAGGATAAAAATGATAATGAAAGTATAATTAGTGAAAATGAAATGTTTGAATTTATTAAGTCAGAAAGAAAGTTGAGAGAAAGTATTTTAGTACAAGGAGTGCAGGGGGTAGAATTTTCTTTTGATGTAGTGTTAGGGGGTGAAGACAAGTCTTCATGTAATTTTTATAAGGATAAGAATTCCTTCAATTTATATTTGGGAGACGATAGGTCTACAAATAAAGTTTCTTTGTGTTTTTGTGTACCTAATAAGTGGTGCACTTATGTTAGGGATAATTTTATGTTAGGGACCCCTGCATATTTGGAGAGAGAAAGTGTAATTTGGTGTTATGGAGAGAAATGTATTAATAAAGAAAATATAGAGAGATATTGTGAGAGTAAGAGAGTAATAGAAATATTTAAAGTAAACAGAAATTACAGACAACTGTTAGAAAGGTTAGGGTTAGATGTGGTATATGAAAATGATGAATACGTACCTGATAATAATAATGAATTTGAGATAACAGTAAATGAGAATAAAGGTATTAAGTATTTACCTGTGGTGGAATATTATGGGGATAATTATAGTATAAACCGATTAATGACATATGATACTGAGATAAACGGAACCCTACTTGATCGTGACTGGAAATTGGTTAATAACAATTTCATAAAGGAATATGAATATAATGTTGCAGATAATAAAATATATTTATGAAGTAATAAGTTAAGTAGACCTAAGATTCGTTTGTTGTTCAACGATGGTGGATAGACTGTTTTAATTGTGTATGAACATTAAAAATAAATATGTGAACTGTGGTATTGAATTGGACTGCTATGGATTGAGTTTGGTAAATAACAAATTAATGAGTTGGAGTGTATATTTTTCATTGTATTAACTGTATTTATCTATCAATGTATTTTTGATGTGTATTATGTATTACAGGTACACCAGTATGTATTATTATGTATTTTAATAACATGTTCAATAATAATATTTTTAATTTTTAATTGGTAATGAAGGTAATTACTAATGAAGAATAATAAGTGTTTAAGTAAGAATATATATTTGAATTTTGAAAAGAAGTATTATTATGAGTAGGTGAGAGATGAATTTTATATTGCAATGGTTAATGATTACAGTAAATGTTTAAACAGGAATAGAGCCTGGGGATAGGTAAGAAGCAGGCGAGTTTAATTAATGAAAATGGAGTTAGATAGTTAAGAATATTGAAGCAAATAATACAAGAGAATTATTAGATATTTAGGGACACAGTAGTTAGTAATTATTTGTAAAGGTGTTTAAGTAAAGGTATAAACATATATTTGTTGTTGATGAATTCTGTAGTGGGGGTGAGGTGATAAAGAGTAGCCAACCAATAGTGTTGTGGCAGGTAATAGCGTAGTGTAAGGGAGTGTTTGCCAAATTTTATGGAAGGGCAAAATAATATGAATGTATATAGCCATTTAGGAAACACCCAACTCATTGCAAAGACGAGCGGTGCCATAGGATTTAAATGAAATTAGTAATGGTATTTATAATTGAGATATTGGTGTCATGATAGGTAAATTTGATGGTCAGTTAGAAGAAGGTGAGTAAGATTATAATAGAAGCATAGTGAATATAGGAGTTACCCAGACTAAACAATGATAGAAGGTGAAAGGTTAGGTAGTTAGGTAGGTAGGAAAGTTCAGAATAGAAAGGTAATGAAATAATAATATTATAATAATGTAATAATAAATTTAAAATGAATTTTATAATTATAATAAGTAATAATTAATGACTTAACTGAAATTGTAATTTTAACTTAAAATGCAACTTAGAATATGCAAAACAAGATTAAAATGAATCAAGATTATTTAAGGTATTAATGTATCAATGTATTATGTATTTATGTTATAAAAATTTTTTAACATGATGTTATAACATGGAAATAATGTGTAGAAAAAAAAAAAATTAACTGGCGCTGTTAATAATAACAATAATCCAGATTATTACCTGTTAATAATAATAATAATAATAATAATACTAATAATAATAATAATAATAATTTTTTAGTTTTATCATTCAATAAGAGTTATAAATAAATGAATATACCGATGTATCGATTCTTTTATAATTTGTTTTTCTCCAGGTTTGGGAGATATATAATGTGTAATTTTCCTATTTTCAATTAGATTTTAAATTTTATTATATCAATGTTTATGTTACAATTACAGTAATTGTAACAGAAAGAAGATAAATATTATCGATAGTAATCGAAACCAGTTATTAATTCAGGGTTTGTAATATGAAGAAGGGAAATTCTTTATAATTCTTGAGAAATATATATTTCTAATTCTTTTATAACTATATTAAGCCAACCCAGTGCTTATTGGCACAAACCAGCACTTAGCTAAGGGGAACCAGATCAGTTGAGGATGGAGTGATTTACTAAGCCACTATTTTAATATTTTTCATTTATTGTTTCAGTGTTTGGTGATATGACAGCGGTCCTGAGCTGGCCAACGCGTCAGAGCAGGGACGTTAAGAGCCTAAGTGGCCTTATGGTGTTGGGATCTAGCAGGAGAAGTCCAGTAAGGTCATCTAGGTACGGTCATCATCACCAGACCGAGGGTGAGTTGTTATTTTCTTTTATATAAAATTGTAAGGGGGTTGTGGCGACTTGTCCTGGCTGATCCCTTTAGGAAGTATGAAAGGGTCAATGAAAGTTTTTGTGCTTCGACACACAATCTTTCATTGAGGGGGTTTTGTGATGGTACAATCATGGTACATTTTGTGATTACTTTAAATATGGTAAATAGAACATAACTATTGTATTTTTCTATTTTGGTCATACTCAACCCAACCTTAAACACCCGATACGAATATACAGTGAGTGGAGTGTATAGTAATATTTGTCAGGATTTGAACCAATTCATAGCAAAAACTGTGAAACATCACAAAAAACAGTATGCAGTTTGTGGCGATAAGAGAGCCGAACCTCAATTACGTCAGAGGCTGAGAATGTGTTTACATCAACAACGATGCTGTCAACAGTTGTAACAAAGAAAATGTGACGTAGGTTCACCCCACCTCAGCAAAATCTAACAAAGACTCTTGGTCATTTCAACTGCAGCAGTGATCAACGCCGGCCGGCAACCCATTCACTCACTAGTGAATTTTAACTTTTTAGACCACCGTAGGTGGTTAATAAACAGTATAAATATCATCAAAATGTGCTAAGGAACGTTAAACAGTTCGGCTTTGTGTAGGCGTCATCGGCCGATGAATCGTCCCGGAAGATCGGCGTATAGAATCGGTCCCACGACGGTGGGTTACGTAGGTCGACACGACGGTGCACCATCAAACGCCGTAAAATTGTACCGATTGTGCCGATCGGGATGATGCTAGAAGTGCGAGGAGGCCGACACGAAATGGGTGAGAACGTTCCTTTTGTACCTTAAATCCTTATTTTATTTCCAAGTATAAATTTTTATTTTAGAAATCATATATTTAAAATTTCAATTACCTAAAAGGAGCTCCAACATTGATAAAAATTTTGTACCATGAGAGTGAAAGAGAGAGAGATTGCGTGTATGTTGTGTAATTCCTAAGTGCTGGGTTGAGCAACCATACATATAGTACTATATTATAATTAATAAGGATATAGTCACGTAAGTACATTTATTTGCATTATGCTTTTGGAGGGGTTAGAGTTGGTTTCAAAACTGTTCTGTAAGAAGTAGATCAAATAAAAAGGGTATTTCATTGGTAAAAAGTATAACAGATGTTTTATTATTTCAAGCAATTTCCGTTCATCATGACTTCGCGTAACGGATTCCTGGCCTATAATATATATAACAAAGATGGCGCCCGAGTTTAGTAAACATAACCATAAGTGTAATATACAAAATATCGTACACATAAAATCAACATAAACATAAGATCACAATTTGAACGCCCTTGAAGAATATGAGATTTACAAAGCATACGACGCCAATACCAAGCCACACGTGTTGAACGACCAATTACAATATAAATCAAATATACTGTACGATACCGCTATGCGATATGGTCGAGATAAGGCTTAGATTTCGTCAGTACGGCGCGTGTTGTCTTGCAAGGCACACCTAACATTTTTAAAGCAAGTTAAGTACGTAGTTTAATTGCCGTATTGTGTTTTTAATATTTTGACAAATGTCATCATTTATGACATAGATTAGTTTTTATAAGTTCTGATGATGAGGCAAGTGCCTCGAAACATGTAAACACGAAAAAACATTACGGAAAAGCCATAGACGGTGAGTAACAGTGTATTTGGTCAATTGATAATAATAAATTGTGAATTACTCTATTTCTAGCAGAGGATTTAGTCATACAGCCAATCATCTAACTAATCCAGTTCAAGTACAAGCACACGGTTTGGTTTACATCAGGATTCACTCTAAAGCAGCCCATCCACTAACAAGTAAAACTGACAAGGAAATGTGTGAAGTGTGAAACGCTGACAAGGCTTGCCAAGCCTTAAACAGGCTGCTACAGCCTTGGCAAGGCTCTACAAGTCTCGAACAGAGTTGGCACATTTCCTTGCAAGTTTCCTTGAAACTGGTCATCCATTTACAAGTAAACTTTGCAGTGATCCAGTCATTG
The DNA here is from genome assembly GCA_034769895.1 of Magicicada septendecula. Classification (NCBI taxonomy): domain Eukaryota; kingdom Metazoa; phylum Arthropoda; class Insecta; order Hemiptera; family Cicadidae; genus Magicicada; species Magicicada septendecula. The sequence goes on from CM068373.1 coordinate 215,165,795, forward strand.
TTTTCAATATGTGTCCCATTCAAAACCGCCAAATAGCCTGTTCTGCTGTAATTTTAGCAAAGTGTTTGAAAGCAAAAAGAAGACACAGGTTTTGGTCGCGAAGTTGGTTTTTGCAAAGGAACCTCATAGTCATGTAAATTTATTAGACGAACTCCGATTAAATGATGCAGACAGTTATTGAAAATACCTTCGTATGGATGAAGTCGGTTACATAATAAATAAATAATTCACAGTAAATAAATGCACAATAGACAAACCAATACCTACAACACAGACTGTACAAGTTGTAAATAGCGCAAGCGGATGTGACCTTGACGGACCGTCTGTAGTGTACAGCACATGCGCCGTAAAAAACTGACGTGACTTACAGTGAAAACTTCCAAACAGTTTGAATGCCGCAAAGATCCTTGTCGCAAGCATTTTCTTGACCTTGCCATGCCATGTTTTGCTCATTCACTACAAAAACCGACAAGGATCCTTGTCAAGGCTTGCAAAGAAATTGGTCGAGACTTGACAAGGAAATTGCTCAAGACTTGCCAACCTAGAAACTTGCAAGAAAAACTGTAAGTGGATGGACCACTTAAGAGTGAACAAACTTTAACTGAATTTAATCCAACACACAAAATATAATAAGGGTGGGTCAACATAATAATTACTGGCAACAGTGTTGTTTCCGTGAGAACTACTAGACATTCTGCTGCTGGTGAGTTAATACTATTGTACAGTTCTCAAGTTGCTATGTTAATTCCATTCCTGTTGTAGTGATGTTAACCATGGCACTTTGCTTTCTGCCTGCACTAAAGAAGCATCATTTGCAGTGTTCTGGGATCTCTTTTTTGGATCCAAAACCTACAGAAGGCTTCCCACACTATGTTGGATCAGTCAATAATCACAGAAGAGGGTTTGTGATAGGATTTAAAAATGTCAAAATAGCTGTACAATTGTTATATAGCCAGAACGGCACCCCCTTAATATCAACAAGAAAACTGACAGTTTTGGAACCTAGAAGGCCTACTAGTGGAACATTATCTAGCACGGCACTCAATAATAAACAGTACTCGTTATTTCATTACAATTAAATACTGAAAGGCTAAGGGGTTAATTTGAAACAACTGTCAAGGGACTACTGTTTAAGTGCACTGTGTATAGGTGCACTCTGTTGAATCCCTACCTACCTCTGTCGAGTTTAAGATACTGATTTATATATATATATATATTGTAACATTACATTTGGAACAACATAATATCTTACCTGATTTAATGAAGACTTTGGTTAAGAAGCTAACAAGAAGAACTATATCTTCAAAGATGATAGTGAAGAAGAACGACTAACAATTTTAGACTGACTAGTAAGACAACTGACCGTACCCAAATTAATGATTTAGGCTAAGTGATGCAGATATCTTCAAACCCCAACTATGACATGAATTTTCAGTATTGACCAAACAAAGAATTGTAAAGACAAACAGCTTATGAACCAGGACTATAAAGAAACAAATGGTTTCAATTAATGTATCATTATATCCAGATAATCAAAATACAAAGTGAGGGATAATAGGCCCAAACATGTAATATTATGTAAGAGAAATATTAGTAAATAATTAAGTTAATTGATGTAACAAAAATATAGACACACATGATTATAGATACATGAACCATACAAATAATTGTCACATATAGAGTTCATAGGGTTGTCCAGTAAGCAACAAATTATAACACGGTCACAATAACATTTATAACAAGAGTGAAACCCATATAAACAGTAAATGTAACAAGATTATTAGAACTGTGTGGGGAGGTAGAGCAACAGTGTTCAATTTATTGTAATTTTTGTAAGTCAGACATCAATAAGTATACGGATGTTGAAACCCATATAAATAGTAAATATGACATAGACAGTGTCAGAATAATGAGTAAATTAGCTGACAAGGGACTAACCAATTAGTATAGAATTTGTTTTGTAAAATGTGCATGTTTTATGTATTAGCACAGTGTTATATCATAGTATTTGTGTTGTGTTTTTTATATGTAACTGATGATACAGTTAGTTTAAAGGAATGTCAATTTAATGATATTAATTCCATTTTTTTTATGTTGTGTTAACAAATATAACAATAGAGCTGATGTTAAACCAGGGTAAATTAATTGACCAAGCAGAATGGACTATACAAAGATGTTTTGTTAAGTGTCAAACACTTATACAGTCTGAGTAGAAAACAATTATTTGTGCAAGGATTTGGTATAATCATAGCCATGTGGGCATGAATTTAACTATTGGAGTAATATATTTTTTGTGTTGTTAAAATAACGTTATATGTTAAACCATTTTGATGAGTGTTAAAAGTTAATTTAATTGTTAAAGATGTTAAAACATGGTGATGAAAGTAATACTATTACATAGGCCAGGTGAAACCAACTTTAGTAAATTTTGAACAATTATATTAGAAATTTTGTAAAGCAAATGTGGAAGGGTAGATGTATTTATAGGTAATAACGTATACAAGGAATATAGAAACAAAATAACACATATCAAGTTATTTAAGAAAATTCCAAATAATAAAATTGTAACATCCATAGTTTTTAAGTAAAAATAGGCATGTTTGGTGTCTAAATATAACAAATGTGAAGATCAAAATAATGCTGATAATGGTTTTAAATTCCCAACCAGTATGGAAAAGTTATGTTAATTTAAAGATTTTGAACAAATTTTAGACTTTGAAATAACGAAAGTATGTGACAATGTAGATCCGAATTAACCAACCAGATTCCAAGTTTACCCTTAGCAACCAGAAATTTCGGAAAATAAAATGAGACTTCTTTGACAACGATCTTAGCAGATAGACGCGTTTTTAAATCGTCTTACATTATATGTTATAAAGTGTGAAAAAACAATACAACTAGATAAATACAGTTAGAAGTACACTACACGAACTTTTTGCAATAACTGAAGACTACCCATTATATGGATTAGAAGAAATAACAACCAGGAAGAAGATTTGAAGTGGACGAGGGACGAGAAAGAAGATTTGACGTGTACGTGGGCCCCATCTTCAACCAAGAAGAGGATTTGGTGATTCTGACATCTCATTATATCGTACTACAACACACACATTTGTATACACTACTGCTAAGCAATAATCAACTAAACTACAGACACCATATAACACGAACACTAGAAACAACCACTAATAACACCATATAAGATTAACACCTTTTTAAACACAAGAACTTTTAATTCACATAATAACTATCAAAGCCTGAACTGGACATAACCTTTTTAAAACTGGTAACCACTATACAATTTCTGTGTGTACGTATCACTCTAACGTTGTAATATCCTATAATTGTAAACTTGTATTTTGATTAATAGTGTAATATTTTGTATAATTATTATCCCCGAACCATATACGCCCTGAGATAATTGATGTATTTTATTTAAAACGTTAACAAAAGCATTGTTTTTGTCTGGAAGAAAGACTAAACGTTTGGCTACTGCTGCCAACTGGTAAAGGAAGAATTATATTTTGCGCTACAATTGCGATTATTCTGTTTAAATTTATTAAAACAGTCAATCAGTGTTTTTCCGAATAAAGGATTCCACAAGGATATATGTTTGATAATATTTGTGTGTCGTTATTATTGCTGTTACATTAGTAAATAGAATTCACCGATTGCAGCGGACCCGACAGTTGGCATCGTTTGAGTGACGTCACGGAACGTGGAGCATAGTGGGAGTAAGCGGCAATTTACAAAACCATTAGCCGTTCAACCTAACACATTTATAATTACACATCAACGACTCCAGTGCGAGTTTGTCGCTACATTATTTACCTATATTACAAGTTGACACTTCCAACGGGTGGTGTAATTCAAGTGCATACTACATAAATATAAGTAACCTATTCATAATAACATTGTACGTAACGAAAAATCTGATTACCAATAGACGAACCTGAAGTGAGGCTACATTCATACATTACGTTTCGATAAGATTCAATCATCGTATATACAAATATCATTATCGTTACAAAATATATATATATGTATATATATATGTAACAGTACCAAAAATATGGTAGTTACATAATATGAACTAATGTCACGTCAAGTATGAGAAAAACATGGAAGTATATCTAGATAAATAAACCTAAGTGTATATAAGTGTGTATCTACAAATATATTAATAAAAAATCCAACAATAAAGAAGAGAATACTAATATATCAACATTAAATACAAAATGAAGAAAGAAAATGCCACAAGCCCAAAACAAAATATCAGTAACTAGACCCAACAGTGAGGGGAATCAACGAAACAAGGACCAACAAGCTCCAACAACAATGGAGAAATAAAAATAGCAACTACTATGAAAATATAGGAAGAATAAGAAAGAAGAAGGACCAGGAAGAGCACCAAGAAGAAGAAAGAAGATGGACAGAAGATACAAGGACTTAACATAAACCACATGTACTAAAAACAATGTAAGTGACAAAAGAAATAATGATTATAAGTGTGAAAAGAAAACCAGTGTGAAACGTTTAAGGAACCACAAACAATTACAGTGTATACTTAATACAAATGTGAAACCTGTGAATAATTAACCAATTTCAACTGAATAAACCACACAAACAATTACAGTGATGAAGTTTACAGTATGAAAAAATATGTTAATTTCATGATGAAACAACAGAAATTAAAAATAGTCAAATAAACACAGACAATGAGTGTGACTAATTTAATAAAGTTGTAATCAATACACATAATCATAAGACCACCAGATTAGAACAAGATAGAACAATTATGTTATTGTTCATAGAGAACTGACAACAAATAAAAGACATTTGTTATGTATCAAACAATGACAGGAATTAAGTTCCACCATTGACCAGAAAAATATTGTAAATATGTAGCGGGTCAAAATTTTGGGTATTTTTATTTTAACCGTATGGGGCAATTATATATTTTTCGTCATTTCGTTTTCGGGCGGGCTTGTATAAAATAATGTAAAAATGTATTATTGTGCAACGTATTTGTCAGAATAACAGACCAGTGTTGAGAAACAGTTGGAAACAAAGCGAGACGCAGGTTGTTGTTGAGGAATGCGGCAGAGAGTTCGCGCCACCCTAAAATTCGCAGAACTCTGTACATGTGTTTCGACGCCCGTATGCAACTCAGCCGGGCGGGGCTCGGGAATGACGCCGTGAGAAACACCAAAGTGGAGGCAAACATGGCGATGTAGAAAAACGTTTGTTACAGCCATCAACTCAATACCGGAAAACAGCGTTAAACTCCGCCTACTGTTGGTGACGTCAGCGGAACCAAGTCCAATATTGTCCTCTGGTGCCACACATATACCAGCTATAGTCCATGCATAAACTGAACATGCCTCAGCAAATCAACAGTATACGGCGACTAAAACTTGGTGGCATTGAATTGCCGCTTCCGCCAGTTCAATCAAGCACATTGGCAGTTCCACTATAGTTGCCGGCCGGCCAGGAGCTGAATAAGCCCTCTACAAAGTTTTTTTTATTTTTTCCAGTAAAAAGTGTAACAACAGTAAAATTTCATGTGACCTCGGTCCATCCATTAAGTGGAACCGAATCAAATGTTTTTCGGACAATAAAAAACAAGTAATTTACAGGAACGATGAGTGCGCGCGCGAAGCACGTTGCCGGCGTTTTTTCAGTAAGGGCTAGAGCTTTATTATAAAATGGTATTTGGGGTTTAATAATGAAGTTTTGTTAAAATAATGTATGTAAGTGCGTGTGTAAAGCAGGCTGGGCTATCTTAGAGTATGTAAGTAGTAGGAAATAAGGATAGTAAGTAAGATGTAATAGTTGCACAACCTATACACTTGTAGTACCTTTAAAACCTGTAAAAAACTATTTTTTGGAGAAAAAGTATCAATTCAAATCTTTTGATTAATAAACAAAAAATAATTTCTCTTCCAAGATGCATTGTATAAGTTCTTCACACAACCTTGAAAATTACGCTTGTATCCCAAAGTACGTATGAGACCCTGGACCCAAGAACACGCAAAACGGTAAGTGTAAGTTTTTTTTTAATTATTGTATGGTTTTCTATGTTAATTAAATGGTGATAAATTCGTAGCTTAACATTTGGCGCCGCGGAACAGGCACGAATTTAATAAAATGAAATTCCATACCTACAAATAAGATACAAGCGCAATTGAGAGGTTAAGTGAAAGACGTAAAAGGTTATGTTTAATATTGGTGAGTAGAATTTTTTTTTTTTTTGATAAGTATGCGTTACATATGGTAAGATTATATAAAGAAATATATATAAAAAATTTTTAAGAAAAATGGCAGACAATCATGAAACTGTCAGCGTCACTGACAGTGTAGATGAAAGCCAGATAAGCGTAACTGAATCCCAAATCATGCATGAAGGTGTTCACTCAACACCAGTCATGAATAAAAAGGCTGAAGATAATGATATGATCAAGATGATGAAATTGCTTTTTAATGAACAGAAAAACGATATGCAAGAGTTCAAAAGTAGTATAAATGAGAAGTTCGATATTCAAAAGAATAGTTTTGAGGAGTTATTAAAAAATCAGAATAAAGAGTTGAAACATGAGATACAAGAAATTAACAAACATTGTGAAAATACCAAAGTAGAATTTACTAATAAAATCAGCCAAGTAGAAACTAAGTTAGATGATTCAATACAAAAGATAGATATTAAATTTAATGCAATAGATAGCCAGATAGACAGAGTTGAGAAGCAAATCAATGAGAATAACGAAATATTAATAAATTCAATGAATGAGTATAACAATGACATAGAATCTAAAATTATTAAATGTAATATTGAAACTGATTGTAAGTTGAGTAGTGTAGTAATGACAGTTGAAAAATTTAGTCAGAATATTGATGAACACCAAAATAAGATAGACTCTAAAATATATGAAATTGAAAGTAATTATAAGACAGAAATACAAGCAGTAAATGAATCTATCGATGTAATATCAAAAAATAATGTACAGTCTGAATATAGTAATGACAAAAAATTATATTCTCTTGAACAAAATATTAGTAGTATGAGAGATGAATTAAGCTTAGTGAAAAATCAAAATGTAAACAATGTTACTGAGCACATATTTATGACACGAGATACAAATAATGAAATAGAATTAGAAACTTTCACTTGTGACAATCGTAGAGTACACCCAATGCAATTTTTAAATAGGGTTAGGGAGTTTAATCGGTTTAATAGTAGTAGCTGGGAGGTTAAGTTGCTGAAGATTATCAAATGTTTTAAAGGTAGTGCCGAGATATGGTCGGAAGTACACCATACCGAATGGGATAGTTTTGAGGATTTTGAGATAGCTTTTCGGAACAAATATTGGTCAGAAGAAGACCAAGAAATATTAAGAAGTAAAATAATGGGTAACGGGAATTTTGGTAGGATTAATAACCACCTAACCATATATGTGATGACCATATACAACGAAGCTAACTATCTAGAACCGCCGTTGCCTTTCCGATCATTTGTAAGACATATTAGCAAACACCTGCCCAGAGAAGTGCAAATTACGCTAATGACTAGAGAGATTACAAATGTAAGCGAGTTAGAAAACATGTTAGACGTATTACAGAATATAGGGGAACGCGACATAGGGCGACGTTCAACCACACCATAATAATAATAATAATTTCCATCATAACAGGGGTACACAGAATTTTCATAGAGGAGCGCGGGGAGGAAGTTTCGATAATAGGGGCGAGAGTTGGAGGTGTAGAACATGTGAAACCGACAATTATGCTAATAGAACAAATTGTTTCAGATGTCATCGGAACAGGGAGTGCGCCAGGAACGAGCGAGCAAACCCACCACCCAATCAACAGTCGAGAGGAGGAGAATTTCACAGAGGAGCGCCGAGAGGAGGAGGACAATATAACAGAGGGAGAGGGGGAAATCATCCAGCTGTGGCGGGTCCCTCCACGGAAAACTAGGGAGGACAATGGAGAAGCGGGCCGAACCATTGTCTACGGAAAACAGGAGGGTCCAAATAATCAACAGATACCATAATAACGTTATCAAGATGGACATGGCGAAGGAACTGTTAGAAGAAGAGGAGAACAAGGTGATGGAACGCAGAGCAGGATTAACAGAGGTGACGATTAACCTTGAAGGTAAGAATTATAAAACTTTAATTGATACCGGTAGCGAGATCTCAGTAATTTCTGAAAATGTCATGGGTGAATTAAAAGAGTTAAACAAAAATATACCGTCATTACCAGTTGCAGGGGTTACTGTAGTGGGGGTAACTGGGGTGAGAAGTAAGAGAATAACCAGACAAGTACAATTAAATATTCTAATAAATGAAATTGAATTTGAAAACACTTTCCTAGTAGTTAAAGGGTTGAGTTTAGATGTAATCTTGGGAAATGATTTTTTGGAGAGAAACGGAGCAGTCATAGATTTCAATAAACAAATAGTAAAATTTGAGAAGGGGAATAAACCAGTCAGAATAGAGTTTAAGAAAGTAGTAAATGAAAATAAAGTCACGGGAATAAAAATGTTACATAAGCAGATAAGCGATAGAGAGATAGAGACTAAAATAAATATATGTCTAGAGAGTGATAGCCTAGAAAATGAGGAGAGAGAGATGCATGAGCTTAATGAGAGTGTGTGGGCAAATAGAGCCGATAAATTTTTCAATGAAAATACAGTTGTAGGAAATACTCAACAACAGGAGTTGTGGGCAGTTATCGAGCGGTACAGAGAGGTGTTTGATGAATCACCAGGGAAAGCGAAGGACTACATCTGCGAACTGAAAGTTCGGGACCACGCACCATACATGCAGAGAAGCTACCCAGTGCCGTTTTCGAAGAGGAGGGCTGTACAGGAGGAATTAGACCGGATGATGCAAGGAGGCATAATTGAACGCTCAGTATCACCTTATTCAAATCCTTTGGTGGTAGTGATAAAAAAGGATGGCAAGGTAAGGTTATGTTTAGATGCTAGGAAAATTAATCAAATTATTATACCTGACAGGGAATCTCCAGACCCCATAAATGAGATTCTACAAAAGTTTAGCGGAGTCAAATACATGACGTCCTTAGACCTGACCGCTGGATACTGGCAGGTGCCATTAGCAACAGAGAGCAGGAAATACACAGCTTTTCTTTTTAACGGTAAGAATTACCAGTTTAAACGCTTACCTTTTGGATTAAACACCAGTGTTGCCAGTTTTATCAAATGTTTAGATAATATTTTACAACCTAAGGATTTAGATTTTTTAACTGTATATGTCGATGATATCTTGATAGCCTCAAGAACGTTCACTGAACATTTAGAACACATAGAATATGTATTAGATAAGCTACAAAGAGGGGGTTTAACAGTGAATTGGGACAAGTCTAAGTTTCTGCAGACAGAAATACACTTTTTAGGATTTATTATTACACAGGAGGGGATATTAGCCAACCCTGACAAAGTCGAAGCCATAATGCGATTCCCTGAACCTAAAAACATTAAGCAACTACAGAGTTTTTTAGGCCTATGCAATTTTTACAGGAAATTTCAGGAGAACTACGCACACACAACATCCAAACTGAGTGCTGTCCTGCAGAAGAATAAACATTGGAGATGGGGCGATACGGAACGAACTTTTAATGAAATTAAGAGAAAGTTTAGTCACATGATCATGATGAATCATCCCGATTTTAATAAGATTTTTTATTTGCAGACCGACGCCAGCAATGTAGCGCTAGGTGCCGAGTTATACCAGGAGAGCTGCGACAAGGAACACCTAACGATCGCCTTCGCCAGTAGATCGCTGTTATCGGCGGAAAAGAATTACACGACAACTGAGAAGGAACTACTAAGTATTGTGTTCGCCGTGGGTAAATTCCGCACCTACATCCTAGGGAATACCACGATCATCCGGACGGACCACAAGGCACTGTCATTTCTGAATTCATGTAAGCTAACACACAGCCGATTAACCAGGTGGGTATTAGCCTTACAAGAATATAACTTTTCATGGGAGTACATAAAGGGGTCAGATAATAAGGTACCAGATACACTTTCTAGAATAGATGTTATAGACAATAAAACTGGTAGGGACCTTAAAGAAATAGAAATTTTTAGACTAACTAGGGAAGATAGAATTTTTGGTGAGGAATTAAGTGACATTAAAAACTTGCAAAGATCTGATAGCAAACTGGGTAAAATAATTGTTAGTTTAGAAACAGATGTAGAGGGATCTGAATATAATGAGCGATTTCAAATATATCAGGGTATTTTGTTTAAAAAAGTAGATGGTGGGGAGCGTGATTGGAAGTTAATTATACCTGATGGGTTAATAGATAAAATTGTTTGGGATTGTCATATAAGGTATGGTCATTTTGGTGCGAGAAAGTGTGCAAATGTTTTGAAAGAGTCATGTATATTTAAGAATATGGAGAGGAGAGTGAGAAAAGTGTTGAGAGTGTGTGATTTATGTCAAAAATCGAAAGTAGTGAATTATAGAGTGGAAGGAGAGATGAATTACATAAAAGTAGATAAACCTTTCGATCTAGTTGCGGTTGATTTATATGGACCATTACCCAGAGGTAGAGGAGGTGTGTTATATGTATTTGTAGTTTTAGACACGTTTTCAAAATTTGTAAAGTTATATAGCATTAAGAGAGCGACGAGTAAAGTACTTAGCGAGAAGATAGTCAAAGATTATATGCTTAATGTGGGAAAGCCGAAAATTATATTATCTGACCACGGTCCACAGTTTATAAGCGGCAAGTGGCGGCAGACGCTTGGATGGGAAGGCATCATACCCAAGCATACGGCAGTGTACCATCCTCAGTCGAATCAAGCAGAACGGGTGATGAGAGAGATTGGCAGGATATTCCGGGCGTACTGTCACGCCAAACACACAGAATGGCCATCCTACGTGAAAAAAGTAGAGGAGTGGCTGAATTGTACCACCCATGAGTCCACGGGATTTACGCCGCATGAGTTGATCAAGGGAACAAGGCCGCCCAGGATATTAGAACAACTTTTCACATACCCACCTGAAGGTCAAATTTTGGACAGAAACATGAAAATTAGATTGGCGAACGAGAATTTACTTACTAGAGGAGAGCGACGAAAACAGAAACATGATGCTAAGGGTAAATGGACCAAATATGAGGTAGGTCAGTTAGTGTTAGTAAAAAGACATGATTTGTCCAGTGCTCAAGATAGGGAAATAAAGAAGTTTTTCTTGTTATATGAAGGACCTTATGAAATTGTTGAAATAAAAATGCAGAATGCGTATGTGCTGAGGAACCCAGCGACACAGGAAATAGTAGGTACTCAAAATGCGACGAATTTAAAATTATATAGGTCACTTTGATTGTTATGTTTATAAATAAGTTTTTCAAACATTATTGTATGTTTTCAGAAGGGATCCTCCCCCATTTTCGGGCGGCCACGATCTTACCAGTCCTGGCCGTGGAATTCGGAACTCGGAGGCGGGCCATGGTTGGCAGGATCTTCCTTCGGGCAGTGAAAACAACGATGGTCCGGCTCCACCAAAATTGGTACAAAATAGAAATTTAACCACATATATTTGAACGGGGAGGGGGACCCCAACAGGTACGTGACTCGACTTAAAATTTTTTAATACACTCATGGTGCAGCGGATCGGTGTGCCTGTCACGTGCCTGCACTGCCTTAGAGTGTTTGTATATAATGGAGGCTGCATTAAATAAAAGGCAGTGCGTACAAATTTAAATATTTTTGGGCCAATGGCAAAATTAAAATTAGCCATTGGTCGTAGTTCTGTTTAGTCTGAAAAGACGAATTTTGTGGCAAGACGGTTTGGCGCACGATAGACAGCGGGTTTGAAGAAATGGTAGGAGAGGGGAAGTAGTGTGTTTCAGAGGGGGGAAGTGAATTCACGTAGTGGCTCTATCTTGTGCCAATGCGTTTTGCGGCGAAACCCGACTTTTCTGGCGGTTACTGTCTTACTAGCATTAATATCGATTTTGAGAATGTTAGTCAGCCTCCAGTGTAAATAGTATTTTGAAAAGAAAAAAAAATATATATATACCAAAACAGTTTTGGATGTGTATAATTTTAAATTTAAATAAATTTTAGAATTAAGTGACCGAATATAAGTGTAGAGTTTTAGTATCAGTGAGTATGGGAACATTGTGAAAAGAATGTGTAACCAAATAAAAACTTGTTGTCAATACAAGAAGTGGGGATGACTTTGGGGGGTAGTTTGGTGCTCAATGAAGTGATAATAACAATGGGGTGTTGAACTGCATTTGTAGAAAGATTAATTTCATTTATTAAGTAATTAGTTAGTTATCAAGTGGCTATTGAGGGGGTGGCCTGTGCTCTCTTAGATAGCGAAATGGGTTGGGGGTAGCAGTGAGTGTTACCTCCATCGGAGGCCAAACTGGCGATAAATGTGCGGCACACCTTATCCGTGTAAAGTAAAAATTTTACACACAATACTAAATAACGTGTCGCACATAATAATATTGATGTGAAACAGGCAGTGAAATAAAAGTTTAGATTTCCTCGACTTTTCGGGCGGTTGCTGCCTTACCAGCACTAACCGTGGTTTTGACTAGCGGCCAGCTATGGTCATACCAAGTCCCTTGACCATAGCTGACTTGAAATTGGTATATATTTGAACTTCAATGGGGGGACATTAGAGGAAATCTCCGGTACTATGGAACAGCGGCTGCCACTCTGCCCGCTTGGGGGTAGCAAGACCGGTGGCAGATCCGTTTTAAGGGTGTATGATTATAGAACAAGAACATGATGATGTTCACTACTTTAAAACTTAATAGCGGAAGCAGAGACACGGAGAGGTAAAAACCTGCTCCAAAATATACAGTCTCTGTGGAAGCGAAAAGGCGAGACAGTCTTACATAATCTGAAATAGTGTGTGTGGCTGGGAGGTGACGCAAAGGAGTCACGAATTTAAAGTTTATGACATAAAAGTTTTTTTTTATTCAAAGTTTGATCAAATAAAACTGCTTGTGCTCTGTTCAGGTAACTAGCTGCTTAGATATTTAAAAATAAGGTGTTCATGCTATAATTTTAAGTGTATTATTTTATTGTTGTCTATTAGATAAGCATTGATAAGAATATGTAATTTTATTATGTGTGTATTTGTTTAAGCCAATAAGTAAATCGTCTGGCAGGCTAACATAAATAACCAGAATCAGAGAAATGGGAAACAATGAGGTGAGAAGGGAGAATAAATAAAAATAAATATGTATATTCCATGTAATTTGTTCAATTTTAAGATGTATTTTCATTGTGTTAGGAGGATCAGCTGATCAGCAATAACGTCACTGGTATATTGGTTAGTAAATGTTACAAGTAATTAATGTTTAATGTACTACAGATATTTTGAAGTAAGAATGAAAAGAATATGAGAAATAAAATAACAATAATTTATGCAAATTAATAAAAGATAATTCATGGGTGATAAATGTTTTATGGGACACGTAGACCTGTCCAAATGGAATTAAAAGTTGAATGTGAAATGATAGAGATGAATATGATGTAATGTTGTTTTTGAGTTAATGTAATGTAACAGAGTTGGTGAAGTATTAATGTTGACACAGTGGTAATGGAGACTTTATGTAGATTTTGAGTGACATATTGTTGTTTTTATAGTTAATGAGGTTATTTTGTGTATTTGTAGTAATGTAATGAGATTGAGATTTTTGGGGATGGCAATTTTGTATTAGAGGGTAGTGTAATGTAGGAGTCTGCAACAAGGGTTGGGACGGGATAGGGATAGATTTTTGTGGGGAAGGGGCCGCCTTAGGTAGAATCCGGGCCGCCAAATAAGGGAATTGAGTTTTGGTAGGGGAAACACGTATCCTATATACAAAGGGTTAGAGAGTATTTGATAATGGGAGAAGGCGGCGAATTGTGTTAAATGATAAGTTGGGGTTTAGAGTGTTCTGATTAGTAGAGATTTTGATAGAGATGGGTGTCATGATAATTGAAGTTGATTAATATTAGAGTCAGAGGGAGAAAGTTTATATATGCATACAGATATAATACAGAAAAACGAGAATAAATAATTTATATCACCCACAGTAAAGTATAGTGAGATTGTTAAATGAAGAGTAGGATTGTTAAGCAAAAAGAGAGATTCATGATAAAGAATATACAATTGTTTATTTTTTCAACCAGTGACAGAATTTTGATGAAATTTGAAAATAATGTAAAGTCAAGAATTGTTTATTTTAAATAATGTAAATGCCAATTTGATTATTATATTAATATTTTGTTGGTTTTAAATATTTTGTTATTATGTTTATATTTCAAGTTAGGATATTACAGATGTTCAATGTGTTTTCAGAAATCATATATAACATATGTAGGTCAAGGGTTTTGGACTTGACCTAGTTACGATCAGCTGATGAGGTCATACACCTACTAAGCTTGTATAGTAGGAAGCCAATTTTAATTTGTTTGTTTAATTAATTCAAACCAATATTTGAATAATTTTAATAAATATGTTATTTAATAAATAAATTTAATAAAATTTTTTAATGAATAAATTTAAATTTTTTTTTGAATTTTAAAATTTTGAAAATTTTAAATTTTTTTTTGGAAAAAAAAAGGAAAAAAAAACTTGATTTTTCGCCTGCCAGCGAATGAATATATTAGATAATGATTCTTTTATTATGTGTGCATTAACCATGTTTATTTTATTGTATTGCATGGTATTGGTAGACTATAAATGGTTCTCATGTTAGAGTAAGGATGTGTTTAGCTTAGTAGAAATGTCTAGGTTAAGTCATGTGAAACAAAAATTTAGAAAAACAAGGAAGAGAATTTTTGATAAAATATTATTTTTTTGAATTTTGAATTTTTTGTTAAATTTTTAATAAATCTTAAAAGCAATTTTTTACTTTTAATGTGTTATGGTAACAGTAATGTTAGTGTGTGTGAGCCCAGTATCTGCTAAAGGCAGCCCAGCTTGCAAAAAGGGGATCCATATCGGCGGAGGAGCTGGGATAATTTTAGCCAGGGATTGAGGATTTTTGGGGGTAACATGTTAAAAGGCGAGGCGCGCTGTGGTGCGAGTCTGTTCGATTTCTCGGTGTTGGGATCTCTTACGGAGAAGTCCAGTGATCTCGTTCAGATGAGTCCATGGTCGCTGAGCCAGGGGGGTCGTGTACCCATGAGATTAAGAACCAGGGGGTTGTTGGCACCAGTTCCTCACCGGTCCTCTTCGGGGTTTATCGATGAGATTTCTTCTGTCATGGACAGCAGAATTCTCATCGAGGGGGTATTGTAGCGGGTCAAAATTTTGGGTATTTTTATTTTAACCGTATGGGGCAATTATATATTTTTTGTCATTTCGTTTTCGGGCGGGCTTGTATAAAATAATGTAAAAATGTATTATTGTGCAACGTATTTGTCAGAATAACAGACCAGTGTTGAGAAACAGTTGGAAACAAAGCGAGACGCAGGTTGTTGTTGAGGAATGCGGCAGAGAGTTCGCGCCACCCTAAAATTCGCAGAACTCTGTACATGTGTTTCGACGCCCGTATGCAACTCAGCCGGGCGGGGCTCGGGAATGACGCCGTGAGAAACACCAAAGTGGAGGCAAACATGGCGATGTAGAAAAACGTTTGTTACAGCCATCAACTCAATACCGGAAAACAGCGTTAAACTCCGCCTACTGTTGGTGACGTCAGCGGAACCAAGTCCAATATTGTCCTCTGGTGCCACACATATACCAGCTATAGTCCATGCATAAACTGAATATGCCTCAGCAAATCAACAGTATACGGCGACTAAAACTTGGTGGCATTGAATTGCCGCTTCCGCCAGTTCAATCAAGCACATTGGCAGTTCCACTATAGTTGCCGGCCGGCCAGGAGCTGAATAAGCCCTCTACAAAGTTTTTTTTATTTTTTCCAGTAAAAAGTGTAACAACAGTAAAATTTCATGTGACCTCGGTCCATCCATTAAGTGGAACCGAATCAAATGTTTTTCGGACAATAAAAAACAAGTAATTTACAGGAACGATGAGTGCGCGCGCGAAGCACGTTGCCGGCGTTTTTTCAGTAAGGGCCGGAGCTTTATTATAAAATGGTATTTGGGGTTTAATAATGAAGTTTTGTTAAAATAATGTATGTAAGTGCGTGTGTAAAGCAGGCTGGGCTATCTTAGAGTATGTAAGTAGTAGGAAATAAGGATAGTAAGTAAGATGTAATAGTTGCACAACCTATACACTTGTAGTACCTTTAAAACCTGTAAAAAACTATTTTTTGGAGAAAAAGTATCAATTCAAATCTTTTGATTAATAAACAAAAAATAATTTCTCTTCCAAGATGCATTGTATAAGTTCTTCACACAACCTTGAAAATTACGCTTGTATCCCAAAGTACGTATGAGACCCTGGACCCAAGAACACGCAAAACGGTAAGTGTAAGTTTTTTTTTTATTATTGTATGGTTTTCTATGTTAATTAAATGGTGATAAATTCGTAGCTTAACAAATAATACAAGAAAGATTTGTGTTAGTGTTTAATAAGGAATTGTATAAACATGTGTAACAAAATAGTTAAGGTATTATATTAAGATACCGTAGTGAAGTCAGTTTAGTAGTAGAAAAATACTGCACTAAAACAGATGGTACATTGTTACACAACCCACAAGGAAGAGACCTATTACAACAGAAAATGATACATATTAGTATAAATATCTGATCATCAAATATGTTATCAAACGAGAATTTATTATAAGTAGTAATGATAAATATTAAGAGACAATGTAATATATTGCAAAACAATGTAAATAGAACAAGTCAAACATAATGGCACAGAGAATAGCAGAAATGAGAAAAGTATGCCAATTTAGTTAAGCAAAGTACAGTATCAAAACCAATATCAATGGTTATAAGAGTATTACCAGTAGTGAGATAAATATCTGATAATACATTGAGAACAGATTCTGAACATGATAAGAACAATATTGTAACTAAATTATTGTAAACTAACTAACTATGTACATATGACCAGAAGTAAGCTGAACCATTGTATAGCTAATTAGTTAAGAAAAATACTGTATCAAATATTGAGCACAGATTGTTACAATTATTACCAGTAGTAAGAGGAAATCCCAAGGCTACTTTGACAACAGATAATGACCATAAAAACAGTCATATTATATACAAACAATTAAAAACCAAATGACTATTATGAAGAAAACCAAATGTAAACAAACAATGACAAACAAGTTATTTATGAAAAATATAGCATATAAACTTGTGTAAAAGTAATTGGAAACTTTACCAAAAGTTAGAATAATATCTAATGCTACTTTGGGAATTCAAACCAAATAGAACAATAACAATTTAGTTGTTGTATTAGAAAAAATAAATGACTACTATGATATGACACAACATAAACAGAGCCATTACTGAAAGATTGAAGAGTTCTGAACTAATTAAAAGATAACCATTATATATAATAAATTAGGTACTATGTGTATACACTAATTATAATCATTACATGATATGATTTATATAGAGAAGACCAAAAATAAGGTGAAAAAATTGTATAAGAGATAGGAGAGGACTGAAACTGTGTAAATATTAAATTAACCACAGTCATATATAGATATTATAGTGTAAAATTGTGTAAATAAACATTACTAGTATTATTAGATAGTAATATGATCGTTTTAAATAAGAAAAATTAGTTCTAAGCATATTTATGAAAAATCTAACATGGACGCTTAATGACGCCATAACGAGATTTGTGTAGGGAACAATTATTCCCAAATTGTATATCAAACCGACTGAGATATAGACTCAAAGTGTTTATTTAAGAAGTGTTTTGTTATAATTAAGTAAAATCTGATGTAACGAACTTATAAAAATAAGATACACCAGAAATAACAAATAAAATCGTTATTGTGATAGTAGTAATGAACGGAAAATAAGCGTTTTTGGACTTAATTTAACAAGCAAAACGCCCTGAATTCACTGACATCAACCAATTAACGATAGGACGTAAAGTAAGAAAGTTATGGTAATTTTAAACTTTCCAGTTAAATTTTTGTACCAGTGATGACGTAAAAAAGCCTCCACACCAAACTCAATTTTGTCAATAAATTAAATATTTTAATAAAACAAAGGCTTTTGGGTCAGAGAGTACAACGTCTCCAGCCAATAGAATGAATGACTTTCGACAGACAACCAAGAGACGCTTCAGAGGAGCAGAACAGTCTACGATCAACCATCAAACGAATAGGCCACGCCGCTCAAGACAAAAGAAGAAGTTTATTTTTTAAAACGGTGCGCGCCATATACGTCAGTACAACAACATACAGTTAACCTTAACACAACATTTATACATACGAGTGAAAAAGTGCGAAGTTGTTTAATTAAACAAGTAGGTCAGTGTATAATGTCGACCATACTTGCGAGTGATGTGTTAAATAAGAAACAGGGAGTACAATTTTATTTAAACAATATTGAACGAAAATAATAATTTTTGTGAATAGCTAACCTTCGATACTGCGCAAGTCAGATAATGCAGAGTATCGAAAAACAGTAATTAAATTATCAGAATTGAGGAAAGATTTAAATCGCCATTATTAAAATATTATAAAAATATTTTAATTATTTATAATAATTTAAAATATAATGTTTGGAAATAATTATTAATGAATACAAGAATATTTAGTCACTCATTTGACTAAACTTATTTCTCTTGATTTTTTTTTTTTCGATGTTTTGAAATATACTTTATTAATTTTCATACAGTATGAATAAATGTAATTCTGATAATAATATATTAAAGTATTATGAATAATATGTTTATATGTATAGTTTAAGAAATAATAGCTATTAAGAAATACTTATCCATTGTAACAACACCGGTTAATTCTAACCTCAGAAATCGTTACGGTAACTTGATAATTTCAATATTACCGATCTGTTCTCAAGTAACATCCAAATCAAATAGAATTACTAACAAGAGTTTTTTTTGAGAAATTTTTCTCTTGTGAATAGACGATTTTTAAAACAAATTATTAAACGAAAGTAATACATTTTTAAATACTGTACAAGTCATACAGCTTGATAATTGCAAACTAGTATTAGAGATGCGTGCGCATGCCCGCGTACGATAGTTTCATAAATACCAGACATATGGTACCAATTTTTGATTTTTTATATTTGTTCGATTATTATTCATTATTGTTAATTCTATATCGTTATTTGTATTACATCTTCTGACTGGTATCATGTTACCTAAAAGAACCTAACGAAATATGGTAATTCACTGAATCAAAGTAACATAACCTATTGCAGTTAAATTATTGTACTAATAACAGGTCTACCAGCCTTGAGGAATTAGACAGAGTCTTATTCTGAATTTTTTGTTGTAATCAGTAGTTGAAAGGTTGTTAATTATTGCTTTTTAATTGTCAAAGATTTTATCATTTTTTAAATTGTTAATAAACCTCCAATTTTATTACCATAAAAGGAGTATTATTTCTATTAAAAGTAAATTCATTTATTTTTTAATCAGTTCTGACACAGGTGGCGGAAGAATTTAAAAAGATTTAGCATAATTCAGAATATTCATCAGATATTGCTTCATTTACTATTGTGTGTGATAATATATTAAATATTCAATCCGAATATTTTCTTGTATTTTAAGTGCATGTATTTCAGAAGGAACGTCACAGAACAGAATCGAAGTACTCCAGTGTGGTAAGTGAAAGAGGTACACGACAAAGTGCGCGAACCATTCTAAAATAAAAGGAGTGAACTATTATTGCGTACCCCTTAAAAACAATACAATAACACCAATAACCTTAACGATTACGATTACATCTTTTGATAAACAACATTATCGTAGATACCGGTGCGTGTCTACACTCACACGAACACACCAAAATATAAATATATCGAATACACCATTATAACTTGTTCCTAGACCCCAGGAAAGAAGATACTACATCACAAAGCATCAGAATCTAAATATATACAATACAAAAAAAAATTCCCTTTACAAGTTGGCGCCCAACGTCTGAGCACGATTTAAGGGAAATTACACCATAACTAGTGACCCAATCACCCCAATTCGTGAAAAAGACAGCAGGTACATTACCAGGACAGCAAGATGTACACCAACAGATTAAAATCAAGATCAAAATCGAGGTCAACATCGAGGAAGAGGGCAACCGAAGTGGAGAAGGAGACCAGAACAGAAGAAAAAGAGGCCATGTCGACGGAAGATGTAGAAGAAGTTTTACTGGAAACGAAGGAAAAAACAATTGAACCAGCGGAGGGGGTTCAACAGCCTATGGAGGAACCCGAAGTGGTGATTCAAGAAACTCCACCGGAAACAAACCAACCCGAGAGAACGGTACAACCAGAAGACAGATACATTGTCGAAATGTTAAGGAGTATGAGAGCATCAATGGAAGAAGGCCAGAAGAGGATGGAGGAATCACTAAGCTCCACCAAAGCGGACTTAAATAATAAAATAGAAGAAGCCAGTCGATCAACAAACCAAAAAATAGAGGAAGGCCAGAGGGAGAACCAGAAACATATGGAGGTGTTAAAGGAAGAATTTAATCACCAGATAAACGAGACGAATAGGAGAATGGAAGAGGGTCAAAGGAAAACCGAAGAATTGTTGGAAAAGAAAATGGCCATCATGAAAGAAGATTTATCAGCAGAGTTGGGAGAGAAGATTGATCAAACTAACCAAAAGATTGATGGGATCAACGCTAAACTTAATCGAGATGTTGAGACCATACAAGCTGATCACGAAAATATATGGCAACAGATAAGTATCAACAATAACAAGATGGAAGAGACCGCTAAAAATACAGTGGAAATGGTGGAGAGAAGATTGGGAGAAAATGTCGAAGAAATCGAGAAACAAATGGCCATATTAACGACGGAAATTAATGTAGAAATGTCTGAAGTGCGGAAAGAAGGAGAAAGTACCAACCTAAAACTAATACAGACGGAAATGGACCTCAACCAACGTATTAATGATGTGAAGAAAACCCACGATACCCAACTAGGTGTAATAGCACAAGAGCAGACAAAGATGAAGGCAGCGCAGTCAACATTAAAAGATAAATGTGAAGAAGTCTCTGGAAGGGTAGACGCGATCAAGCAGCAAGTACACGATGACAAGGCACAATCCACAGAACGTCAACGGAGAGAACTGAACGACCTCCGAGACGAAATGCATCGTCTACAAACCATACCAAATTTCCTATCCGGTTTGAGTCATTTAGAAGGAAGAGACCAGATTGACTTCCGGACCTATTCAAAAAATCCCTTAGAATTCCTAGAGAGAATGGAAGAAATCATACAAAGGAACCGTGAGAGCAGATGGTCTGTCATTAAAGGTATGTTAGATGAATCATTTAAAAACACGTTTGACAACTGGTGGACAGCAACCCGACACGAAGTGGGTAATTATGACACCTTCAAGACAGCATTCAAGCAAAAATATTGGTCGGAAGCCACACAGAACATCATAAGGGACGACATTACCAACGGAAGGTTCGACGTGAATGGAAGGCAATCCATGACCACCTACTTTTTAGGAAAAATTTGCCTGGCAAGGAATCTGGAACCGGCAATCCCAGAAGAATGCCTAGTCACGAAGTTGGCTTACCATTTTAATCAGGGTATCTCACAGGGAAGATTAAATGCGCAGATAAAAACAATCCAAGGAATGTGCGACCTACTCGAAAGCCACGAGAGAGAACGATACTATCAACGGAGTCGACAGGTACCAAGCCAAACATACGATCGAGGAGGGCCTGGAAACAATAATCCCACCATTCACAATAATGGTAATAACTCAGGAAGGAATTTTCATAACCCACCGAAATTCCAGAATCAACCCACACCACGCTAAGACGGAGGTGGCAATAACATAAATAGAGGGAACCATAATAACCATCATCCTGGTGGTTACCAGCGAGATACGCATTACCAAAGAGGTAATAACTACTACAGGCCGTATCAGAACCAGTCTCCTAATCACCAACCAAGACAAGGTAATGGTCATCAGAATAATAGTCATTTTCGAAGGGTCCACTATACCCATGCCAGTCGAGGTGGAAACCATAGAACTTATTATCAAGGAAGGAGGAGTTTCCCACACCAGCACCATCATTCCAATAATAGTGACAGAGATGAGAGAGAATCTGGCTATCGGTCGAATGGAAGTGACAGCAGTGGAAGTCCTAGAACAACCACCCAAACGACAGAGGTATACCACAACGGACATGGACCTGGAAATCAGGAGCCCGTAGCTTCGACGTCTCAGGACAGATGCGAAAACGGTGACCTGAATTTAAACACCAACCGGCAGTGAAAAACCCAAGATCACCCTCACTGAACCGGACTATTGGGTCTGATGTTTTGGCAAAATCTTCAAATCATCGCAAAATATATAACCACAACTACCTAAAAAATATAAGAAAAGATTTGATGGAAGAAAAGGAAAATATTATCGGCGATACAAGCAACAGTGAAATTGCATATATATCCGTTAAAGTAAACAACACCGATGCCACAGCAATGATCGACACCGGTGCAAACGTATCATTAATCGACAAGTTGGAACTGGACAGAATTCAATCGGAGAATAAAGCTACAATACCCACATTCCCAATTAGCAACATAATTCTCATCGGTGCTACCGGACGTCAGAATAAGACTATCCGACAACAAGTACAATTAGAGGTATCCAGCAATGGGAAGACAATACAGATGGTATTCCTAGTAGCCAGTGGGCTACCGTTCACTCTACTCATTGGTTGTGATATTTTAAGAAAATACACCGCAATCATCAATATGGATACAAATACGGTGATGATGAAAACAGAAGAAATAGAGTGGACCGCCAAAATGACAGAATACAGGAAGGCACCGTCGGAACATGTAATATACTACATAAGAGAAGGCCGTGAACACCAAGAAGGCGCCATCAATCAGAGACTACACAACAGTCCCGAGGAAGCTTTATGGTTGGAGAAAATTAATGGCATCCGAGAATTTAAAACCAGCCAGAATAGCCAAGAATTAACTTGGGAACAACGGGAACAATTAATAGATATATACTACCAATATCGCCATGTATTTTCTGATACACCTGGGAAAATAAAAAATTTCCAATGTGAACTGAAATTCAAAGACCAGACGGAGTTCAAGCGGAAATCATATCCTATCGCCTTTTCCCTAAAAGAAGCTGTAAGAGAGGAAATTCAGCGTTTAATAGAAAATGACATAATAGAGGTAAGCAATTCACCATACAACAACCCTATTGTCGCTGTACCAAAAAAGAATGGTGCAGTACGAATTTGTTTAGATGCTCGTGAACTTAACAAAACCATAATTAATGACAGGACATCGCCTGGAGAAATCGATGAAATACTAAAGAAATTTTATGGTACAAAATTTTACAGTATATGGGATACGGTATGTGGATATTGGCAGGTTGAGCTGCATCCGAACAGTAGAAAATACACTGCTTTTATCTTTGAAGGCCGAAACTACCATTTTAAAAGACTACCATTCGGTTTAGTTAGTTCAGTAGCAATATTCGTCAAATGCATGGATGAGATACTGGGCCACAACACACTACAGTTCACGACAGTTTATGTCGACGATCTCTTAATAGCCTCTAACAATTGGGAGGAGCACTGTGACCGGGTGGCACAAGTACTTAAAAAATTGGAAGACAACCACATTACATTAAAATTAGATAAATCTCAACTAATTGCAAAGGAAGTGCAATTCTTGGGGTTTAACTTGTCTGAATACGGAATTACACCATCCCAGGAGAAAATGGAGGCAATTCAGCGTTTCCCCGTCCCGAAGAACAAAAAGCAACTGCAATCGTTCCTCGGAATCTGCAATTATTATCGGAAATTTCAAAATAATTATTCCGAATTGACAGCTCGATTCTCAACACAGCTATCATCGAAAGAAAAATGGAAATGGGGAGCAGAGCAAGACTCTACATTTGAATTGATCAAAGTAAAGTTTCTGGAAACCGTTATGCTGCATCACCCCAATTTTAATAAACAGTTTTTCATGAATTGTGACGCTAGCGACCTAAGCCTTGGTTCTGTACTCTATCAAGAAGACCAAGAAGGGCATCATCAAGTGATCAGTTTCGCAAGCCGTACGTTAAACAAGTGCGAACGTAACTACCATACAACAGAAAAAGAATTATTGAGTATAGTGTTTGCATGCGAAAAATTCAGGACATTTATTTTAGGATATACAGTAACAGTGAGGACAGATCACAAATCCATTTCATTTCTAAAAAACTGCAAGTTAAAACACGGAAGACTGACAAGATGGACTCTTACACTTCAAGAATACAACATACAATGGGAGTACATACCCGGAAAAAGCAACACAGCTGCAGATGTGTTGTCCCGGATAAACATTAACGCCCAAACATTTGAAGGAGAGAGGGAAACCATTGCGAGAGTATACCACCTACTGAAGAGTAAATCCGAACTCACTAATATATTATCTGACATAATCAATCATCAACAACAAGACCCCAAAATATCATTAATTATCAAAAAACTAACCAACAATGATGCAAACATAAACCATTATTACTGTACTCATAATCAGTTGTTATTCACCAAACACAATAAAGGTGATGAGAGATAGAAGGTAGTTATCCCCAAAGCCCTAGAAAAAGAATTGACCATCGACTACCACATACGTTATGGTCATATGGGTGCAGTGAAGGTCATAAAGGCTTTGCAGGAACATGTGCATTTCAAGGACATGAGTAGAAAAGTCAGAAAATATGTCCAGAGTTGTAATATCTGTCAACTGGCAAAATGCAGCAATGAAAAGCGAGAAGGAGTCATGATACCGATTACATCAACAGCAAGACTAGAAAAAGTTTTCTTGGACATTTGTGGACCTTTTCCACGGAGTGGTGGGAGACACCAGTATAAGTACATCATTATAATATTTGATCACTACACCAAATATACTAAGCTGTACCCACTCAATCGAGCGACAACCAGTAAAATATTGGAAATAGTCATAAATAAATATATACCCGAAGTGGGTAAACCATCGATGATAATTACAGATCACGGAACGCAATTCCGAGGACGAAGGTGGCGAGAAACACTGATCCATCTGGGAGTAAAAACATACAAGACATCGGTGTATCACCCCAACAGCAACCCTGCTGAGAGAGTGTTGAGAGAAGTAGGAAGGATTTTAAGAACCTACTGTCACAGCCAGCAGAGGAAGTGGGAGGAGTATTTATCCCCGGCTGAAGACTTCCTAAATCTAGCCTACCACCAGTCGACTGACGAAACACCATACATGGCTATGTACGAGAAGAGACCACCCCGGGAGATCACAGAGATAATTAATTTTCCAATCAGTGCCGAGGTCAAATTTAACAAAACCCGATTCTATAATAATGCAGTTGAAAGAGCGAATAAATTGAGGCTCAAGTACAAAAAGTTACAACCCAAAATTATCAAATATGAAGTGGGAGACCAAGTGCTTATCAAAAATCGAGAGCTCCCAAGTACTATTGAGGGCATTGCAAAGAAGTTACTACTGCTATATACCGGACCATATACTGTGACTAAAAACAATCTAAACAACACATATGAATTGCAGAACCCTATTACAAAGAAGATAAAGGGTACCTATAATCAAACCTCAATGAAAAAATATATTGAAAATTAAATTATGGGACCAAAAAGTGAAAAGATAGCGATAAGGATTATTTTATTATTGATAATGTAAAGGATGAAAATATTTGTTATGAAAAATGAGGGTATAATTATGAATATAACTATTAACTATATCAAGATGAAAAATGAAATGTGGCTATGAAGATTATTGTTATTTAAAAGTGAAAAATGAAAATATGATTATAAAAATAGATGTTGACTAAAGAAAAAAGGATGTATTACTATTATGAAAATTATTATGTGTGCATATTAAATGAGAAGTAACTGTATAATTATGTATTGAACATTGAATATATTGTAATTTTATAATGTGAGAAAAAATACTTCAAGAGAATTAATGTAAAGGATTCAGAACATTGTATTTGTTAGTAATAACGTACTATAGAAAAAGAAAAAATATACGAGACTGACACACTCCATCCAAGGCACAAACATTTCCAAGAGCCTAGTCAACCAGTAAATTATAACATCTTACCCGTACTAATAAAAGAAGAGTATGAATATACGAGAAAGACACCTTCCAACCATGGCACTATAATTCCAAGAGCCACGTCAACAAGTAAATTATAACATCTCACCCGTACTAATGAAGAAAAACGAAGGAACAAATGAGAAGTTGGAAAAATGAAACCAAAGTAATGTATTAATGTCGACAAACCACCACACCCAACCACATTGTTTATGATGTATGTGACTAGAGAAAAAACCAATACCACATGGAATATGAATACCAAATACAAACCATGAAGAAGAAGAAAAACAAATGTACTTATGAATTATATCTAGAAGAATGAAACCTGAGATGAAGAATATGACGAGACGACATTCAAAGTGACAACAAAATGAAGAGATTAATCAATGATAATGAAGAATGAAAAAATAATATACTAACGAAGATAATCATGAGAGTATACCAGTGAGGAAGTGTAAAACAAACTATCCCTATAATATGTGAAGAATATAGTTAAGTTGAATCAAGAAAAGAGAGAATAACAATGTATAAACCGCAGATGCGTGAATTAATCCCAAGGATATTTATTATTTGTCGGAAGAACGACCACTATTATTATTTTTGATGATTTGAAATGAATTGACTGAAGAGTAATGCCAGCAATCATTTATTATTATTGAAGGAGATGATTTGCCTCCATATTTATTGAAATTAGTATGGCCAGTAGAGTTGAATAGCCAAAGTGAGCCGCTCTAAACTGCCCCAGCTAAACTTATGTTAGGGAATTAGGGAACTAAATAAACAAGGGAGATAATTACATAGAGAAGATATAAATACGATTCAAATAGAAGAAAGTGAAGGGATATATGGAAAAAACATGTAAATCAACATGGAATGTACAACAATTGATGAATTCTTCAATGAAAAATATATTATAATAATTCAGAATTAATCAATTCTTATAGGAAGGCATATGTAACAGTACCAAAAATATGGTAGTTACATAATATGAACTAATGTCACGTCAAGTATGAGAAAAACATGGAAGTATATCTAGATAAATAAACCTAAGTGTATATAAGTGTGTATCTACAAATATATTAATAAAAAATCCAACAATAAAGAAGAGAATACTAATATATCAACATTAAATACAAAATGAAGAAAGAAAATGCCACAAGCCCAAAACAAAATATCAGTAACTAGACCCAACAGTGAGGGGAATCAACGAAACAAGGACCAACAAGCTCCAACAACAATGGAGAAATAAAAATAGCAACTACTATGAAAATATAGGAAGAATAAGAAAGAAGAAGGACCAGGAAGAGCACCAAGAAGAAGAAAGAAGATGGACAGAAGATACAAGGACTTAACATAAACCACATGTACTAAAAACAATGTAAGTGACAAAAGAAATAATGATTATAAGTGTGAAAAGAAAACCAGTGTGAAACGTTTAAGGAACCACAAACAATTACAGTGTGTACTAATACAAATGTGAAACCTGTGAATAATTAACCAATTTCAACTGAATAAACCACACAAACAATTACAGTGATGAAGTTTACAGTGTGAAAAAATATGTTAATTTCATGATGAAACAACAAAAATTAAAAATAGTCAAATAAACACAGACAATGAGTGTGACTAATTTAATAAAGTTGTAATCAATACACATAATCATAAGACCACCAGATTAGAACAAGATAGAACAATTATGTTATTGTTCATAGAGAACTGACAACAAATAAAAGACATTTGTTATGTATCAAACAATGGCAGGAATTAAGTTCCACCATTGACCAGAAAAATATTGTAAATAATACAAGAAAGATTTGTGTTAGTGTTTAATAAGGAATTGTATAAACATGTGTAACAAAATAGTTAAGGTATTATATTAAGATACCGTAGTGAAGTCAGTTTAGTAGTAGAAAAATACTGCACTAAAACAGATGGTACATTGTTACACAACCCACAAGGAAGAGACCTATTACAACAGAAAATGATACATATTAGTATAAATATCTGATCATCAAATATGTTATCAAACGAGAATTTATTATAAGTAGTAATGATAAATATTAAGAGACAATGTAATATATTGCAAAACAATGTAAATAGAACAAGTCAAACATAATGGCACAGAGAATAGCAGAAATGAGAAAAGTATGCCAATTTAGTTAAGCAAAGTACAGTATCAAAACCAATATCAATGGTTATAAGAGTATTACCAGTAGTGAGATAAATATCTGATAATACATTGAGAACAGATTCTGAACATGATAAGAACAATATTGTAACTAAATTATTGTAAACTAACTAACTATGTACATATGACCAGAAGTAAGCTGAACCATTGTATAGCTAATTAGTTAAGAAAAATACTGTATCAAATATTGAGCACAGATTGTTACAATTATTACCAGTAGTAAGAGGAAATCCCAAGGCTACTTTGACAACAGATAATGACCATAAAAACAGTCATATTATATACAAACAATTAAAAACCAAATGACTATTATGAAGAAAACCAAATGTAAACAAACAATGACAAACAAGTTATTTATGAAAAATATAGCATATAAACTTGTGTAAAAGTAATTGGAAACTTTACCAAAAGTTAGAATAATATCTAATGCTACTTTGGGAATTCAAACCAAATAGAACAATAACAATTTAGTTGTTGTATTAGAAAAAATAAATGACTACTATGATATGACACAACATAAACAGAGCCATTACTGAAAGATTGAAGAGTTCTGAACTAATTAAAAGATAACCATTATATATAATAAATTAGGTACTATGTGTATACACTAATTATAATCATTACATGATATGATTTATACAGAGAAGACCAAAAATAAGGTGAAAAAATTGTTTAAGAGAGATAGGAGAGGACTGAAACTGTGTAAATATTAAATTAACCACAGTCATATATAGATATTATAGTGTAAAATTGTGTAAATAAACATTACTAGTATTATTAGATAGTAATATGATCGTTTTAAATAAGAAAAATTAGTTCTAAGCATATTTATGAAAAATCTAACATGGACGCTTAATGACGCCATAACGAGATTTGTGTAGGGAACAATTATTCCCAAATTGTATATCAAACCGAATGAGATATAGACTCAAAGTGTTTATTTAAGAAGTGTTTTGTTATAATTAAGTAAAATCTGATGTAACGAACTTATAAAAATAAGATACACCAGAAATAACAAATAAAATCGTTATTGTGATAGTAGTAATGAACGGAAAATAAGCGTTTTTGGACTTAATTTAACAAGCAAAACGCCCTGAATTCACTGACATCAACCAATTAACGATAGGATGTAAAGTAAGAAAGTTATGGTAATTTTAAACTTTCCAGTTAAATTTTTGTACCAGTGATGACGTAAAAAAGCCTCCACACCAAACTCAATTTTGTCAATAAATTAAATATTTTAATAAAACAAAGGCTTTTGGGTCAGAGAGTACAACGTCTCCAGCCAATAGAATGAATGGCTTTTGACAGACAACCGAGAGACGCTTCAGAGGAGCAGAACAGTCTACGATCAACCATCAAACGAATAGGCCACGCCGCTCAAGACAAAAGAAGAAGTTTATTTTTTAAAACGGTGCGCGCCATATACGTCAGTACAACAACATACAGTTAACCTTAACACAACATTTATACATACGAGTGAAAAAGTGCGAAGTTGTTTAATTAAACAAGTAGGTCAGTGTATAATGTCGACCATACTTGCGAGTGATGTGTTAAATAAGAAACAGGGAGTACAATTTTATTTAAACAATACTGAACGAAAATAATAATTTTTGTGAATAGCTAACCTTCGATACTGCGCAAGTCAGATAATGCAGAGTATCGAAAAACAGTAATTAAATTATCAGAATTGAGGAAAGATTTAAATCGCCATTATTAAAATATTATAAAAATATTTTAATTATTTATAATAATTTAAAATATAATGTTTGGAAATAATTATTAATGAATACAAGAATATTTAGTCACTCATTTGACTAAACTTATTTCTCTTGATTTTTTTTTTCGATGTTTTGAAATATACTTTATTAATTTTCATACAGTATGAATAAATGTAATTCTGATAATAATATATTAAAGTATTATGAATAATATGTTTATATGTATAGTTTAAGAAATAATAGCTATTAAGAAATACTTATCCATTGTAACAACACCGGTTAATTCTAACCTCAGAAATCGTTACGGTAACTTGATAATTTCAATATTACCGATCTGTTCTCAAGTAACATCCAAATCAAATAGAATTACTAACAAGAGTTTTTTTTTAGAAATTTTTCTCTTGTGAATAGACGATTTTTAAAACAAATTATTAAACGAAAGTAATACATTTTTAAATACTGTACAAGTCATACAGCTTGATAATTGCAAACTAGTATTAGAGATGCGTGCGCATGCCCGCGTACGATAGTTTCATAAATACCAGACATATGGTACCAATTTTTGATTTTTTATATTTGTTCGATTATTATTCATTATTGTTAATTCTATATCGTTATTTGTATTACATCTTGTGACTGGTATCATGTTACCTAAAAGAACCTAACGAAATATGGTAATTCACTGAATCAAAGTAACATAACCTATTGCAGTTAAATTATTGTACTAATAACAGGTCTACCAGCCTTGAGGAATTAGACAGAGTCTTATTTTGAATTTTTTGTTGTAATCAGTAGTTGAAAGGTTGTTAATTATTGCTTTTTAATTGTCAAAGATTTTATCATTTTTTAAATTGTTAATAAACCTCCAATTTTATTACCATAAAAGGAGTATTATTTCTATTAAAAGTAAATTCATTTATTTTTTAATCAGTTCTGACACAGGTGGCGGAAGAATTTAAAAAGATTTAGCATAATTCAGAATATTCATCAGATATTGCTTCATTTACTATTGTGTGTGATAATATATTAAATATTCAATCCGAATATTTTCTTGTATTTTAAGTGCATGTATTTCAGAAGGAACATCACAGAACAGAATCGAAGTACTCCAGTGTGGTAAGTGAAAGAGGTACACGACAAAGTGCGCGAACCATTCTAAAATAAAAGGAGTGAACTATTATTGCGTACCCCTTAAAAACAATACAATAACACCAATAACCTTAACGATTACGATTACATCTTTTGATAAACAACATTATCGTAGATACCGGTGCGTGTCTACACTCACACGAACACACCAAAATATAAATATATCGAATACACCATTATAACTTGTTCCTAGACCCCAGGAAAGAAGATACTACATCACAAAGCATCAGAATCTAAATATATACAATACAAAAAAAAATTCCCTTTACAATGTATATATATATATATATAATATACTGAAGCTCGTCTCATGTACAGTCTCATTCTTATCTCTTCTGATCATCACAAGTTTGGTTCATTCGGAGTGAAATTACTGGGATACTGATTTATCTACCTGAAAGGAATGAAGAAATCACATGGCTTCTTGCTTAGTTAAAAACTTTTTTTCTGAGGCCATAACGAATTTTTGTACCGATGGAACAGGCGTGCTGAAAAGGAAGGGGATTATGTTGAAAAATAACATTATTGTAAATTATACTCTATTTTCATGTAAATAAACTTTGTAGCTGTGAATATTTCCTGACTCACCACTCACCAATTTTACTCTCCTTATTATGCAAACTGTACCCGTATCTTTTGCCATCTTGTACAACTTTTATACATACAGTACGTTTTTTAAGACCTTGCATTAATCTAAAATTATTTTTAATACTAGAAATTGTACTATTTTTGTGCCATGATAACACAAACACTACTATATTAACACTATTTAGCAAATGTGTTCAGATTATTATCATCATCAGCCGAGCTGGTAGGATGTGGTCCACAGACGTTGCTATTGACAAACGTTTTGGCCCCACCTTCGGAGGCCTTCATGTCTAGATTGGCACGGTGTCCGCCAGTTCACCTCAGAGATGGAGTAGAGAGTGTATTTTGCCTGAAAAAGCCCACTTAAATAAACTTTTGTACCAGCATGATCTAAGCTGGAAAGCAGGATCAACCAATCAGCATCAAGTGCTATCTGATTGGCTTGGGAGCACACCATGCCAGATTCTATTTAATAGGAGGCTTTATCCCCTTCAATTCAACGATGGAACAATGTTTGAAGATTTCCATTCCACTTCCACGTTTAAGAACTTGCACACTATTTACAAAAATTCTAGTTTCTGACTTTCATTCATTAGTTTATTTTGATAAATAAGAAGTTCCAAAATCACTCAAATAAATGACAAAATCAAAATTTAATTACTGAACAAGTGAGTAGAAACTGAGTAGTAATTTCTATACTGTGCTTGTAACACACAGTTCATGACACTCATTTTTTACACTTTTACATATACAGTTGAAACCTCTCCTATTAACTGATATTTCCTTGTTCAACTTCAATTTTGATATAGTCTCTATTTCTTTTTCATCATCTTCTTTTGATTTTGGCAACGTAAGGAACACACAAAATAACCAAATGCATTCATTTTAGTTTTGCTTCCTGCTTTTTTCTTACTTTCCAGTAAACTCTTCACTCTGTTGATTTGCTTTTTCCTTCTCTCTTCTGACAAGACATTAGTTTTTTCTTTTCGTCTTTCTCCTGAAAATTCTTTCAAGTCTTGCACCAGTCCTCTAAAAGTCGTCATATCCTTGTATTATTATATCCTCTGTGATCGCCATCTCTATCATGTCCTTTGTTATCCCTTGAACCCAATGGTTGTCATTCTTCCATTCTTATTCTTATAAATGTGGTTGAAAATCAATTTTCTGAGTTTGCTGTTGTCCATTCTCACTATGTGGCTGAAGAAGTTAATTCTTCTCTTTTCCATATTGTATATGATATCCTTTTACTTCCTTCATTCTTACAGACGTCCTCATTCTTTCCATGTCTAAACACACCTTCCTTTCTTTTCAGTGGTCCCAAAGTTTTCTTTCCATCTTATTTGAGTTTTCTATTTCTTATGATTTCATGGAGTACATGCATTCTAAAACGTAGAGACTCTGGTTTGATTACTATGCTATAGTGCCTAATTTTGCGTTTGCTATCTAAGGTGTAATACACTTCTAGATAGGCCTTTGTAAAAGAGTTAAATTATTTATTTGAAAATTATGTTGGCCTACGAGCATGTGAGAAATAAGATCACAAACTACCTTGATCAAATATGATATTAATAATTTATATAATAGTTTATGGTACTTATTCCAGTGTACCGACTCTTGATTTACCTCAGGGCGCCAGTAATAATAAACACAAATTATTGTATGTTAATCAACTTTTAATGAACAATTTGCATTTATACATTACAAAAATTTCTTTATATGACTTGAATTGTTTATCATACAAATTGAATATTATTATTTAGCAATGAGTCCTTTATGACAGATTGAGTCACTATGTTGAATACAACATATATATTTATCAACAACATAGAATTAAATGTTCATTATTCGTTACTTGCATAAGATTCCTTCCAAAGTGCGTGGTCCTGAAGCTGTTGTAGATCGGTGAGTCGTCAGCAGCCGTCGTCGTGTGTTTATCCTGGTTAAAACTGCACAATTCACTTTATCACAGGTGCACTACACTGACATATGGATTATACCTATAACTATGTTGTATAATTACACTCTGGACACAAAGATGACTGAATAGACCTTAAGTGCATTTAACTCAGTTCACGTCGCGTTTGGCTCGACTAACTGATACCATCGTAACTTTCTTTCGAACTCCTTCGCCTTCTTCCGCGATTTACCGCTACGTATTGAATTAATAGAACTTCGTATGTATTATTATTTCTTATTGTTTATTATAACTCTGATCATCCACTCTTTGACTTATTACGATTTATTGAAACTTTATTTATAACTCTTAGTATTAATAATTATCGCGTTCCCGTACTTTGTTATTTCTGAGAAATTTACTGATTCTTTATGTTATTTATTAAAATATATATAACTGACGCAAAACAACGTACGAGAGTCTCTTCGTATAATTCCGCCGATATTAAGAAGACTGACTTTATTTCTCTCTAAGTTCACAATATGTACATGCCTCGAGTCTCTCTCTTACTTACGATCTATAACAAAACGTTCCTATAGGTTCAAACTACCGCTAAATCAAATTCACCCAATCTGCTTAACTAAAACCTCCCGCGCAGTACATGATGCTTTTTCTGATTCGCCCAACGTTTTTCCGTGTGCCACGTGCTAAAAAAACTAGCGTCTATGGTTATCTTTGTCGCACAACGCTCTCTCTTGTCTAACGGCAGCTATTGTTATATGCACTTAAGTTTACAACGTTTAGCAAACACCCTTACTATCTGAGCACATAATACATTTTATGACAGTAGTGTCCCAAATCGTGCCTTAACATAAAAGTACATTCATTATTTTCGTCAGCCCCAGCGCCGGCGGTATTAACTTACCGCTTTACTCTACAGACCTTTTACAAGTAATTTTCTTTCAACTATTGCCGCCTACGGTTCTGGCATCACAAATGCCTCCCCGCTTTCTAAAACACACCCTTCTTTTTGCTCTCAGCACAGTTTATTTAGTAAAATTATCAATTGATCAAATTTTCCGTTGTATAAGTCCCCCCACAGAAGTAGCGTTCAATTTTTTTCAAAATTGTAAACTAGTTCTATTGATGCGTCCCTAAAATTATTATAATTATAAGTATCTTGTTCATATATTCTATTAACTTGACATAATTAATATATTCATTCATTATAATTAAAATTAACAATGTATTCAATTTAATTAATAGTATAATTGGGTGAGTATTTTATTACAACACTACTCCATTATTACTGAATGCTAGACATTAGGGTTGGTCTGGTTTTATGACTTGTTTACAAACAAACTATCCCTCCCTCTCTGCCTGACTTGTCAAACTACTTCTTAAATGTGGGTGGTCTACTTACGCTTTCAATAACATCTGTTACACACAACAATTTCCCTTTTTAAACATTTTGTGACATTTATTATTTACTTATTTTTCCAAACATTCGTAATTTCTTACATAACTAACTTTCATTATACATTATTACATTGACTTTCCTTACATCTAATTTGCTACTTATTACTACTACATTAATATTCGGATGTGTGCTATTACATCTTGTTTTTCAATTTTCATGTGGTGTTTCTGTGTGTGTGTGTACATTTTGGGTTTCTTCCTCCATTGCTTCAAAATCTTCTCGTTTTTTCTCTCTACTGCTGCTACGCTCTCTCTCTTGTCGTCCTTGCCTCCTTTCCTCTATATCCTTTCTATGTATTTCTTTTATTCGTTCTGCCTCTAGAAGTCCTTCTCTGTGTAACTTTCTTTCCTGTCCTCCTTTCTCTTTCTGTTTCTCTTCTTTACGAGACTTGTGTGCTTCTTTGTTTCGATGGCTTCGAAACTCTGAGCGGCTTAATAAAGAGCTTTCTTCTTTCATAGTTACCTTATCCCTATTGCGTCTTCGATGTTCATCTCTGTGAGACCGTGAATGATGATGTCTTTTTCTGTGACTGGATGATGCATGACGACTTCGTGATGAATGTTTTTCTCTGCGGCTGTGAGATCTTGATTTATGTACCTGTGCTTGGGATAGTTTAATCTCCCACGGATTTGTTGTATCTTCTTCTGACATACTGTTAAGGCACTGAAACTCTTCAACACTCTGGCATCCATGAATAGCTGGCAAGTACGGGGTTAATGGATTTTTTCCGATTTCTATTGTGCTTCGTCGACATCATGATTAGTCACATGTAAAGGAGACGTTTCATCTTCACCTCTTCTATCCATATTTGAATTCCTCCCTTCATCAACATCCATTATTATAGGTGATTCTAATTCATCTGACATAACTACTATTTCTGTTTCTTCCGACTTACAGTCAATATTTTCGCTCACCGTATCGTCTTCGCATCTTTTGTTATTTATTTCGATTATTTCACTTACTACTCGAATGTTGTTGCTATGCCGTTCCTCCAACTCTATGAATTGCTGTTTAGTGTTCATACTAATCTCAGTAATCTTATCGGTATTGTCTTGGATTTGGTTTCTTATTTCCATGTGTTGTTTCTGGATTAGTTGTGAGAGGTGTTCTGTTGTTTGTTCTGTTCGTTTTATTTGCATGGCGACTTCGTTTCTTATTTCTATGTGTTGTTTTTGGATTTGTTTTTTCATTTGTTGTAATGCTTGTTGTAGTCTTACCTCATGTTGTTCTAACCGTTCGTCTGTTTTCTTCGCATGTTCAGCAATTTGTTGTGAGAGCTGTTCTTTTGTATTTCTTGATTCTTCTTATATTTGAAGTGCCAGTCGTTTTTCTCTTTGTTCTGTTTGAAGTGCCAGTCGTTTTTCTGTTTTTTCTGATTGCTTTTGTATCTGTTCTTCTATTCGTCGTGTGTTTTGTGACAACTGTTGTTCTAGTACTTGTTGTAGTATTATGTAGATATCAGTGTTTTTGTCTGTCCCTGGTGGTGTCTGACTTATCGGTCGTTCTCGAATTTCTGTTACTACTGTTGGTGTAAACTGTTGTGTCTCTGCATTTTCATTGTTCTGTCCGTTTAGTCCCCGCGTCCCTGACGCTTGATCCTCCTCTGAAATGTCTGCGAGCGTGTCTGGATCGCCTAATTGATTATTTATTTCAAATTCCATAGCGTTGCTTTGGGTACTTGTGTTTGTGCTCATGTTGCTGTATAGGTTGTGAATGTTGTTTTGTATGTCCTTGTTTCTCCTACTCCTACTTCGCGTAATCATAAACTATGTTTTATACTATTTCTTAACTTCTATTTGTTCTTAATTTATAATTTATTTAATAGTGACTCAATCGTATCCCACGTTCCGGGCGACAGAATGTAATACACTTCTAGATAGGCCTTTGTAAAAGAGTTAAATTATTTATTTGAAAATTATGTTGGCCTACGAGCATGTGAGAAATAAGATCACAAACTACCTTGATCAAATATGATATTATAATTTATATAATAGTTTATGGTACTTATTCCAGTGTACCGACTCTTGATTTACCTCAGGGCGCCAGTAATAATAAACACAAATTATTGTATGTTAATCAACTTTTAATGAACAATTTGCATTTATACATTACAAAAATTTCTTTATATGACTTGAATTGTTTATCGTACAAATTGAATATTATTATTTAGCAATGAGTCCTTTATGACAGATTGAGTCACTATGTTGAATACAACATATATATTTATCAACAACATAGAATTAAATGTTCATTATTCGTTACTTGCGTAAGATTCCTTCCAAAGCACGTGGTCCTGAAGATGTTGTAGTTCGGTGAGTTGTCAGCAGCCGTCGTCGTGTTAATCCTGGTTAACTGCACAATTCACTTTATCACAGGTGCACTACACTGACATATGGATTATACCTATAACTATGTTGTATAATTACACTCTGGACACAAAGATGACTGAATAGACCTTAAGTGCATTTAACTCAGTTCACGTTGCGTTTGGCTCGACTAATTGATACCGTCGTAACTTTCTTTCGAACTCCTTCGCCTTCTTCCGCGATTTACCGCTACGTATTGAATTAATAGAACTTCGTATGTATTATTATTTCTTATTGTTTATTATAACTCCGATCATCCATTCTTTGACTTATTATGATTTATTGAAACTTTATTTATAACTCTAGTATTAATAATTATCGTGTTCCCGTACTTTGTTACTTTGAGAAATTTACTGATTCTTTATGTTATTTATTAAAATATATATAACTGACGCAAAACAACGTACGCGAGTCTCTTCGTATAATTCCGCCGATATTAAGAAGACTGACTTTATTTCTCTCTAAGTTCACAATATGTACATGCCTCGAGTCTCTCTTACTTACGATCTACAACAAAACGTTCCTATAGGTTCAAACTACCGCTAAATACAAATTCACCCAATCTGCTTAACTAAAACCTCCCGCGCAGTACATGATGCTTTTTCTGATTCACCCAACGTTTTTCCGTGTGCCACGTGCTAAAAAAACTAGCGTCTATGGTTATCTTTGTCGCACAACGCTCTCTCTTGTCTAACGGCAGCTTTGTTATATGCACTTTAAGTTTACAATGTTTGGCAAACACCTTTACTATCTGAGCACATAATACATTTTATGACAGTAGTGTCCCAAATCGTGCCTTAACATAAAAGTACATTCATTATTTTCGTCAGCCCCAGTGCCGGCGTTATTAATTTACCGCTTTACTCTACAGACCTTTTACAAGTAATTTTCTTTCAACTATTGCCGCCTACGGTTCTGGCGTCTCAAATGCCTCCCCGCTTTCTAAAACACACCCTTCTTTTTGTTCTTCTCAGCATAGTTTATTTAGTAAAATTATCAATTGATCAAATTTTCCATTATAAAGGACCACATGCCAATTTCAATTCTTTATTCTTTTCTTTGTCTCCAATATTCTTTCATCTTTTCACTGTGTCTCTTCTTCATGTCTTCAGTCCATTTTGAACCTGCGTTTTTCTCTCTCCTACCCTGGACTCCTTCCATTTTTAACACTTTTGCCCAAAAAAATTCTGTTTAAATTGCTTCTTCTGCGTGTATATTATTATTTTCTAAATCCTTTTGGACTTCTTTAATTCAACTTGATGTTGACTTCTTCCCCCACAGATATTTGAAGATCTGCTTTGTTAACCTATTGTCGTCCATTTTTTTACTTTATTATTTTTTTCACAACAGAAGTCAGGGAAGATAAGTGTTATATAAATGCAATTATGTTTTTAAACTTCTATACATTTAACATACATCTAATATAAATGTGTCTTCTGTTGTTTTTACAATAGTATCAAGTTACTAATTACACGCTCCACAAGTAAACAACTATAAAGAAGCACAATATTTTTTTATGTATTATTTTACATGCAAAAATTTTAAGTCATATTTACTAAAAAAATAAATAGAAAATAACTTTCTATTTCCTGTATTAACTCTGCTTATAAATAATTTTTTACTTAACTATGATCCTCATAAGTATTGAGGTTTATACTGGTTCCTATTTCATCTTCTGTGCTGAAAACATTTCAATTATCTTGATTTGATACGACTGCACTCTATTATATTATACTGCACGCGTGGGCACGCGCACGCACGCACGCACATACACACACACATGCACGCGCGCGCGCGCACACACACACACACACACACACACACACACACACACACACACACACACACACACACACACACACACACACACACACACAGTGAATATACTTACAATAATCACATCCGTACAGTTCAACGCGGAGGGATATCCTGTCTCGCCATCTAGTAGGATTTATTCGTACCCACTGAGCGATAATAGGAACTTCAAAA
The DNA here is from genome assembly GCA_034769895.1 of Magicicada septendecula. Lineage (NCBI taxonomy): Eukaryota > Metazoa > Arthropoda > Insecta > Hemiptera > Cicadidae > Magicicada > Magicicada septendecula. The sequence continues at coordinate 215,205,397 of CM068373.1, forward strand.
TTGTTCCATCTGGTGTCATCTCCATTTATATTTCCCTTGAACATCTGTTTTATATACAAAACACATATAATTTAAGTAATGTTTTGATATCTAGACTTTAAACAGTTTTTACACACATACTCAAAAATTGGTATTATACATATCCATACAGAAATTTTTTGCTGAAAATAATTGAATATAGTAGTCTATATAATTTAGTTGTAACACTTCAAATGTTTTATTTTTGCGTATGAATTTATACCATACTCTGTGTAACAACATAAAGAGAGATTTTCAAAACTCCATAATTTTTCAAGTTTAAAATTTCTTTTTAAAGATAAACAAAAAACACTATACAATTAAAAAAAATCAATTATCAATCTCAGTGATCTTTTAACATGCTATTTTCCCCACATTTCTAAGTCAAATTCATTTTTTTTTTAACACATGCAGACACCTTACATGCCCTTTCTTAATATAAATAAAAGTCATTGTATCTATGTATGTTCCACATCTCCTCCTAAGCCACTGGACCGATTTCAACCAAACCTGGCACAAATATTTTATGCAACGGGAGAACCAACATAGGACAGGTGTTTTTTTTTTTTATACAATCCTTTGGGGGTCCTTTGGGGTCTAAAAAAAAAAAACCTATTAGATCTGGTTTACTATGGCAACCCAATAGAATACATTCTGGTTGCCATAGCAACCAACAAAATAAACACCTTTGTAGTTTAATGAGAAAATTTCTTGATTCTGTTAACTTTACATTTCTAATAGTATTGTTTTTTTTTTTTGCTTGGCGAAAAATCGTGCACCATATCCGACAATTTAACCAAGGTTTCTAAGTTCATACTGTATAGTGCGTGAATTAAGCAGGTGCGCTGCAAATTGAAGTAAGATAGAAGCAAGCATAAAAATCAATTTCTTGATAACGCGTGAAATCAGATTATAGTGTTCGGTCAATATTATCAGCATATATACTTTAGCGTTGTTATCTGGTGATGCCTACATGGAAAAGAAAGTCCATCGGTCAAATTCAACCAAAAGCAAGCAAAGCCAAGCTTTTGCGAGCAGACGAAACAGATGATTAACGACAGCAATGGCTTCAGGACATGCGGGAACATGCCAGAACATCCCGGGCGGCTGAATCTGAGCATCAACGCCAACATCGTCTTCAAGAAATGCGGGAACACGCTAGCACATCGCGGGCGGCTGAATCTGAGAATCAACACGGACGTCGTCTTCGAGAAATGCGGGAACATGCTAGCACATCCCGGGCGACTGAATCTGAGGGACAACATGAACGTCGTCTTCAAGAAATGTGGGAACACGCTAGCTCATCATGGGCCATTAAATCGGATTACCAACGTGAACATGACTTAAAGAAATGCGGGAACACGCTAGCGCATCGCGGGCGGCTGAATGGCATTCAAATTTATTTCTCGAAGGTTTTCATTACAATCCAAGAAAAGAGTACAGCAAACATAAAAGCGTTGTTATTGGAGGAATGGACCAAATATGTAAGTACTGTTTTGCCAAGAAATATAAAGGCGAACCTCAGAGTATGTGCTGTTGCAGCGGAAAAGTCCGTCTACCACCACTCAAAACGCCACCAGAGCCGTTACTCTCTTACATGTCTGGGACTACTTCACATTCCAAACATTTCCTCAAGAATATCAGGAGGTACAATTCATGTTTTCAAATGACTTCGTTTGGAGCCTCATCCATAGAAGGACAAAGTGGGTTTCAAACCACCTTCAAGGTTCAGGGTCAAATATATCATAAGGCAGGTTCTCTCCTCCCTCTTCTGAGTGAAAATGCCAAGTTTTTACAAATTTATTTTCTCGGAAACGAAGATCTGGAAGTGGATCAATGATGTGACTACACAACAGGGGTGAGATGTGATATTGTGTTAAATCTCCAATGAATATTTCACGAACATAACCAACTCATAAAAACGTTCAAGACAGCTTTACAGGATATGCCTTCGGATGAGTGTAAATTAGTCATCCGTGCTGATAAAAGACCAGGTGGAGAACACGAGTGGCGCTTCAACAGTCCACAAATAAATGAGGTGGCTGTTGTCATAGCCGCCAGTGACTGCGACAGAAGGGACATAATAATACAAAGACGAGGCGGCTCGCTACAACGCATTGCAGAGACGCACCCCTCATATGATGCTCTGCAGTATCCCATTATATTTTGGCTAGGTGAGGATGGATATCATTTTAACATCAACCAATACAATACAAATACAGAGTCAATGATTGATAAGAAAGTTTCAATGATGAACTTTTATGCATACAGGATAATGATTCGAAACAACTCATATAATCATATTTTAAACGCTCGACAGCTATTTCATCAGTTTATCGTTGATATATACACTAAAATTGAGGCTGAGTGTCTTCTTTTCGTAAGACAACCAAAAAAAGCTTCGGAGTGAAGAATATATTGATTTAAGAGACGCCATTGCAAGTGAGAGAAATGTCAACGATATTGGGAAAATTATGATTTTGCCCGCTGCTTTTACAGGAAGTCCCAAGCATATGCATGAGTACGCTCAAGATGCTATGACCTACGTCAGATGAAGTAGGCAACACCTTCTGGGAAGCCTGTCAAAAAATGGGTTTGCTGGAAGATGATAAACACTGGGGCAAAGCAACGTTAACGACATCTCCTGAGCAAATACGAAATTTGTTTGCAATTATCTTGACTACCTGCAATCTAGCTAATCCCAGAATTTTGTGGGAGAAATACCGCGAAAGCATGAGTGAAGACATCCTTGCCAGACTTCGTCGAAACAACGTCAACGATAACATACAATTTTCTGCAGAAATATTTAATGAAGTTCTCATTATACTAGAGCACAAATGTCTATCAATTTTTAGCAAACCTTTCCTACAGTTTGGGCTACCAGCTCCGGAAAGAAACTCTGACAACGCAAATAATGCTGATCTTCTCCGTAAAAAAAATTACAATACCACAGAACTGAAAAAATTTATTGAATCCAATAAACCACTATTGCTGGATGATCAAAGGAAAGCTTATGAAGGCATCATGGAATGTGTCAACAGAGAAAAGGGAGGTATCATTTTCCTAGATGCTCCAGGGGGAACTGGTAAAACTTTTTTGATTAATTTGATCATCGCCGAAATTCGATCAAAAAATGACATAGCATTTTCGATGGCTTCCTCTGGCATAGCGGCTACTCTCCTGGATGGTGGACGGATGGCGCACTCGGCATTAAAATTGCCTCTAAAAGTAAATATGGAAGAATACTCTGTGTGCAATATTAGCAAAACAAGTGCCCAGGCAACGGTGCTACAAATGTGCAAAATTATTGTGTGGGATGAATGCACAATGGCTCATAAGAAATCCCTAGAAGCCCTTGACAGGACTCTGCGGGACCTGAGAAAGAATGATCAGTTGCTGGGAGGATCTTTGCTGGTTCTTGCTGGTGACTTTCGACAAACTCTTCCAGTCATACCGAAATCAACTCCAGCGGATGAACTCAATGCTTGCCTGAAAACTTCGTGTCTGTGGAAGTTTGTTAAAAGATTCATATTAAAAACAAACATGAGAGTTCGGCTCTTTGAAGATGAGGCGGCCCAACATTTTGCAGATAAACTTCTACAAATCGGTGAAGGCACATTTCCGACTGAATCAAATGGCGAAAAAGCTTTCCACATGATTTTTCCACTCTGGTTGCAACGGTTGAAGAACTGATTGACAAAATTTATCCAGGTATACCTGAAAATTACAGAAATCACGAATGGTTATGCGAAAGAGCCATTCTTGCAGCTAAAAACGTTGCTGTGCATGAGTTGAACAACCAAATTCAAAATATGATACCAGGCCCAGTCACTGAGTACAAATCTATAGATACAGTAGTGGACGCTGATGACGCAGTGAATTTTCCCATAGAATTTCTGAACTCACTAGACCTTACTGGAATGCCACCATATCGCCTTCAACTTAAAATCAGTTCTGTTATCCTGCTGTTACGTAATTTAGATCCACCAAAACTTTGTAACGGTACCAGACTCAGCGTGAAAAGACTTTTAGCTAACGTCATAGAAGCTACAATCTTAACAGGCAAAGAAAACGGTGAGGACGTATTCATTCCTCGAATACCATTGATCCCAACTGATATGCCCTTCAGTTTCAAGCGATTGCAATTCCCTGTGCGACTTGCTTTTGCCATCACAATTAACAAGGCGCAGGGGCAATCAATCAAGTGGTGTAGTGTTCAGGTGTTCACCTAGAATCCCCATGTTTTTCTCATGGACAGCTCTATGTAGCGTGCTCCAGAGTTGGCTCACAAAAAAACCTCTTTATTAGAGCTCCAGGAGGTAAGACGAAAAATGTTGTTTACAGGCAGGCATTGCGATAGACTTTGTCTTTACACCCTAAAATTTACTGTTGTATTGTATTTTGAAAATTGTATTTATTTGTATGCATATCGTATATTTGTATAAGTTATTGTTTTTGTACCTTTGTTTAAGTTTCAAATACATGTTTTTTTTAAAACTACAAACATTTTCATTTAAACAAAAACTATTGTAATATTCTATTCAAATTGTTGCAATGTTGTATAACAAACTATTGTAATAACTACTATAGTATTCAAGCTACATTTTAAAAATTTAAATTTAAAATAGCATGGCAAAAAGGTTTATTTTTTGTCACTGAAAGTTAGTGATAATTTTTGTAAAAGAAATGTATGAGCCTATGAATAAATTATGAACCCGAGCAACGCTGGGTAAATCAGCTAGTTATTTATAAATTTCTTGATCAGGTATACAGAATTTTAAAGATTTAGGTAGAATTTGCTATATTTTCAAAATTTACTGGCAATGGGTAACTCAGTATATTTGTAAACTTATTTGTAGCTCTTCTCTCTCTTACACACGCCCGCGCGCGCGCACGCACGCACGCACACACACACACACACACACACACCAAAATCAGTGACAAAATCACAAATACGTTGTTCCAAAAAATAAACATCAGTCCCTTAAACTAGAACAGATAAACACACATTATTATACACATATATTGATTACACAATTTAATAACAAAAATTTGCTCTTTATATAAATGTGCATGCCTTAATTTTAATTGGAGTTAGTAGGGGTTAGTTAGAACAGGTGCGTCTACACAAAGTTCCCATGCATGCACATGACTCACACAAATTTTTGAAGTTTCTAAATCAAGGAGCAGACAGTTTAGAATAAATTTATTTAAAATTTTTTTTTGACATAACCAAGATAATTAGATGTTCTCTTATAAAAGGGTTGCATATCAACATTTGTAACCGAAGGCTGGATACTGTAGTTCCCTTATTCTGGCCTTTTATCCTCCTGACACCTTCTTAATAGATTTAAATATCAATCTGGTGTCTCAAGAAACTTTTCTCCTGTGCCAACTAGACTGCTTTGTACGAGGAATGTCTCACTACTTGCTAAAGGCAAGGTCTCCAACTTCAGTGAAGATCTAACCCTAGCTCTTGTACCTTCTGTTTTTTCTTTTTTTTGATTCACCTATTCTTCCAGCTACTTTGTCTCCAAAGTAGGTTACAAACGTCTTGTTAACCTGTTTTAATCCAATCACATTAGTCCCATGGTCTGTTTTTAAAAATGTTGCCAAGTTGCAGTTTAGCAGTTTATTAACATATTGCCTTGTTTTCTGTACCACTGTAAAGAGTAACTGGTTCAACAACTAGTGAATGGGCTGTTGCTATTTACATTTTTGAGAATTTATTTGTCAGATATGCTGTAGTGTGTTATTCAAATTATTTTACTAATATTTATTCACTAAGGTGGTTACTAGAAAAATCCAAGTTTTAGCCAGCATTACTTTTACTGCCTTTGACATGGTTTGGCCTTTCCACATTTTTTATAATTTTCTCAACACTATTCTGCATGTTTCTTCAATACTTATTATCGTACTTACTTATATCTAGCTAATGTTTCTTCAGTATCCTCTGTATACGTCCCACAGTAAGATGTCAGTGAATACAATACATATAATCTAAATGAAGACTTATGTTATACACTGACTGATATAACAATTTTTTTCACTCCTGTAAATATCTACCTCTGATTACATACTGTAATGCCAATGTGATATAAGTACATAAAGTCTATGTGATGGTTTTCACATGTACAAAGCAATGCAAATGGCAGATTTTGTGATACAGATATTAAACATAATTTCAAATTGAAAATAATGAGATTTACTCATACCAACAGCTAAATGATCCAATTTTCCAGAGGTGTTCAGAACACCCTCGCAAATTCTACCAGCATTGTCCATTCTGAGATGTAGTCCAAATAATCTAATAATGTCTGGAAAGTTCTTGACAAACTCCATGGTTGGGTGGCTCATCACCACATGTGGTTGCATGGTGATTCCTCTCTGGTGGTGACTGAATATGAGTTGTAACACAGACAGGTGTAATAGGCCTCGTTCTAATGCTTGAATGGAGAAAAAAAAGAAGTTCTTGATAGCATTATGCGATAGAAGTGGTTATGGCAGTCACAAATACTGATAGCGATGACTACTGAAGCCAGTTCACTTTGGGAGTTCTGCAAAATCGATTGAGTATTGATACCAGAGTGAAGAGAGCCATATAAGACAGTGTGGCAGTTAAAGTATCAAGTGTTTAATTGTTTACTCTGTTGTGGGCTACTGCAATTTTACTGTAGTTGAGTGACTTTTATTCCATTATGATAATGCACATTTGACTACTGTATAACAAGAGAACGGTTATAATACATATATCACTCTTTTATGGAAGTGTTAATAAAACTTGTATCAATTTCTCTGGCATCAATAATTTATCCCACTATTTTAAGATCATGATTCAAGCAACTGTTTTAATAATATCAATTAGTCAGTCACTGGAGGAGCAACACGGAAGGCCCACTGAAGATGACTACCACAGCTGCAGTCAAAACATCTCAGATTCATAATAAGAGGATCATGGCCCAACAGCCTGGAAAGTAATATAACTGAAGTTGACTCCGGCCATAAAAGTTGTAATGTTATGATGAATAATATCAATATTTTATACACATCTAACAACCTCTACCCTTTTTCTCTCTAAAAGATAAGGGCTTGCTTTTTCCTCTCCAATCATGTTAAATGTTTTCCTTACATCAATATCACTGATAAGGTTGATACTGAATTGATGTCACCTATCACCCTGCAGATTTTTCTAAAGTCCAAGACTCTTCTGACTTCATACGTATTAAGTTTTTAAAATGATATACAACCCCCCCCCCCACACACACACACACACACACACACACACACACACAATATTTAAAATTATTACATGCTGAGAAAAGTTTTTAAAATAAGATCATGACAGTTTTATTTGAACACACATAAAAGAAAAAACCTAATCTACACACTGTTAATGAAAATGAAAAAACAATTCAAAGTTATCCAAATACTGACAAAAAAGCACTTATTTTACAAAAAAGCTGAATGCATTTGTGACTGAACATAGGGACATTATGCACATGGGGCTCTTTTTCAATTTCTTCTTTATTATCATTAACTTTAGGATATTTAGTAAACATAAAACATGAAATGTAAAAGGGAAACTGATAAGTATAGCACTTCGCGAATCACAATTACAAGAATGCTAATCAAAAAAGATATCAATAATATTAATAAAAATAATAACTACACACACAGGCAGCAATATTTATGAATAACGTGACAAACCTCTATATCACCTTCAGGATCTGTAACGCTTTTCCACGCATGTCCGTCGTTCGAATACTGAACAATATATTCGGTTACGAATTCTAACGTACTTCGGCGTCCTTTAGTTGCTATCGATTTGATTTCTTTTCTTTCTTTAAGGTCAATAGTGAGGAAGTTATAGTATGTGTTTTCTTGGGGTGTCCACGCAGAATCACCTACGGATCCAGTCACCGCAGCAAACAAATGAGAATGTGCATTCACAAATAGTCCACACACAGTGTTAGATCAGAGACAGAGAGGGGTATCTACTTGTCATTGCACAAGTAATACTTTATATGAATAGATTACTCATTCAAATTTGGACTGTGTTTTAATCATTTAAAACTAAATATGTTTTTGTTTGTTTCAGTTAAGTTACAAAAACTAAGTTATGGGCTGGCCTTCATCAATAAGTACTCTTCAAATATTGATGCTGAAATTATACTTTTAAGGAAAATACGAGGAAATTCAATGAGAGATACAATTAGTATGAAGTTTTTTTCAGAAAGAGGTTAAAGATAAAATCAGTCATAGCAAACATACAAGAAAACTGATCCTGACATGACTTTGCCTGTTTTATAATACAAAAGATTCAAAAGTCATTTCAAAAGATTAAATAATCCACGTTCCACTATAAAAAGAAATAACAAAAACTAAAACATCTTGTTAAAATAACAACTGTACACAGCTGTACAAAAAATACAACCATACAAAGTTGTCTGTTATCCTGTGATCTGCAATTAATAAATATTTGTAATACCTGTGCTGACAGTAGATACCCATGAAAACAAACAGAAATAGATAAGCGAATGGATAAGCTGTGCATAATGAGTGGTTAGTCAATGCATAACAATTCTTATAGTAATGTTACTGATAACTGAGTTAAGTATTATAACCTTACCTTCCTGTTTTCGTTTGACTGTTAACCTCATACCCACATGCTAACTACGTGCACATTAATAAATTTTTGTAAACGCATTTAAATTACAAAACTCTTTTATATAACATCTAGCTATATGAATCTCAGTCCAAAGCTGACAATAGTACAAAGTTCATGAGAGAAAGAAAAACCCTGGCTGGATATGAATCTATGTCTCTATACAGCTTCTAAACCTGATAAACTGCCACTTAGCACCAAAGTTAAATTCATTACAATAATTATTTACTTTTAATTTATCACAGACTTTAATACATCATTCAACTTGAAAATATTGAGACATTTACACAAATCAACAGTCTGTGCATTGTGTGTACGTTTTATGCAACGTTCTGGCACTGCATATCATCCATCTCTGAGTACGGATCTCTGATTCCTGCACAAGTGCAGTACAACACTTTGTAGGGGGTGAATGTTGGTGGCATAAGGTTAAATATTGACAAGCCAGGAGAGGAATTATTTGAGGAGCTAACATTCACCAAGCTCCTTCCTTTAGCTTGACAAAATTAATTTAAGCATAAAATTAAGAAACCTATTAGGTTTTTGCAAAACTACCCATATGATAATAGCCATCCACCCACAAAAAAAATGATTACCTATACTTGGCATTGAATATAACTGTGTCAAGTTTGAAAAAACATTGCCACCATTAACATATAGTTTGATGGATGTAATTAAATTAAAAATAATAAATGAAAAATGGATTAATAATTGAAATATGTGTTTTGAATATATGATACTAGAATGCTGTGAAAATAAGCAAGACTTACAGTCTTACAAAAGAATTTAGACTTGGTAAACATTAACGAGTTGATGCTATACCATATACATACTATACACAAAACATTACAACTCACAACCAATATTTCCATACTCTTAACGAAAATTAATGAAAGCTGATTCAAATTAGAAAAAAGTCTGTATACTTATCATTCAGCTAATTAAATGTGCTTTATTCTCTTATACATAATACATAAAATAGCATTTCCTACTATGTGTACAAAATACAATATTATTGCTTTCATTCACAAACCTGAAAATGGATATAACTGAAATATGTGTAATATGGTGTAGACCATTATTATACACTGTATATACAAATAATATCATTATATACAAAATGTGCTGGATTACAAAAGCAAACACATGCAAAATTCATGCAGTTACTCAAAGAAAAAGAAGAAGTTACTTCATCACAGGAAAAGTTGAACTGAAAATCAGAAAACTTCTACAATATTTGTAATCTACGATGTTAATTTCCCACCTCTTTTTGCTAGATTCTTGAACCTAATGAACAGGCAACATTTTTTGGACGAGTTTTCAAACAGAACACAATTTCCTCCTGCGTTTACAATATGCTGATTATAACTTAACTGATAAATGTTACTACTATTATATCATATGCAGCCCACTTGAAAAAGAAATACAATTTTTCATGCTAGAAACACTCTTTGCTCTAATGGAACATTGAGGAATTAAAAAAGGTTTCTTTTTTTTCAAATCAACAATAAATCAAATTCTTCCATTTCGTGTCCGTTACCCATAAAAAGTGTTGTGTTCCGAGTCGTAGTGAAATAATTATATTTAATCAATCAAAAATGAAGAATATGTACCTGTTCCTCCAGGTTCACAAGGAAATGGCAAACAATATATATACAAACCTGCAAGTTTAGATACCACAAAATTTCAATTTTTTAGGAAAATTAGGAAGATCACCTAAATGGGCGAGATGTGCTACCAGCTGAGGCAAAACACCTACATGTTTCTAACAGCAAGCTAAATCTCTAGCAAATGATAGTTGATTAAAATAGGTACCAAATACAAACTAAATCCAAGCTTCTGAACTTCACAGCTAAGATAAGAATACAGCACTGCCAGTTACCACTATCTGTGCAAGATGTGATGAATGTTTCATGCGCACATATGGTGAGCATTAATACTGTCACTATACACCTAATGTTATACAAAACATCTGTTATCATTACTCCTGATAAGAAATTAAATTATAAGGATGTTATTATTTTCACTGTGCCAAAAAGTGCCAATTTTATAAAGATTAATGATTTTTCTGATGCAATACACTAGTAAACACAAACTTATGTTACTGAATGTGTTGCAATATGATGCAATACACTAGTAAACACAAACTTATGTTACTGAATGTGTTGCAATGTAATTATACTAACACAATACAATTATTATAAAAAGTTGCACCATGTTATAATAACATAGGAATTAAAACATCACTAATCATGTAAGGAAGAATAAAAAACTCCGAACACCGTGGATAGAACTAAACATAATAATGATCTGAACAAAGTAAGTTCTATCTCTTGTATTTGTGAAGTAGATATCATGAAATAACGAACAAGGGTGTTTGGTAGAACAAGATTGAAGGAAGACAGGTAATAATTACATGAGATATAACTGTTATATACGAAACAACTGAATCCACAATTTGAAAATACAATACAGAAATGTAAAAACCTACCTTCCACAAAAACAGACACAGGGTTTAGCCCATTAGTTCACACACACACACACACACACACACACACACACACACACACACACACACACACACACACACACACACACACACACACACACACACACACACACACACACACACACACACACACACCTGGCAAAAAACATTGCAATTCAACCGCAAAACTTACACAGACAACTACTGTCGGAATCCTATTTTTAATGACCTGAAAAAACATTAAGACTGCATACAGTATATTTGCAGATTCATCACAAAGGACAATAAAAATATCTGTAAACTTAAATGAAGAAATTATGCACACTGTTCCAAATTTTCATGTTTCTATCAGTTCATAGTTATAAAAACATGTCCTTTACAAAATTATTCCCGTGAATCTTTCATAATTTATCCAAATCACTTTACGTTGTCATACAAACCTAATAGTGAAATGCATAGGCGTAACTTGGGAGGAGCAGGGGGGGCACTCTCCCCCCGCTAACGTTCTGAGCATTATAAAATTTTGTTTCCAGTTGTTTATAAATAAAAACTAACAAATAGTCAAACAGGAGACAGTTTCTATGCTTGCGAGCACAGTAAGCACTATTTATCAACGTCTGTACTGTTATCAGACGACTAGTTGCTATAAATTTATTATTCTTATTTCTTTTGAAGAAACTTGTAAGGAGAATGTTTGACAGATTTGAATGATATATGTCAAAATAATACTTCTGGTCGAAAAAAAGAAACAAACGCTAGAGACCTAATTAACTGGAATACAATGCGTGCCTTTTACACAAAGACTTGTTTTGGAACATCGCAAGATGTCGATGGCTTTGTTCACGAATCTTAAAAGACGGTCGTTTGGAACTGTTATTTGTTAATGATTACTGATACAAGTGCGGTTGGTTACTCAGTCGTGTACGTAGTCCGTTAAAGTCCGCTTGTCTCTTTCTTAATTCGTTATTGTTGGATTGTTTTGGTTCTGTGTGTTGATAAGTGCTGGGAAATGGGAAATAAGAAACGCAAAGGAGTAACATGGATTAATTTCTTTGATAATTGCCTGACTGGCTACTTGAAAATTTCTTTGTGTTGTGACTGATTCAGCTTACTGCTACTACTGCCGAGCATTTTGTGACAGTGTGCCTAAGGGAGAGGATGCGTTTACGAAAACTGGGTATAAGAATTGGAAGAACTGAAATTGTTTATGTTTATAGGTCTACAGTATATTTGTTCTAGGTAAACATAACTGGAAGTACAACTTATGAAGAAAGGATTGTTGTCATTAAAAAATGAAATTGTCCCTCGTTTACTAACTAAGAATTATTACTAAACTTTCTAATTTTGTATATAATATATTTTATTATATAGACGGTTTCACTACACACTTGAATTTATGAAGCTTTACCCTGCCCCCCCCCCCCAAAGTTAGGCCCATGGTGAAATGTTATTCTGGGGAGGTATATTAACCCTTACTCATACAAAATCAAATTTAATGTTATTCAACAAATAAACTTTGATGTTGAATTTAATTTAAACCCAAATCAAAAGAGGATAAAGTTTAAATGTTACTGTTCTCTACTGCACATAAGTTAATGGCAATTAGTAATATAAAGGTAAAAGATAAATATAGGTGGAAAATTTTAAGTAAATGTTCATACTTATTCCTGAAGAGAAGAATATTACTACGAAAGATACAGAAAGATAAGAATATATATGAGCATTCCCACTGCCGTATTAGTCGATCTTTCTATTCTATAAAACCTTTCTGGAGTAAATAATAGTTACAATGATAACTGTAATGGATAAATGATCACACCTTTCTGTTTCCCCCGGACTCTTTATAATCTGAATAATCAAGTCCATTGGATCCATAGCTGACACCGTATTCCAGAACATATTCTGATGAGTGCGGGCGTCCCTGTGTCGAGATACCAGTGATTTGCATAGGTTGACCCAAGTCAAAGATGAGATACTGATCGAAATCAGAACTGGCTGCTGTCCACGCATTTCCTCCTGTCATTTTGTAGTACACACGCACACAACAAACACACAACACACAAATATGTCAACTAAAGTTTTACAAACAACTAACAGCTAATAATAATAGAAATACATGCACCACAAAATCATATAGTTAAAAACTCATACCAGTTTACAAATGCTAAAAAAATACATTCTGACTGCATTAGTACTGGTAGAATTAGTTACACTTTTCTAGCAAAATTAATGCTTCCTACTTTTTAAAACATTAATGAAATACTATCAAATGGATGTGAATTAAAACACACTCATGAACGATGCACACACGCACATTCAATTTACACAAAATAATTAGTCAAATGCGAATATTTCTATTTTATTTACAGAAAATAAATATTCATATCAAATTTTTAAACACTACAGAAAAATAAAATCAATTATGCACATAATATAATAATACCAATCATCATGCACATTACAATTATTACAACAAAGCAAATGATTCAATTTTGTAATGGGTTTAGATTTAAAACTAACTAAAACTCATGAATGAAAAAGCATAAAATAGCTATGTTTGCTGGACCCAAAATCCTATATAAACCATGCTGTACTGTAGGCAGACATTGTAAAACACCTGTTATTAAATCTGAAGGCATCTACCATTGTTATCAACAAACAGTTTTCTTGTGAAGTCACAAGTATCATTCACTTTTGATTTGGTTTTTTGGGTTTAAGGGTGTGCTCCATGTGCTCAACGCCACTTCTAAAGACTCTCTTGATCGTTTCAGAGAACTGTCTGGATAAGCCACCTACTTATATAAAACTTTGTTACACTCAAAAACTGAAACTGGTCTTAGCTGATCATTCGGTAGATTATACTGTCACTTTAACAGATCTTCCACAGCTTTGTTCCACAGTATCCAGTCAGGTTTTGGCTCATGCTCACTTACTTGCTCAGATAATTAAGGATAAAACTGAAACTGGGTAGATCAGCTACAAGAGCCAGCATAAAAAAAACATCATGAACTGTTATAATAATAATACGAGCAGACAGATAATTGAAACAGATTATTACTGTCACTGAAATAGTCAAGACAGTTTCTAAATGAGGGTACCAAAGAGAAAGTTAGTTTGAGAAGTTCTCGGCTTGACACAGAGATAGCACACAGCGATGACCTCCATATTTGATGTGACCCACTGAGCTATTTATTCAGATTCTGGAAAAGGAAAAACCACTGTGGGCTAAATTAGTGACCACACTGCATGTGACACTAGCACAATTCATGAACCTTCGTGACTGCAATTGACAAAGTGTGAGCAATGTCTTGATAGAAAAGCACTTTTTTATTTTCTAAATGTGGACATTTTGCCTTAGCCTGATTCAGTTGCTCCAGTAAAGTTGCACAGAACTCTCCACTAATGGTTTTCCCTTTTTCCAAGTAGCTTGTGAGCACAACTGCAAATTTAAAAAAACAAAAAAAAAAAGTGCCATTATTTCTCCCTGGTGAAAATTTTTCACCTTCTTTGGAGTGCTTTCGATCACTTCCACCCATTGTCTGGACAACTGTTTTGCCTCTGGCATGTAGTGGTGATCCAAGTTTCATCGCCAATGACAAATAATTGCAGAACAGTTTGATTGTGTTTAAACATGTCGAAGCACTCCTGAGAAACATACTGTTACGACATTACAGAACAATCTACGTGTTTATAGAATGTTCAAGAAGAATCCGGCTATAATGTTGTGCACGTACGTGATTTCAACATGCATTCGCAAGACTTTTCTAGACACCGCCAGCCGCTCGGACTGTGTCAAGGCCGCAATCAATTACGTCATTAGAGCTAATGCGTAGTATGTGGAATATTTTGGTATTTTGGCGGGGTATAAATACAAGTACGATTTATTGGAGTGCTGTTCGTAATATTGTGGCGAAGTGTTGTGTTTTATATTTATGCGGGACAGTTGTAATACAACTGTGTTTTATATTAGTAGACATTTTTATTGTGTGTGAACAATTTTTATTTGATTTGTTGTAACAGACTATCTTGTTGATTACAAACTGCTTAATTGTGATAATTAAAGCTGGTGATTAGTGATGTAATTGGTATCTTGTATTTTGTTTTCCACTGTACCATACGACGATCAGTAGACCATCGTAACAGTGGGTCAGAACCGTTAACAGTGGAAACAGTGGACAATTACAAGACTAGTGTAATTCGTAATTAGGGATGTCAGTCAGATGATGGAAAATTTCCAGGCGCTGCTATTGCAGACAGAGGAACGACGATGACAGGATGCAGAGGAAAGATGCCGACAGGAGGCAGAAGAAGCAGAAAGACGACAAAAAGAAGAATGAAGACAAGAAAGAGAAGGAGCAGAAAAACGACAGGATGAAAAATGCAGGCAAGAAAGAGAAAATGCTGAAGAAAGACAAAAAGCACCGATGCTCGAGTCGGAACAATGACAGGCAGAAGAACGGAAGTGCGAAACAGAAGACATCAAAGAGTTAATATAGGAGCAGAAGCAGGCACAAGAACAAACCACTGCAGAGTTGGGTCTCCTACGAGGCGAGCTTAATAAACAAGTTACTAAAATATCATAGGTACAAGAATCAATGACATTAAAAATAGCTTAAGTAGAAAAATCTGTCTCGAGTGTAGAAGAATCCATGTCAAATAAAATTGCTGAAGTAGAAAAATCTGTCACGAGTGTAGAAAAAGCTATGTCAACAAGAATAGAAGACTCAATTACAAATATAAAAGAGCAGATTAAAAATGAAGTCAAGCAGTTCATGAATACACAACCAAAACAAATTTCTGAACAGACTGTACCAATCATAAAGACAGAAAAAGACACAGAAAATAAGACAATAGAGAAAGTAACTTTGCCTGCAGTAGGAACAGTTCATGTCAAAGCTCCAACCTTTGACGGAAGTAGTCACTGGTCAACGTAACTTCGCCAATTTGAAGCTCCTGCATGCGCAAATAATTGGACAGAAAAAGACATGGCTGTTTCACTCGTTCTCGTATTAAAAGGACCTGCGGCAGAATTACTACAGAAAGTGCCACCTGACAGCCAGAACATCTATGCCGAATTGATAAAAGCTCTACAATTATGGTTGTAACAGTACATAAAGGCCTGCTGTCAGAATTATGGGGTCTGAAGATGTTACAGAATATTTTATTGTATTCATGTTATATAAAGTATGGTTAGGTCCATTTTTTCCTATGTCTGCACAAACAACGCATATTCAGTAAGAGGAGAATGATTCCAAGGTCACCGGCTGACGGGCGAAACCGAGCATATACAATGGCGGTGTAAGTGAAGAAAGACTTTAATATCAATTCTCATTGGTCCACAAGGCTGTGTCGTCATTAATAAACGATAATGACATAACAACAAGAACGTACAAACCAGGGCGTTGGCCGTACGAACAAAAGGCGGTGACGTCAGATAAACTACTACATACGCAAATTGTGCGTATAACCAGTTCCCAGTACCACACAGCACATCAGAGCGTCAACAGCTAAAATCGCTGTTGGCGGAGTTTTCGCCAAGTGTTTTAGTCAAATTACTAAATGTAATTAAAATGTAACAGTGAATCTTTAAAAACAAACACTAGCAAATTACTATCCAAGTATGTAAAGTAGAATCAGTGCTAACAGAGAAAATCCACGAGGGACATGTGGCGAACATCTGCCAACACATACAGAGAATCTGACATCAACGGCGGCC
Source organism: Magicicada septendecula (assembly GCA_034769895.1). Classification (NCBI taxonomy): domain Eukaryota; kingdom Metazoa; phylum Arthropoda; class Insecta; order Hemiptera; family Cicadidae; genus Magicicada; species Magicicada septendecula. The sequence continues at coordinate 215,222,284 of CM068373.1, forward strand.
CTACAAGTGCACACATTCAGGAAAGTCCAAATTAATAATAATATATTTATATATTACTGAGCTCAAAATTAAAATGAATCAAACAAAATGTACCTGTGCTAGTGAGCGTGTGGGCGAGAGCATGTGAGTGTGAACGACTGGCCATTACGATAAAATATCGGGGCATTGGTTTGTGATATACAACAATAGTAAATTAAATCAATCAAGTTTTATTAAAGCTGCAGCTATATTTAAATTTATGATAGGATTAAGTATCAAAGTAATTGAAGGTAATGACTAATGAATATGGGCGTAAGGATATGTAGACGCCATTTTGTTTCTTGTGTTCATATGCGGCGCCATCTTTGGGTTGTCGTTAAGAATTATAACTCTAATTCAGATTAATTAAAAAACAAGTTTATGGCATCCAAATTGTAGTCAGAGTCATTATTTCGACAACCTCAATGTTTCCGAATCTCGCTGAGAAAAAGAATCCTGGCCCTTAGAGATAATTCATGTTGTGTATAAACCATGTGCTCGAACCGGAAGTGGCATGGAACAGTCGGTAAGTACATGTATTTTACTTATTAATAACGACCAAATATATAATAATAATAATCATCAAAAGACAAGGTAAGACTACATGGTACAGTGATAAACATTTGCGAGATGTGTACTATGCTCAGTTGAGAACAAGACGACAACGCTCCGGGGAGAGTCTTCAAGAGTTTGAAGCAAGTATCGACAAACTGATTAGATTGGCCTATCCTGAAGCACCAGAAGATTTTCGAATAAGGTTGGCGGTGCGAGATTGATGGCATTGGAGATTGTGAACTTCAGCAAGTGTTACGAATGGTAAGACACCGAAATAGCTCAGAAGCTCTTGTTCACACCCTAGAGTTTGAAGCTGCCAAGTCAGTGTCCCACTACATTAATGGATTTATGCCATCGCAATGTAGGCAGAAGATCCCTCTATCCCATTGTCGTTATGATGGGTGCAGGAAAACAATGGTGTCAGACAAACAATTCAGAAGTTCAAGAGCGCAAGAGTACATTCAAATGCATTTCTGATCAACCATTGAAAACACAGTACCCATTGTGCTGATAAGTTTTTCATAAGAAAAATGTTTGTGTATTATGTTGATATGTCCACAATGTCAGCAACCTCACATATTTTCACATATTATTCGTTTAACACATAAATGTGAATTTTTTAAATTTTTTCATAAAACCGTGGTAGGCTTTATGTGGTAGTTTTGACTGACCTCAAAGTTCATCATCTCAAATGGATGAATGACCTTGTTTGAATTTAGCAGCCAATTTCTTCACTACTGAAGAAATCAATAGTGAGAACAATTGTGAAGATCTCCCAAAGTGGAATCCTACTCATATTTTATTTTCATTGGTGTGAATAAATAAATCTTTTGTAACAAAGTATTTTGTCACTGTGTGACATTTGATTTTATCCATTTTTCAGAAAACACCATGTTTGTTTACTTTATCTGATCATATCATAATAATGAAACTAGTAAATACACCTGTTTTACACAGAATGGTGCACCAACCGTTTGTTGGATCAAACTTGGAACAATTATTGATATTCCTGGCGCTACCTCTCACTCAGGCTGAGAACTTTTCAAACTACCCTTATAGCTGAATCATTAAACTGGAGAGGTGTCATCGACACTGGATCACCAAACTTGAAAAACCAAGAGCAAAAAATTAAACTCAGGTAATGGGAAACTAAACAGTGTTACTTGTTTTTGTGTGTAACACAAAGTACAGCATATCAATTGAAACAGGCTAGCCAATACATAGATTCACTAAGAGTGTTGCATGTGGGACTCGATCTTGATACTTGAGTATTGGTCTTTGTTATGTTTTTGTGTACATCAAGGTTTGTGAATTAAATCTAACCTGCTACAAACAAGACAGCAACCTAATACGATTGACTGTATTTTGACATATAGATAGTACATAAAGCCTATAAATAGTTTGGTAGATAACTGATGTTTTCTAATGCATTATGATTACTTATTTTTTTGAAGTTGCACAGTAATGAACATGTTTTACAAGCTTCTGAGTTCTCGTATGTATGGAACACATAAATATTGTGATCTGCCATACAAAACACTGTTTCAGATGTTACGCACTTCTCCAGTGTGTTTTGAACATGCACGACTGTAAAGATTGGTTATTACTATGAGGACAATTTGTTATATTTTGGGATATCCTTACTACAAGTATCCAATTTCATCTCAAGCAGTGTGTACGTGCGTGTGTGACCCTATACAAGTTGTGGTACTTGTATGGTATCTTGGTGCATACAATGAAAACTAATCAAATGTTTAGCATGGACAATCCTTATTACTATTTTTATTTATTTATTTACTTCATTATTTTTACTTCATCACAAACCACAAAAATACAAAGAGATTCAAGAGATAGCCTCACTGCTATCTACAAAGGAAGGGCAAACAGTTTGAAATTATGTACAAATAACAGCATGTATATAAATCTGTATCAACAATTACAAATAGTCTTAACTTGGTGTTCACAATTTAGCAAACTCCAATTGTTATCTCAAACTCCAAACAGATGTAAATTCTCAATTCTGACCTATGCCCATGTTGGTAAATTTCCAGACTTTAGAGAGTTTTCTATATTTATTTATTTTACACCTTTCAATTTAATGTAAACAACCACAGTAAAAAGAAAACAATATGTCTTCATTCCTTCAGTTTCTTCTATATAAACTGTTTAACAGTGCTGAAAAGTGGAACCAGTCTGTTTTATTTCTGTGGATTTAACATTTTATCATTGATACATCATTAAAATGTAAAAACAAAATTCATGGAATAATAAAGATGCTTATAAATAACTTTCTATTGTTTAATTTCTAACTCAACACTCTGCAACCACAAACAAAATGTTGCACGCTTGCACAGACACACAAGTGCGCGCGCATGTTTCTAAAATTAAATTATACATAAACAGCAGTACCAAAAAATTCTTACCATGATATACTAAATACAGATGATTGCGCATTAAGTCTGGTTTTTAAAAATAAAAGTTACAAAACAGAATGAAATGATTCTGCAGCAGAGAGTATTAACAAAACTGATGGATTAAAATTTTTACGTACTTAAAGAGTGACATTATTTTGTAATACCATATAATTTATAGTAATTTAACCACCATTACCATAATGTAATGGTGTAATGGTAATGTACAAGGATCAACTCGAAAGTAAGTTTCCCTATTTTTTTCCAAAGGGAAATTGTGCAAGGAGTTGACAAAGGTTGGAGAACTTTTATTTGTGTGTGGTGGCAGTAATGCCAAAACCTCACCCATTATGTAGCGACGTAACAACAACATAAAATTTAAAATCATGGATGTTCCATTTACCAGCACATCTGATTGTGAAGTGCATAGTGTGATTCAGTTTTTTACTGCAAAAAATGAATCAGCGGTTGCAACTCATTGTCACTTAGTTTCTGCATGTAAACCTGTCTGCATGAGGATTTAAATGGTCCCCAGGTGGCATTCATCGTTCTTGAAAGAGAGAATGAATGTGCACGATGAACAGCACAGTGGAAGACCCTCAACATCAACTAAGAATCCAGCTCTTGTTGATATAGTTAAGTTGATTGTGTTGGAGGACAGACATGTCACCCTTGACGAAATTCTTGCATGACTACCTGCCAATTTCCAGACAAGTTGAGCATCAATCAGTGATGAGCTGCGATTTTGAAAAGTTTGTACATGGTGGGTACCCCGTCTGTTGTCTTAAGAACACAAAGAGAAAAGGACTTCTGCCACACACAAGTTGCTAAACATGTTCTGGGAAAAAGGAGATGATCTAGTGAACATGAGATGAAATATGGGTTCATCATTATACTCCTGAAATGAAACGACAAAGCACGGTCTGGAAAACCACAAGTGAGAGTGCACCAAAAACGCCAAAATTGCAAACTCTGCTGGGAAAGTGATGGCTACGATTTTTTGGGATGCTAAAGGTGGTTTGCTTGTTGATTATCTGCCTAGCAGGGTCACAATAAATACAGATAAGTATTGCGAGACTCTGAAAAACTGTGATCACCGATAAAGTGGAAATGGCCCGGTTTGTTGAACAACAAAGTTCTTCTGCTTCATAACAATGCACGTCCTCATTCCTCATGAGTCGAGCAGAATTTGTTAGAGTCATTTCGAAAGGACATTTTCGACCATTTCTCATATTCACCTGATTAGGAGCCAAGTGATTTCCATCTGTTTTTCCATCTCAAAGAATGCCTGGGAGGACAACGTTTCAAAAAGGATACAGAAGTGAAACAGGCAGTTGATGTGTGGCTCTGAAATCTGGGCACGCAGTGGTTCAAAGAAGGAACTGAAAACCTGTTTTTATGCTACAGAAGTGTATAACAAGACTGGAGATTATATTGAAAAATTAATACATGTTTTTGAATAAAAGTACAGTAATCCCTCGTCAACCGCGGGTTCTCCAACCGCGGAATTCATTTATACGCGGTTTTATAAATGCGCAGTAGTTTCCAACCGCGGGGCTGGAATTCGCTTATACGTGGTTTGTAGTAGCATCCGCTAGGCAGTGCTTCGTGCACACATATCCCTTCAAATCGGACTGAAGTCAGTCAGTCGCGCATTGCTATTCTGCCGTGACGTATTGCGTGTTCTTTAGTTTTTAGTGTTCGTTGTTCTTATTATATAGTGTTAATTTACTCTTTTATAAACTATCCTTTTGTCATAATGTGTTCCAAACGTTCGGAAAACATAATTGGCGGTGATAAGCTAGCCAAAAGGGCTAGGAATGTACTACCGCTGGAGAAAAAGCTCGATGTTTTGAACAGGTTAGGGCGCGGCGAGAGTGCTGCGTCTGTGGCCAGGTTAATGGCTGTCAACGAGTCAACTATAAGAACAATAAAAAAAGTGAAGAAACAATAAAAGCTAGTGTTGCTAGTGGAACTGCTTCTAGTGCTAAAGTTACCTTTATGCCTCGTGATCCCATTATTGAAAAGATGGAAAAGGCACTTAATGTTTGGATCGAAGACCAAACACAAAAGAAAGTTCCTTTAAGTAGCTTAGTTATACGTGAAAAGTCACTGAGAATATACAAACATTTAGAGCAAGGTGTTGGCCAATCTAAATTTCAAGCTAGTAAGGGATGGCTTGCTCGCTTCATCCACCGCCATAGCCTTCACAATTTGAAAATAGTGGGAGAAACAGCCTCAGCTGACCATAGGGCTGCTGAGAGTTATCCTGAACAATTAAAAAAATTAATTGAAGATAAAGGATATTTGCCGGAACAGGTATTTAACGCAGACGAAACAGGTCTGTATTGGAAGCGCATGCCCAATAGGACATACATCTCTAAAGCTGAACGCTCTGCACCAGGTTTTAAGGTCTCGAAAGACCGTATCACCCTGCTCTTGTGTGCTAATGCTTCTGGTGACTGTATGGTGAAACCAATGTTAGTGTATCGATCGCTGAACCCACGTGCCTTGAAAGGAAAAAACAAATGTCATCTTCCAGTGTTTTGGCGTGCAAACAAGAAATCATGGGTGACAGGTGCATTGTCAATGGACTGGCTGAATAACTGCTTCGTTCCTGATGTTGAACGGTATCTATCCAAGAAAAACTTAACCTTCAAGGTTCTCCTGATCTTAGATAACGCTCCAGGACACCCCGAGGCTCTCCAGTTCACCCATCCAAATGTTGAAGTTGTATTTCTGCCCCCAAATACTACTTCACTCATACAACCGATGGACCAAGGAATTATCGAAACATTCAAGCGATACTATACACGACGCACATTCAACAGGATACTGGAAGCTATGGAGAATGACCCAAGTCTGACAGTCACTGATTGCTGGAAACTGTTCAACATCACTGACTCCATCACCATTATTAAAGACTCTCTTGATGAAGTAAAACAGTCAACTTTGAATGTCTGTTGGTCCAAGCTGTGGAAGGAGTGTGTTAATCAACGTTTGCAACACAAACTCCCAGCCGTTAAGGATATTGTAGATGTTGCAAGACGTCTGGGAGGTGAAGGATTGGCAGACATGAAAGATGACGACGTCGAAGAACTTCTTCAGTCACACAAGGAGGAGTTGAGTGAAGATGAATTGGAAGAAATAATACGATCGAGTGAGGATGGGGATGATGACGAGGAGGACAAAGAAGAACAGAGAGAAATGACGTCTTCTAGCCTAAGCAAAGGAATACTTTTGGCTAACAATCTCGCTGAATTTTTTCTTGACATTGATCCCATCATGGAGCGGAGTATAAAATTCAAACGGGGTTTGGAGGATTTATTATCTCCATACAAGCAGCTTCAGAAGGAGTTTCAAAATAAAATGAAGCAGACTTCTCTTTTATGCTATTTTAAATCATCTGGTGGCAAGTCAACTGACGTCCCTCACTCTTCCACAAGTGCCGATTCCCATGCCTCGATTTAAAATTGTTTTGATTAAAATTTTGCATTTAAATTGTTTGTGTGTTAAAAATTGGTTTTATTTTAAAATTTTAAGTTGAAAATTGTAGTAAGCTATAAAACTGGACTTACTTAGCACTAAAAACTGGCCGCTATTTTTTCCTTGTCTTAGCGGCTTTTTCGTTATACGTAATGTAATACAGTATGTATTTTAAACATTTTGAAAATTTTTATAATTTAAGTAACTGTCAGCTATTTGAAATCATTGGACTGGTTTTATACATTCGAACAATGTAGTGTATACTGTATAATAAAGAGTCGTACAGTATTTTATATTTCTGGCTTTGTTTCAGATTCCCCTAACCTTACTTTTCCCATATAAAGTTAACTTCACTAACCGCGATGTTTTGTAGGAACCTAACCCCCGCGGTTGGCGAGGGAATACTGTACAATGCCATGTAAGAATTCTGATTATCTCTCATTATTGCTGGATTAACATTTATTTAAAATACATAAGACAGCTACTAACAATATACAGCTTCAGAACAAAAGTTGTCTATCTCCTGTAACTGTGTAACAAACTACAAAAAAAACCTCTGCTCAACAGTCCGTTAAGAACCAAGGCGTACCGCACGGCTTTTTGTGTTAGTGTGACGGTGTATGGCTAGTACTACGCACCACCAGCCGCTAGTTGCGGTATTCACAGCCAGGAGGCGGCGCTGTTGTCTCAGCGCCTACTCAGTTTGCCTCACGACGCTGAGTGCACGCCGTACGGAACCTCCGCCGGGAATTGAGCCCGGGACCACGAGCGCATCAATCGCCCCCGTTAGCCACTAGACCACCTGGAGGCTCAACAAACTACAAAATTATCGTATAATTCATGTCAGATAGCTACCACCTGTGACTTCTGAACTAAATTTACTATTTAACCAACTACAATAATATTTTATAATATCATGTAATATAACATTTTTTTTGGGTAGCAATCATGTTCCATTGGTATCACTATTAACAACAAACGTTTTATCCATTCTGTGATGGACCATCCATAGTAATAAGTTGACGATGAACGAAACATGGTAGAGAATAGGCGAAAAGTCTGGTATTAATAACAATACCAATAAAATGTGGTTGTCATCCAAACACGTGTTGACATTAAAGCTACGCCCCATACAAAGCTGTCTACCTCCTGTTATTGTTAAACTAACAATGTTTATTTTTAATGTTATATAAGACAGATTCTATTTAAAACTTCTGAACATAAGTTCATAATTTCAGTTTAGTTTCAAAACATATCAATTATGTTGAGAATGTCCAAAAGTACTGTGGCTGTGTATTATGGCTTAATTACATTCTGTATATATGCACGGTTTATACAAAAAAGCAAACCAATCAGTATACCCTTATTATCTGAAAAGCATTATTACTCCCTCATTCAAACAGTTAACATCAGCAAATCAGAGCAACTGTTATCAGTTTTAATTAATTTTTTATTTTCCCAACATTGTTTATATGTTTCTGCACATGATGAAAACTAAGGTTTACCAACAACAGAATAATTACAAGACAGGGCGACTTCATTAAAAGCAATACACTGCAACTGATGAATACTAACTGATTCATGAATTACACCAAGTTACATGAATGCCATGTCCTTGAGAACTCAAAACGTTAAGCCCATCTGCCAGTTCAGTCTGCTTGGTGAACAGGAGCAGTGTTGGGACAGTGGTGCACTTTTAAGAACACATTAATATATCACAGGCTTCCGACTGTTAACCATTTGGCTGGGGCAAGGGAGTGCAGATTGTAAACCTATGATTGGTTGGTTATACAGAAAATCTATTATATATTGTTTTAGACACTCATTGTCTGCAAAAAAACAAATGAAGCTTCAAAAACCAATAAGGAAAATTGAAACTAATTACTGATAATAGATTATTATGATTTTAAATGATATACAAAGCAGATGATATAAAATGAAACTCAAAAACATTATAAGCAAATCATTATTATGACAACACAGGCACACAACGCAAGAATGTAACTGTAGGAAGAGATCAGTTACAGAAATATTATGTGTTGATGTGACTGGATTGCATAAACTGCCTCTACTGGGAATTGGCAAAGCAGTCATTTTAAAGGTGTCCTATGATTTCTGGTTATTGATACAAATCAGAATCATTATTTGCAGGCTACAGATCTTTCAAGTAGTACAATGAAGTGTTTGGTACTCATATAAAAAATTAAAAATAGAAATAAAAACAACTTTTTGGAAAAGTCCCTTTTGTAACAGACAGTTCACCATAATGACCAACTACAGCATTTCTTAAGATATAATGATAAGAGTTTATATTACATTACGGCCACAAGAGTTTACATTCTAGGCTTGCAGAATGTCCAGAAGAGAACAAGTAATAAATAAATACTAAGAGTAATTATGGGTTTTGATACAGTTGACATGATGACATAGGCCAATGCAGTGGAAAACTGCTGATATGGTTATGGTCTCTAAACATGGCAAACCATCAAAGAAGAAGTCACCATATTAGTTTACATCCATGTTGCCAATTATATGTAAATTGTTTGAAAAATTGCTCCTCAGACATCTCAAATCGATAATCGACAAAAAGCAACTTATTCCATCCAACCCACCAATTTGGATTTTGCAATAAACACTCAAATATTGAGCAGGTGCATCATATCACTGATGTATCTGAGCAGTCACTGGAAGAAAAGAAAATATGGATGACAATATTTTTGGATGTGTCCCAAGCTTTTGATAAAGTGTAGCATGAGGGTCTGATATATATATATATATATATATATATATATATATATAAGGTAAAAAAACCTTGCAGATGAGATCCAGCTCCCAGATTGCTACCTTCGCTTGATCGCTAGCTTTCTGACGGAGAGGACTTTCTGCGTGCGAATAGACGACCACGTCTCTTCCGAGAGACGCATTACAGCCGGGGTACCTCAAGGTAGCGTGCTAGGGCCTCTCCTGTTCTCCGTGTATGTCAACGATGCACCCAGAGAGCCTGGAGTCCAGATGGCTCTGTTTGCCGACGATACGGCGGTCTATACCGCCGATCGGAACGCAGACTTTGCTATCCCACGACTTCAGCGCGCACTCGATGCGTATTCGACGTGGACGGAAAGCTGGAAAGTTGCCTTCAATGAAACCAAGAGCTCCGCGGTGCTATTCACAAAGCGCCGGAAAGAACCACGAGGCCGAGTGAGACTCGGTAGAACGTACTTGCCCTGGTCGAGAGAAGTAAAGTACCTCGGTGTCCACCTTGATCGTCGGCTCACCTGGCGTGCCCACGCTGAGACGATGCGAAAGAAAGCGTCCGCTCGTCTCGCGCACCTGTTTCCAATACTTGCCAACAAGGCTATGACCCGCAAGCTGGGTAAGTTGATCGTCAACGCGTATCTGTTGCCGATCATTACCTACGCTCTTCCCGTCTGGGGTTACCTCGCAACCGGTCATAAAAGAAGGTTGCAAAGCGTTCTCGATAGAGGTCTTCGGCTAGCGGCCAAAGTCCCCTATTGGTTTTCTTCTCGTCTCCCGAGAAGAGGACTCGGTGTCCGCTCCTTGGATGACACCGCAAGGCGACTTGCACGTAAATTTTACGTCCGAGCTGCGAGGACCCAGACAAACCCACTCATAGCTGGCCTTGGCAAGTACCGAACACGTCCAGATGAATCTTGGAAATGGCCTCGACAAATACTGTACTAGTCGACCTAGTACGAGCATGTCGTTGTAGCGACCAATAAAAATTAATTAAACAATATTCTGTCTGGACAGGACCACTAGGCAGGAGCCCCTACCGGAGGCTCGGTACTAGGAACCCATTGGGTCGTCTCACGACGCACAACCCAACAGCTCTGACCTGGCCTGGCCTGGCCTTGCAGATGAGCCAAATCACATATCTCAGAACAACAGTTTATAGTAAACTGTGGTGATGATTATTCTGAGTTAAAAAATATTTTAGCAGGGCAGTAAGGGAGTGTTCTTAATGCGATGGGGTGGCAACAGGTACATTTGCTGATAACACTGCACAAACAGCAATGAACAGTCTACAGATAGCACTAAGCTTAGATGGAAAGAACATGCCAAGAAAAGATGTGAAGAACTTGGATGACACTATGAACTGTCATTGCATGACTGTTATTAAACAGACAAGTTATGAAACCAGCGTGGGGTTGCCCACAGAAATCCAACATCAAAATAATTCAAACACAAAGTACTTCACAGTATTGCTGATGCAATGTAGTACGGAAAAGATACCATTCATCAAGACCTGAAAATACCTATTGATGAGACTATACGGTCACTGATGAGATCAAATGGTTTGCAGCTAAATATGAAAAAAGTCTTTATAAACATCAAAATTATAAATTGCTACAACTTCTTGATGGTGATGGACTTGTTTACCGAGTGCGGAGACAGAAACTGTTCGAACTGCAGTAGGAATGTGAACTGTTTAAAGAAATATCTACAAATTGAGCATGAGATACTACTACAAAAAAAAACTGATATATTAAAATACTTGATGTATGTTATATTGTATGACAAACAGCTTCTAAGTGTCACATTTAATAAAGACATTTGTTCAGTGCTGTGAAAGTATAAACCAATATTATGCGTGAGTTAAGTGGTGAGCAAAAGGGAAACAATATTGTGGTGGCAGTGATAGCCACATTGCATGATTACCAGGCATAGTTTATTATATAGTCTGCTGGCATTCTATATAATCTGCTATTTTCAACTCAGTATTACTGCATTGTGATCTTGCCTGTCTACAACCGGCACTTGTCATCTTATACATACTATTAGTCTTTTTTTTTACATGCTATCATTGTTTATGGTACAATTTTAGTTCAAGTTTTGTTACCATTTCTTACTAAATTACTTCTGATGACAAAACTGGAAGTTATTGTATAAATGTATCTTTTTATTTTTAATTATAGATTTATTAAAATAGGTGATATAATTCTAATACCAGCCAGCACTTAACATGAGGTTGCATCATTCAATTATTGTAACATATATTTTTGTGTTAATGTTCTGCTTTTTTTCAAACTTCCCCAGAGTTTTTAAAACAACTGCACATTACCAGTCTATACAAAAAATTTAGAAATACCCAAACCCAAATTTATTAATACAAAATCAACATTATTTATTGCATATATTGAATATAATTTTGTTTAGCTTCTATGAAGGTAAATAAGAAAAACAAAGTGATGTGGAAATGATCTGTAAACAAACAACAGAAAAAGTATGCCCATCTCTTTACTGAACCATTGCTTCAGCGCTATACTTAAGTATCATGTTGATAATTTACAGCTTCAGAAGTAGGCACCACATTATCTGGAGAGAAGTATATGGTGAACTGAAGTGTAATAAGAGAGAAGACTCTGACTAAAGTAATATAAGATTCCAGTCCTAAAAATATGTGTTATGTGGATGAAACAGCAATATCTTATCACATTCTCCACATTTTCTCAGTCAAAGTCAGATGTGCATTGTATAATGCCAGAAAGAATTTACAAAATACCTAAAAAGAAGAGGAAGCACTCCACAAAGATGTGTGAGGAAGTGGAGAGCAGTTTGTCAACTTTAAGATGGATAACATTGGAGATTAAACATATTGTTACGACGGTCTACTCGATCGTCGTAGGTACAGTGGAAACAATAATACAAGACACCAATTAAGTCACTAATCACACCGTTAATGTTTACAGTTAAACAGTTTGTAATTAACAACACAGTCTACAACAAATCAAATGAAAATTGTTCACACGCAATAAAATATCCACTAAAATTGAACACGATTGTATTACAATTATACCGTCCAATTATAAAACACCACTCTTAACTAATAACAACTTGAACACGCACAGTAATATCACTACTATAATTCTCGAACTGCACTATCCAAAATCGCTCACGTTACTGAAACTTAAGGCCGCTGCCGCCATGTATTTATACCTGCGCTCACAGACCACTGTTCCTAATTGCGTTTTAGCGCTCGTGTGAACTACGTAATTAACTACGGCCTTGACACAGTCCGCGCGGCTGGCGCCTTCGAGAATCCTCTCGAAAATGCGTCGACAAGCACGTACGCCACACGCATTACATCGAGATTCTTCTGGCACATTCGACAAACACACAGATTGTTCTGTGATGTCGTAACAATATAGACAACTGACCATAGACTTTTTAATTTTTCAGCATTCTTTCAAAATTGCCTAAAATACTACAGCACGTCTAGAACACTTATAGTCTCGATTTATATTGTTCTAATAAAAGTTGCCCCCCCCCCCAATTGCCACTTTTAATTTCAAAAATTGCTATAAAGATTTGTAAAACTTAATTTATTTTAATTTTATGAAGAAAACAGAACAAATCTCACATGTGGGTGGTTGTTTGTTGGCATTAAATGGTTTTGCTAGGAGTGGGGTTGTCCAAGGATAATAGGTTTCAACATTTTCATTTTAATAAGTTTGTTTTGATTTTTCACTTTAACATTTCTGTTGTCAGCTCATAGTTTTGAATTATTGTACTTGGTGCGATGGTCTGATTCTGTAAGTTTTGCATTTAATGTTATGTTGGTGCTATGCACAGCAAGTCAGAATTTATAAGCTTAACTTTTTTATTTTATTTTATTTAAGTTTTACTGTATGCAAACTACATAAAATCAGGAAAAATTATTAAAACTAATATTATCAATTGAAGTTCTTAAGAATCAGACACCTGGTAATACTTAGAGCATGGAAAATGTGGGCTGTTACGCTTAAAATAGAGGTAATAATAATTTAAAATATTTTCTTGTACAATGCTTTATAAAGCATCTATTTGGGTTGAAGAGTTCAAACTTTAATATCTTCTGAAATAACGAGCAATCTTCTGTCATTTTAACAATTGTCATGATTCATTCTTTTTAACTGTCACATACTCATATGGAATGCTTTTAATGGAATTATATAACAGTTCAACCACATCTTCTGTCCTCGTATGAACACACTCTACATCTCACCTGTAAATACGAGTGTGCATACTGTCAAAAAAATTTAGATATATATTTTAGATACATAACATAGATATATATTTTAGATATATAATTTAGATATAAATTTAGATATATAACAGTTCAAGTGCAACTGAAGTGATGTCCTAATTTGTAGATGTCATTTGCTCTTAATTTGCTAACCACAATATACAACTGTAAATATTTCATTCTAGCATAAAACTGAAAATTTTCAGAATCATTTTTAGATTATTTATTAGTATTCTAAATAAATAAACACTATTTGTGCCAAACTAGCATGTGTGAGTATGTGTGTGGCAACTATAGCAGAATGCACTGTAGCTGAAAATATTGATTACTACAGCAAAATTAATATGCATTAATAATAATTATAACAAAAGAACAGAAAAAAAGAAAACAAAGTCGGAAACATTATTTGATCAGTACTTATATAAAGTAAGGTAAACATCTGAATATTCTCTTTCACATTATTTAGGTTACATAATCAGTAAAACAATAGTACACATATCCATTGTATCAATAAGAATTCTATTATTTCTTATTGATAATAGAAAAAAGGGGCAAAGTATGTTCGGTTTTTACAGCACACTATGACCTCAAGATACTGTTTAAAATAAAAAAAAAACGAAATCACTGAATTTAAATTCTGCAATGTTAACTTGCATACATAAAAGAATTTATATAAGTATTAATACAATTAATTATTGCAAAGACAGAATTAACAGAACAGATATTTTCTGCTTTATTTATTCTCGATTGATTGAAAATGACTTTGTTTATGTTTATGCTGGCATTTACATAGTATTATGTAAATAATCGTGGCATGCTACACAAATATTGAGCCACAATTATAAAATTTATATCTACTGTCTAAGAGAACGCTGAGGTAGGGGAGAATTAAATGTTTTTAATGTGACAAAGATGTACATTAGCACTGTGCATTCCTTTAGTTCAAAGAGTAATTGTAAGTTGGGAAGTTACAAAATAACATAAAATTTCTGTTCCTACAGACTTATAATCAGAAGATACCTTTTTCAAAACTTAATTTTGCTTCCAACTACACCTACCAGTGGTGGCTGGTGTTTTAAATTTTGATGGTTCCAATAATGTTGGATGGGTGGGAGGTGGGGCAAAAATATGCATTCAAACAATAGGTAAACCTACATAACTGCATTATGCATTGTGCTGTAATACAGAAAAAAAAGAAAAGCTCTTCATCCATAGCCACCAAACCAGTCAGTACTTTTTGTTAGCATGTTTTGTTTCAGTTAAATGTGTGTGTTTCCACATACTATAACAGAAAAACCCGAAGCTACTGCATACTTTCCCCAACTATGCCGTTCGGATCCGGCGTTAAACTGTAGATCCCATATACCTGTGAGACACTCCGTAACACGCACACCACGGGTATATGCGGAGACGGTACAAACCAGTTGTACGACTGAAGGACCCAATAATGATAATAATAATAATTGCATACTATACAAATTAATTTTTTACAAATTAAAAAATTTTACACTTTTTTCAGTAAACAGTTTGAAACAACTTTATGTAAATAGCTGCTTTTTCAAAGTAAGTTCCATTTTGAAATTACTGCCAACTATGCCAAGATGCTTGTGCTGTATTGTAATATGAGATAATCCTCAGCTTCTGGATATTCTGATAGCATAAGACAAGCAAGTGTTGTGGTGCGAGTCATTTACAATTAGTGCTACAAAAGATAATCATGCCAAATGTGATGCATTGACATATCCACACTGTGATATGTTATTTGTTAACAAAAGAACAAAGTGCTGCTAAAAGTTGCAAGGAAATTTTGTGTGGTTTATGGGCCAGTCGTTATAAGTATTAATAAAGTTGGGTAAATGCGAATGCGAATGCACAAAATACACGAAAACCAGCAATTCAATTATTAAATTTCTTAATGTATCACAATTGATAATTTATTATACTCTGACAGGGAAGCCTCATTAAAAATTTTGTGTCGAAAATGTTAAGAGAAACATGCAGGCAGCCACGTTGGGCTTCATGGCAATTTTTTTTGCATTTTGAAATTAAGGGCAAGGGATATTTGAACACGTCACTGGAAATGAAAGCTTGATTTCCTCTAATGAAGTTGCCCAGATTGTAGTACTTGAGATATCACCGAGTGATTTGTAAGACGAACTGAAGAATGGCATAACTGGAGTAAAGAAGCTGTTTAAACAATATAAAAAAAGTGTGAAAGTCGATGATCAAAAAATGAAGTCTGTTGAATGTGTTGGCTGTTAATAAACCATTTTCATCACTTAATATCGTCATTTTATTTCAAAATAGACTTTACTTACCATACACTAAAATACAAACATTTTTACAAAATGATTTCAATTTTGGAACATCAAAACAATGGGTAAAATATGTATTTTCAACTTTCCACTAAGGTAAAACACTATACTGGTGGCAATTTAGGAATGAATGAGTGTTGCCATTTTAATAACACAACTAAAAAAACTATAAAGCACTACTGGTAATCATTTTGTGCAAGTGTAACAACTAAGGTTACATACAAGGCGCTGAGAAGAGTGCCATGTTACCACAGTGAACTCTATCATTCACTACTAATGGTGCGAACTACAGTACACCTTGAAATTGATGATACTTTTATAACTGCTTCATTTTTTCATATTTGATTTTACAGTTCAATTATTCTGAACTGGCGACTGTGCAGCACTGCAACTACAAAAACAGCCAGGACTGACCCCTACATAAAATTTTTAATACACAATATACACGAAGCAAAATTAGTTAAAGTGCAAAATTTCAATTATTTTATTACTGTTTTCTCAAAGCAACTGAAAATGTACCAAATTACAAATTACAACCAAACAAGTTTCCATGTGTTATCATGTGTTTTTGAGTATAGCAACATAAAAAAATAGGTTTTTTTTAGATGTAGGGTTACTTGACATGGTATGATTTATTACTCTGTTGTACTGAACTATTTTGCCCAACAAAGTATAGTCCCTGGCAGTGAGGCATATTGGGGGGGGGGGGGGGGGTTTAAATCCCAGAATGATAAAGAAACGAAATGTAAAAAATTTTAAATAATGTGCTAGTAAAAATGTAGTCATGTCAGTCGAATTAAATAATTAACGTAAATTAGTTATGTATGAACATTTTCAAACAAATACATCGTACCAACAAATATCAAAACAATAAACATCATAGGGGTCGTGCAATAATCACGTGAGGCTCGAAAGGGGGGGAGGGGTTCGGAAAAAATCACAAAATATCACAAGGGGGAGGGGGTGTAGTGAGATGTCACGTGTATCTGTTTTTTCGTTATTAACTTAAAGCGTGCCAGCGGTGTGGACTGTATTTCTGTACAAAGAAGAGTGTTAAGGCACATGTAAAGTCATGTCACAAGCAACCTAATAATCCGAGCAATAATACTTCAGAGATGCACAATGTTCGTCCTTCACGTATCCTTACGCGACGATCGATCGCTACATCGAGAGAGATTCTCTGCGTAGTGCGCGAAAATGATGACGCCGAGTGGCTTGATGAGACTGACGTTGATCTTCAACAAAGCACAATGCCAACAGCTGATTTGCAAGATACCTATCCAATTGTTAGTGTTGAAGAAAGTCTCGCTAATCCATGGTCCGAGGACAATATTCATTAAATATATTCATGTACCAGTACTAATATATGTTTTTCACAAGATTACACATTTCCTTTATTATTTTTATGCCAGTCAGAAACAACCTGCAACCTTAATGTCTGTCTGGATATTTTTATCACGGTGCTTAATTTTCCAGAATTAAATTAGATTATACCTGTATTTAAAGATAATATTCTGAAAATGTTTAAGATACTTTGTACCAAAAAAATACACGTGATTTTGGGTTGGGGGGGGGGGTTAGTCTAAAACCTCACCACATATCACCAGGCGGGAGGGGGGGTTAAAAAATTGCTAAAAAAACATCACGTGATTATTGCACGGCCCCATATATACAATGCAATTGTGAAACCAATTACGTCATATGGGTGTGAAATATGGCCAATAACACAAATAACAGAAAAGTTGTTGGAGGCTACTGAGCTGGATTATTGGTGAAGAGCGTCAAAACTAGAAAAAGTAAGAAACGTCAGAATCCAGGAGATAATGGGGGTACAGTGCTCTATTGTTGATGACATAAAAACAAAACAGCTAAGATGGTTTGGACATGTGCAAAGAATGCCGGATAATCGACTCCCCAAGCAAATTTTGGGATGGGCACCATATGGTCGTAGGCGAAGAGGAAGACCTAGGTTGAATTGGAGAGAAGGCATCAATCGGGCAATGAGAGACCGGGAATTGGAAGAAGAATCTTGGTTGGATCAAGACCAATGGAGACTAGGAATCGGTAGACGTAGGATAACGTTATAAACCGATTTATATATATATATATATATATATAATTTTCTATATAAGTAACTCGATGTTTCTTGCAGTAATTATATAATTTGTGATGTTTTCAATTTGTTTCTTCTGCAAGTAGTATAATTTTGTATATTTTTTTCTTTTTTTTTATATTCTTAAAAAAAATTATACTACTTATAACTTATATATATATATGAACATTTTCAACTGAGGTTAAGGTTAAATCCCGTTAACTGTTTGCCCCTCCCCTTAAATACGCCCCTGCTGATTTGTATGACCTCCTTAATAAAATGTACAGCTAAACACATTTGCACACCCTGCAGCGCAATTTTGAAATGTTTGTTTATAAGGGCCTGCAGTGTCCATTTTATGAAAACCTTTGAACCACTTCTGGCAGAATGAGTAGAGTGACCATCTGCTGCAAATTTACTGACACATATACACTGTCTGCATATAATGGGATAAAATTTGTACCAGTTTCCTGGCATTATTTATGTTCTAAAGTTAAGATGTCATCCTTATTGTTTCGTGACTTAACTGAATTTTAGATATGCATTAATGTAACCCTTATTGATTACACTTATCTTCTTGATTACAAGAAAATAAATAGCATTTTTGTAGTATTATTCACAAAATCTAAACCCTTCCAAGAACCTGCCCCAGGAGAAAATACTGGATGGTGCACTGATAATTATATAAATTACATTCATGAAAAGTTTTTTTTTTGCCCCTAAGTTGGCTCACTCTTTCTGAGGTAAAAATGGATGGCTCAGGTAATAACATGCCCCCACCTTAGGCATGGTGTAGGGTTAGCCATACTACCTTACTTTTATGATTAATAGCTTACTCAGGCAGACTCCCTGACTCACATAAATTACTTAGGTGGTACAAAAGGTATTATTATTAGTGATGCAACAGTAGTTAATGTTACATGTATAGTATCAATATATAAAAAATTAATTGTACACCATAAGAAAAATAATTTAATTATATTTTAATTAAAGTACATACAAATATTATAACACACACACACACACACACACACACACACACACACACTTGACATGATAATAACAAATTATTATTAGCGTGCAACAGTAGTTATGTTACATCTATAGTAATAATACGCATATATACAAAATTTAATTATAAGAAAAATTTAAATTTAAGTATAAGAAAAATATAATGAAGTACATATAAATATTACACACACACACAGACACACGTATGTGTATATATTTAATATATAAGTAAATATAATAATATCCTGAATAAAATAAATGTTGCATATCATTTATTCAATTAATGTTTCTGTATCCAAAGTGAATTTGTTTCCTGAGATAATTGCAATGTCCTTAAAATCAATTCAAATGCGCTGTTCCTATTAAGTAAGGTAGTGATTTGTAACCTGTAACAACAGCTGATTGGTTTCATTTAATGACTTCTACGGAAATGAAATGAATGAAGGGTAGGAGTGGAAAGAGTCAAGTCAATCAATAGGTATAGCCAGGCAGTCACTGATACAAAACCAACACAAGTTGTATATATTTCGCAGAATTTATTGCTTATCAGTAGGAACTTGTACAAAAGGGGGGAAAACATATCATATAAGTTAAGGACCGTAAACATGCGATCCAACCATCAAACAATACAGAAACATACACTACTTGGAAGCAGTTTGCATTGTCCTATTGCTTTGCAGTTATTTTATTTTGTAAATTTTCTTGATAAAATCTCAAAAAACTTTACATAATTTCTTGCAGTATTATAGAATTAAAAGACTTTTTTTTTTTCAAACATATCAAATTTTTAAATTTACAGTGCGACATACAATTTAATGTTGGTGGTTTCAAACTGCACTGCTAATGAAAAAATAAAATTCACAAATTTTAACTCAAAAAGGAAATAAGTGGTCAGTTATTGCTAAATTCATCTGTATGGACTCACAAATATAAGATGTACTCTACAAAGAATCATATCATATTACGAGTGTCACAACTCACAACCCTCAGAACTTAACATCACTGTAGCATCTATTTCATTCCCATTTTCTCTTCCTCTTCTCCTCTGGCTTAATCCCGCCTCACGAGTTTTCTGTACTGATTTTTCCTCAAGATTTATTAATACCTACTATGTGCACCCTGTTCCCCTTTATGACGTTTACATTAAACTTTTTGACTGTTTTTTGTCTTTTACAAATTTGTCTTCTTTCATTCTTAAACTTGTTTAGCCCTTTTGTTTGGTACAAAAATCAAACCTCAGTTGGGTCACAATAACCATCACTATTTTTTTTATAACCCACGTTAATGGAATTGATGTGATATAGGTAGACCAAGGAAGAGACGGTTTCAGTGAAGTCGGAACAGTCTGTAGGCCTATACCTTGACATGGAGAAGAAGTTAACAGAATATGGAAAATTTTACTCAAAATGCTTTTTTTCTTAAATAAAATAAATTCACAGTTAAACTTTCGGTTAAAATCATTATTACTTACTAAGAACATTATTGTTATAAACTTCCAAAATGTTAGAAAAAGTAAACAATATATAACCTATAACCTACCACCCTTTAATACTACAAAATAAAACTAATATTTTACCTCTACTAAATTTTACCAATCTAAAATTTACATAGAAATTTAGATTAGGTTTTATTTTATCTTATAATATACAATAAACACACGTTCACTTCCGTTACATCTATATAACTTAGTATGTCCTACACTTTTACTAAACTACACCCTGTATTTCACCCTATGGAGCTGAAACAGACATTATATTAGTGAGGCATTTCATACAGGCGATATATTCCACGGCCTGAAATATTTAAAAACAATACGACTTGACTGAGAGTAATCTGCCACTGAATTATGTTTAAAAACAGAATTATCACTGTTGCACACCACTATAGAAAAATTATTCCGATTATGATTAAAATTATTCCATTGGAATAATTTTTCTATAGTGGTGTACAACAGTGATAATTCTGTTTGTGATTATAACCACTAACACAACTTTCTTCATTAAACTTCTGATTATGTTTAAGTTACGTACAGGCCTTTTTTAGGTACAGTTTGTTCAACCAGACACCTGGTTTTATATACTCTGAATTGCAAAACTCAGTTGGACGAGAGCATGTTAATTTCAAAAACTTGGAAAGTCATTTAAAATCACATACATCATAATAATCATAACAAAAGTATAAGCCATTTGTAGAGAGAGCACGAAAACATTACACTCTAGTGGTTTTACAGCAGAAAGCTGAATGTGCCAGACAACAGTGTTTGCAACTGTTCCATAATTCAGTTAAATATTAATTGGTGTGTGTGCTATCAATTAGGCGAAGAATTCTTTCTAACTCAGCAATGTTAGCTGCTTTGCGGCAGAGGGTTTAGGAACGTGTCCAAGTTTTGAAGATTTATCATCATCACGTCTGTCATTATCATTACAGATGGACACTGTTGTCATAATGATCTTACGATCTTGGTATCATCATTTAAGCATGCGCTGTTACATGTGATTACTGTTTTTAAAAGTTTTTAGTTGTAAATATAGTTTTCTGGTGAATTTAAATAAATAATCTGTATTAAACTTTACTTTTTGTCTTTTACATTTTTGTTTATTTATAACTTTGTTTATTCTTTAATTATAACAATATCACACCGTTTTCTTATTTGAAGTACAGTGCAGATATCTACAATTATTCAGTGATTCTGATATTCACACAAATGTAATAATATTATTAACCGAGGTAATGGTAGCACAATTCAAAAAATTCAAATCAGAAGTTGTCACCAACAGCAGTTCACAATCAGAATGCAACAGCAGTGTCACCAAGGATAAAAGATTACAGCCACCAAGTTAAACTATATCATAATACACGAGAGACTTGAAATTAAATTTTTTTTATAGATAGTTTTGAATTTTTAGGCACTACTATTAATGTAACAATCTAAATATTGCAAATAAAACCATGATTATATCTATTACATGCAACAACTGTAACACATCAAACACAGAATGATTTACATAACAATACACTGTTTCAGTAAAGTTATAGTTCACTCAAGGCTACATCGAACCTTCTAATTATCAGCAACAATCAGCTTAATGGATGCATCACACTTAGAACTGGAGTTTATGTTACAGTGCGGTTGGCAAGTTTCACACATATGCACAACCAAACTAAACTGTCAAACAGTTATTGTGCTGAGTAGGCATACAGTTTTCTTAGCCACCTTTCATCTATGCAACAGGTTCAATTTAACATGTTAGTACATTCTTTTGTCATGTCTGTTTAAAGCTTTATGTTAATCAACAGCATTAGTTAAATAGGTCTGCATTATTTTAGACTTCTCCCAGAAAATTGTTGTACTTGATCACCACTGTTCACGAGAATATATAATCTTTTAGCTGTGAATAGGATATGTAGGCGCAATAACTGGGTGGCACCCATATTACCGACTACCCAACTTAACACTGATGTAACCCAACAAGTACCTAAATATATCCTTGGTGTATTTTTTTTACCAACCAGACTCTGTCATATATGTTTATGTATTATATCATAAAATAATCTGTTGTTGAAAATATTTTTGAATAGCTGTAAACATTTTGTTTGCAACTTAGTGTGTGTGTGTTAAAGGAAAAAATTAGTTTAATACTTCTAACATACCGTACATCAGACTTTAAAAAATATCAAATTGGTGGTTTTTAATTTTAATAAATTTGAAAAATACTGTTCAAGTCAAACACGTTTCCACATGGACTCTTATACTGAGTAAAGAACGAATAGGATACAATAAACTGGCCTTAAATTTTAGATTATTATGTAACTTTACAAAAGAGCTGGCTGTATGTCAATAGTGCTCATGAAAAAGAAGCAAAAAGTAAATATAGAAAAATAAACACCAAAAATTACCGTTTCATGACAGAAAAAAGTAATAAAATATTTTAATATTTTCAGATAGAAAATATGTTCTATAAGTGAAATGATATAGTGGGTCTAATGTGCATACACTTTTGGTGATAAGCAAGTAGGAGGTATCTGTACAAATGAACATTACTCTATCTACCGGGTGTGGCAATCCATAAATTTCATGAGTAATCTCCACTAAGTAAAAAATCTAAAGTACTGTGCCTCTATACTTCATACTTGCCATGCCTAGCCTAATTATATGTACATCTATCACAATTGTGTATTTTTTTTCATGAAATTATGGAACATCTGGTTTAGCAATAAACTGTGCACTGTATTCTGGATCTGCTGGCAGAATTGGTTGTATCTCTGATTTCAGATCTTTATACTCAATAATAGTGAACTTTTCGTTAATGGCTGCAGTGTCTTTACAATCATACAAAGCCACTGCGGCAGAATGCAGTTCATCTATAAGTATTTCCTGAAACAGCCAGCCATTCTGCTTTACTCCATGTACATATAACTCTGTATCATTTACATACTCCTCATTACTTAAGTTCAAAGTATTTATTCTAAAATTTAGAGTTTTTAAATCGATACCGTTTATACCAATTCCTGTTGCCTTTGTGTAACTTTCTTTCAAACACCAATAGCGATAAAACAACTTCATCTTTTCACTGTCACTAACTGGTAAATTAAGACTTTTCATTTCCTCTTCAGAAAAATGTCTTGACATCAAGCGGAAAAATTCCGGAACTTCACAACTCCTTTTCTTATCATTTTTCATTACATCAATTCCTAACTTTATGTCCCCCGTGTGTCCTGCTAAAACTACAAAATCACCACTGTGCGATATATTAAAATGTACATTTTTAAATTGGTCAGAAAGAAAATACGGTTTATTGGTTTTTGAGTCTCGTAAAATGATAATGTCTCTCCAACTGAGTCCCGTAACATTTACTAAAAATTTTCTTATCAACAATCGTCCAGCCATTGCTGATTTTCCATCACGGCGGAAAACAAATTTACCAATCCTCTCTTTTTCCTCACGCTGAATTCCCGATGACATCAGCAGCCAATCAGATTCAGATGGATTCCAGTTTCGACAATTAAAGGCCCAGCGAGCACTACTAATTTTTGCTATGTTAGCCATTGAAAGTTTTAGTTTTTCCATTTATCTAAATACCACAACAATGTCACACACTACACGATCTCTTCTTCAAGGCTAGACTTCAGAGTCACAAGGAATCCTTAGTCGTCACCTGAAGCAAGAGAAAAATTACTGTCATACTTTCAAAAAAGTTTTTCTTTTCCATTACAAAAATTGTTTTAAGACTATCACTTTTAATGAAGCAAACAACTGTACTGTCTGACACTATCAAAATCTTCATCAGAATTTACAAATTTTTTAATGAAGAATATTCATTTATATTGTAAATTAAAAATTATCTTTTGGCATCATAAATTATAATTAGAGGCACTTGAAAAGAATTACAAAAAAAATAACCAAATAATTGTAAAAATCTGAATTAGCTGACACTGAATTAATTTTAAGTAATTTAATTATGAACATGAATTTAATATGACAGCAGCTGTGTAAACTATAGTCTATGAATTGTAGGCCTACACATTTAATCACGCTGAAATATACACAGTATATATTATGTTAATAAAATTTGTATTTTTGTAGCATTTCGTATTAGTAGCAAATTGGTGGTGTGTTTTGTTGTGGTTTAGGATAAATGAAGTTTCTCAGGCTTGGACAATCCAAGGCATAAACAAACCCACGAGAAGCAAACATATCTTGTTTGGATAAGCATGTATTGCTGAACATGTTTATATTGATAATAAATGAAACCAAATAGATACATTATATATTTGATACATTACAAATAGAGAAAGCAATAGTTAACACATAAACATGCACAATTGAACTTATTATAGCTTTAATTTCTTTTTAAAGTGAATTAATGTTTTTTTGTGTGTGTGAAACACCTGTTTTCTTTCTTTTTAATTGAGTACTTTATAAGGTGTAAACAGTATAAAAAGTATTTTTTTTTTATAAAATTGAATAATTTTCAAAGCTTTAACAAGATGTTACTGACCCCATTGTGGCAACACTCCATGAGATAAGAATTTAAATCCAGGGATACTGAACTCGCATTATCATATCAATGTTTTCAGAAAGACATGTCGCTTTCCATTTTACAACAAATTCTCTTAATTTATCGCTTACCCATAGAAATTTCCAAACTGAATATTTCCAAATTAATTAATTAAGTATCATAAATACAGTTATTTAAAAGGATTAAATCACTAACAGCCAATACAGAGTCGGAGGTGGTGGTGGGGGCTCTTCTGTTAATTCTACTGTACCAATGACTTCAGACATTAGTGAAATTTACTGCATCCTACTGTCATGACAAAAGTGAAAAGAGTGTAACAGAAATCAAAGAACTTCCTGAAATTGTGTGCAAGGTCTTTTCCTGCTTCCTGTATTTTGCATCTGAGTAATACATTCCATATTATAAACTCATATTTCTACACTTTTTATGTTAAAACTGCAAAGCCTTAAAAACAGAAATTCTGGTAGCAATTTGAAAAATATTTGCTATTTGGCTCTTGTGAAACATGTAAAATAACTTTCATACCACAATACTTATTTTAATAACATCATTAAAAAATGTAATTTCCCAACTTGAATAATAATTGAACAGTAATGGGTTGTCACAACAATTTTTTTAAATTAAAATGGTGAATACTCTTAGCCATCTGAAGACTCAGAATACATGAGCTGAAGGGAGGGTGAGGAAGAATAACAATTAGCGGGGTGACTGGATGGGTGGATAAAACAATGGAAATAATTTGGGTAACTATCAGTAGCACCTGAGACTTAATTTTCTAATTAAGCTACTTTTACTTGCAATCAAAATATCCTGATATATCCACCCATCCTAACTGTAAACAGTCTGGCACTCAAGGTTAAGTGCTACGATGCATCAACTGTGGAAGTCATCTTCAGCGGAGTAGTTTTGGTCCTGATTAGTTGGCTCTTCCTTCAGTATCTGGTCACTTGCACAGACTTGACATCCAAACCAAAGTGAAAATCACATCACTGAAGATGACTTCTACGGCTGAGGCAAAACAGCTGGCATTTGTAATTTCCAGAACTTAACCTAGAAACTTTTAATATTAAATCATTCTGGCCATGAAAGTTTGTATTATTTTTATGGTTGTTAAAAGACGACAGCATGTATGAATCTACAGAAAGGGTAGAAACATTATGGTACGTAGTAGTAACATTGCATGGTAAAGTGACTTTGTTCTACAGCAATGATGTATCAGTGCTGTACTGGCTTTATTATTTCACTTTATAAGTTACCTACATTTACTAGTTCATTATTACAGAAGTTTGTGAACTGTAAATAATTATTATCGAATTTATAAAGAAAAATTGTTGAAGAACTCCATGTTGAGTCAAGGTGTTTTGCTATATTTGTTTATGATTGCTCTCTATGTAACGCTATTTTTTTTCTCAATCTTGATAAATTTAGAAACGTGTATTGGCTGAAAACAGTAGCATTCCTTAGTAGTCACATAAAATGTTTACACCTAATGTCATTTATTAATAACTATAAGACACACATGGTATGAAAAACTTCACATTTTATAAATACTGTGTAACGTTCATAAACAACAAAAGGCAATATATTGTAAATTCAGTACTACAACTTAGGTTTTTTTTACAAACAATGGCCTACAAATGCAATAAACAGATAAACCATATACAAACAACAATTCAAGTTTATTTTCAATTTGATTCTAGTTTGTATTTGTGTTTTGTTTGTTCGTACCCAACTGGCTTTTCAAGACATCAATAAGTATGAAATATCTTTGCAATACTTATTTAGTTTTTGATAATACTTATTACTAATAGTGCACATAAGCAAACACATTTTTACAAAACTTTGTAGTACTCAACATGCCTGATTTGATTTAAAAACCTTTTCCTACATTTTACAATAAATATTATTAAGATCATGGCATTCAAACAGCTAAGTTAACTGCCTTGTATCATAAATCGGACTTCAGGGTGTGTCTGGGTGTAATCTATTGTCTTCTTTTTGATTTTAAATTTTGCGTACAAATTTATCTGAGACTTGCCTGGGCCAGGGATGACAGGATGTTCAAACCAAACCAATGGGAAGACTGACAACTAAAAATCTGATTACACTTCTATGGCAATTAACATGAAAAATATTGGTTAGAATATAGCATCACCCAGAGACAATATTTTGTTTTTTATATTAATTATAAAAGACAGTATTGTCTTTTTTAATATGATAATGTAATAAAAAAGATACTGGTTTTGTTAATATGGGGTTTACAGACGGATTTAAAAACATATTTCATTTAATATGTTTTGTAAATAACAAGGTAGGCCTACCTACAGCACACCAGCATGGAATGAAAAGAAACCATTATACAAAGAAAAATAAACAAATTAATGTTAATCTGGAAAAAAAACAGGAACCATTCATTCTGTACTATGCAGTAACTCACAGAAAAATTATATGCAGGTTTTCTATATTCAACGATTAACACATCAATGCTTATTAAATTCTACCTTTTTAAAAATGTCTGACTACTTTTATATGTAACGTACACACCTAGGCAACCTACTAGAAAAATGTAGCTCAAGTTGTAAAATTACACTACCTATGCTTATAATCATAACCCAAACTAACGTAGTTTTTCTATTTGTTAACTGACAAGATTACAAGTTAATACAAATTCTTAATACCACAAAAATGAGAACTCAATTTTGGTGTAAGCAAATGAGGATAACTGATAACTATCAAATCAAAATTATTAAATTCTCTCAGGCTATTATTGTGTATGTTATCAGTACAAATATCATAACATGTTTCCTTTGCTGTACCAATCACTCCCCTCACTCGTGATAGCAGTCTCAAAGTCAAGTCTGTAAATTCGTCCTGGGAAGAATATACTCCAAATAGATTTTTCTACAATATAGACTTTTATTTACCTTTTACCATGAAAGAATATGTTTATCAACTTTTATGAGAAAAAAACTATGCTTTCGATATGTTTTACAGGAAATTTAATATCATGAAATCTACTGTCCATGCAGAGATGCTGTGGTATTCTTTCATCTTAGAATAAAAGCTGTTATTCTCACACCACAAATTTTTTATTATGATTCAACTGTTTCAGTGGTGTTCATCGTCATCCTCAGTCTGACTGCTCTGAACACTGTTATGTTCAAACTGAAGCCTGAGTCTTGTGTCAACATTCAAAACAGTCTGGCCAAGCATTGTAGTAAACCTCTCCAAAACAAAATTTACCACTGCAATAATAAATTAGTGGCAACTTGTGTCTTTTATTCTAAAATTTGATACTAATAAACCATTTCTACGGTATTATAAGGAAAAATATTAAATAAAATACGATATAATCCTCCACTTAATAATGAAAATATAAAGTGTTGCACTATTCTGTTAAAATCACACTGTAGTCCCAAAAGTAGTTCATTTGTCATCAAATTATCTAAAATAAGGTTACAATACATCCGGGTCAATCCATATCAAATCATACAGGCATTGTTGCTCAACATTTTTAATTTTTGTAAAATTGTTACTTCTTGTACCTTTATGAATTCCAAACTATCATTAAAATTTTTTTTGGAAATTCTTTTTTTTTGGTGGCCATTTTTGTTTGTACAAATTGCTCGTTTTTCACAAAAAACATGTTTTGCGGAATATCTTGTAACTCTCTTATTTATAAAGATATCAAAACAAATAAAAAACCAAAATGTTCAGCATGAAATGGACTACAATATTTGTTTAAACTATTTTCTCATAAGTATAGAGGAAGTTAGTCAAATAAAATTTAAAAAATAAAATTAGTCAACGATTAAAATGCAATTTTCGAGGGCAATATTTTTCATGAAAGAAAAGAGACTCACCTTGATTATTTTTTTCTGTCAAAGTTATCTTATAACACTACTTGGAACTTCAGTTTCATCCATGAGAGTTATGTCCTTTTTTTCTAGAGCCCTTCAAAGATGGCGGATAGTCCGTTTTTAGCCATTTTCATTGCCACATATCTTAAAAGGGACTGAGTGAAAACATTTGAAATTTTTACAACAAACACTTCTTTCCAACACAAACATGCTGTATAAATTTCATCACTGAGACTCAACTAGTTTAGGAGTTGCAGAGCATCAAAGTTGGGTGAAAATGTGCTGAGTACTTTCGCAGTTTATAATGGTCATAATATTTTAAATTATTTTTTTTTACAACACATATTTCTTTCCAATAGCAACATATCATAGAAATTTATAACAGACGCAATTAGTTTTAGAGTCTCAGAGCATCAAAAATAATAAAAGAACACATTAATATTGTTCATACGTGAGAAGGATAGACAATAAAAAACTTAGTTTGCTGTTAAAAAATTATATTTAATCTCAAATTAAACTTACTGGAGTTAACATTGTGTGACCAATATTACGTTAAAAATGAACTGTTATGAGGAGTCACAACAACCAATCATAATTTTAATATTTTCTCAAAATATTAAATATTGATGAAATTTTGTTACACAACTTCTCTGCTATATTATATGTTCTTCCAGACATGGTTGTTAATTCTAAGGGGGTTATTTTTCTTAAAACATTCCTTATGGGAACCCAAACAATGTCACTTTTTGATAATTTAAAAGATGATTAGGGTGAAAGAAGTGAACCAAAACATCGTTGTTTTCTTCATTTTTATCTTTGACTGTTCCAATCCACCATTCATCTCCATATATGCAAGCAATGTTATCTTGGATTCCTAAGGAATTTGTGTTAGTAAACTGAATAGATGTTTGATGGTCATCAAATTTGTCTGATTTTGATGTAGGATAACATCTTATTTTGTTATCACTTAAAGGAACAAACCGATGGTAATTTCTTGTACCTTTCACCTGCAAGCAACATTCAAACCTCTTTTTAAGTTTTTCTTCTGTGTTCTATATTTCTTCTGATGGAACAAATATGTTTTTTACTCCTGTTATTTTATCTTGGCAAAATTTAAACATGTCTATTGGCGTCAAAATCTGGTCTTTGTAGGGCCTTTGCAAGCTTGCCCTTGTCACCTCTCGCTTTGTTGTGCCTCCAATTCCATCGCAAGAGTTTTTACCGTGGGAAGAAGCAAAGAAGTTCCACTTGGCATATATTCCAAAATCATTTATGTGTTGGCACACATTGACGAAGTTCTTCTTATTCTTATATTGGCTACTGGCATCATCACTAAAATATATCATCTTCTTAACGTCAGGTAGTACACTTTTAATCTCATTAATTAGATGTTGTTGAAAAGTGTGTACAGTAGTAGTATCGTGTGAAAGGCTATCACTTATTACACATATGCTCTTACAGCAAATTTTGTCTTCTTTTTTGAAGTAAAAAACAAATGGATGCAGAGAAGCCTGTGAGTTTGTCCAGTGGAAGCTTTGAATTTCATCCTGAACAGTGAAGGTGTAATTTTCTGAAAAGTCTCCAATAATTAAACATTCACAATCATCAACAAGGTTTTCTTGAAGACACTGAAATAATTAGATTGAACTTTTGAAATAAAATGGTGTGACTTTAAAGACATGAGTTTGTCTACCAGTGAAGTCATAAACTCATCGCTTGGTTGGATGTGTGTAATAAGTTCAGCTCTATCAGGTTGCACCCACTGTTTAAATGAAATTTTATCCGGCAAGTTGTCAATTTCATTAAATAAAATCTCCTGTAGGGCTTCTGGTCCAGGACTCTCTTTACAGTCATTCAGCATACACTCTTCTTTTTCACTGTCACACACAAGAAAATCAATCAAATCTCTGTAGCTTGTATTCCGCTTAGCTCCTTCGATCATCAATTTAATGTTCTGATGATATCTGCATACACAAACACTGTGAGTGCCAGATGAACCTGGCAGAACGCACCATTTTGGTCCCAGAGAACAGAACATTGACCGACCATCTTTGAAGGGCTCTAGAAAAAAAAGGACATAAGTCTCATGAATGAAACTGAAGTTCCAAGTAGTGTTATAAGATAACTTTGACAGAAAAAAATAATCAAGGTGAGTCTCTTTTCTTTCATGAAAAATATTGCCCTCGAAAACTTCATTTTAATCGTTGACTAATTTTATTTTTTTAATTTTATTTGACTAATTTCCTCTATACTTATGAGAAAATAGTTTAAACAAATATTGTAGTCCATTTCATGCTGAACATTTTGGTTTTTTATTTGTTTTGATATCTTTATAAATAAGAGAGTTACAAGATATTCCGCAAAACATGTTTTTTGTGAAAAACGAGCAATATGTACAAACAAAAATGGCCACCAAAAAAAAGAATTTCCAAAAAAAAATTGTAATGATAGTCCGGCATTCATAAAGGTACAAGGAACTC
The DNA here is from genome assembly GCA_034769895.1 of Magicicada septendecula. Classification (NCBI taxonomy): domain Eukaryota; kingdom Metazoa; phylum Arthropoda; class Insecta; order Hemiptera; family Cicadidae; genus Magicicada; species Magicicada septendecula. The sequence continues at coordinate 215,253,559 of CM068373.1, forward strand.
CTGGTAAAATTTTTACAAAAATTAAAAATGTTAAGCAACAAATATTATTTCAATTGTATGATATGAAATGGATCGACTGTTATCATCCTGTAAAACGCTATAAGTTTATATATCAAAATGGTCAGTTTACTCACACTTCTAAAGCATGTGTTCATGCTGTGTGTTCAGATCTAGGGTGTTGTGTCTTCAAATCTAGGGATCTATAAATGCTATGTATTCATCAATGTACTGGGCTGGGCACAATGCTACACTTTGCTATTATGTGAGACGTATCATAATAAGCTTTGAGGCCACTGCGGTATTGCCAGTGTTTGCAACAGACCTCCCCTCCCTGCCTTTGCCTACGCATAACCAAGTGTAATGTGCGACAACGCTGGAAGGCGAGGGGTGGGGAAGAGCTGTTACTATTGCATAACCTTGAAGCTTATTATAGTACGTCCCTTACTATAGTGGTATACAGTATGGCAAAATAATGCAGCCTGGCCTATATTGGCCCTAAATCAAGACAAGGATGTACAAGAATTAACTTAAAGTTTACTGATAATATTAAATAAAAACAGTGTATGTAATACAATTTTGTTCATATGGTAACTACTTTTAACATTCTTTTAAAACTACTTTAAAACTATGGACATCTACACTCATACGAGTAAACAGAGGATAAAGATTATATCCGACCTGATACAGTAAAAATCCACTCCACTCAATACTTACTAATATAATCCATATCTTAATAAAATCTCTTCCTTGTTCTTATAATATTATGGTGATGTTAAAATCAATAATAATCAGCTATGCTGATATATAAATAAAACAAGTGACTTGATTCATGCAAACAAAATAAAAAAAAGACTATAAAGAAATATTTAATCATGAGAATAAGTAGTGCTTACCAGATTACCAACATTCTAACTACCTAAATACACAGATGTCCAGTATAATTTAATTTATTAATTTATGGAATTATACAATCCATTAGAATTTAATTTAAAAAGTACAACATGTGGATACATGTAGGCAGAGTAATGCATTAACTGAGAAGAAGATTCAGATCAGAAACTGTACAGAAGTAATGACGGTAGAAATCAATGGAGATGACTGAGCTGGAGGTGCAGCTGTAGCTCCATACAGTAAGGGGGTATCCAAAGTCACAATAAATACATTACTTTAATTAAATATCACAACTCTAATTAAAAAAAATCTATCAAATTCTACACCTGGAATTTTCTACCAAAAATTCAGAAGTCACAAGTATTACATTCTTTATAAACAATCAGTACCAGAAGAAGCACTCATGTTTTATAAATGCAGTCCGCATAAAATAAACGTTTGTATATGTTCACAAACATAATTGATGTTACTAATTAAAAAATCCGAGCTTATTAAGAATATCTGTCTACACCTTTAATATCAAGCAGCATGATAAAATTCTGTTCAAGTTCAGAGTAATGTGATTCATTTGTATTAAATCAATTAATCAAATACACTAACCTTACCAACAGTCATGGAAAATTGGTAAGTTATGTATTATAGGCCTCTTTAATTATTTAATCCATCAGCTTTGTTAAATAATAAAAACACTTAACAGGTTCTACACTGTAAACAACACACACACACACACACACACAAGTATACATTTGCTTACCATCAAGTCTTGCATTTTCTGGCCCTCTTTCGGAAAGAGAAGATGTGGCTTTTAATACAGCTTTATCAAGGAGAGGTTCATTACAGTCGTAATCTAAAACACACACACATAAATAAATGAGTTTATATAAGATACTATTTTCACAAGAATTCTTACTATAGTGCGAGCAGTAAAGCATACATGAAAATAAGCAACTGATGTCAAACCAATAAAACTTGGGATAATTTCCATTTATATTTTCAACATATTATTGGTAATATATTTAGCCATTTTCTTCGAGTTACAGAAATAAATGGGTATTAATAATTGTTTATTTTAATATTACATTACAAACAGGAACTGTAGAATAAAAGCTAAGATGACAAAATAAACGTATCTGGTTACTTTTAAAAATCAAATTAAAAACTCATATTATTTTATAACAGAAAATTATATATGTTCAAATACGTTTTTATATTTTTACTGGTTCTGTCCATGATATCTTTTAGTAGTTACATAAAACTTAATATGGTATCAAACATATATAATTCAAACCCTATTACAATGGTGTAGAGAATGTTTTCAATATTTTAATTCTGCATAAATTTCTTCTCCTCTTTTTGATCTGCGTCAATCTAACCCCATCCCCCATGTTTTCCCTGATCTTTCCAGTATTCTTACCACAGCAAGCATAGTCCTATAAAGTTGGAAACATTATTTGCCGGGTTATTACATGGCAAATAATGTTTCCAACTTTGTTGATCCCAGCCTTAGAAACTATATTATCATATACTTCAAAATTATATAAAATCAATATTTTAAAATGTCATTACACTGCCAACTGCTAATGACACCTAACACCATTCAGGTCATATTTATATATAATTCTCACAGGTCTGCATAGTTTGGGTTTGGATGTCAAACTCAATATTGTTTTCATTCTGAACCATTATATTTTATAACCATTTTTACGTTTTCAATTTAATTTCAAATTTCTGGTCAGACTAATCCTTCAAAAAACCTACACCAGGCTAACTGCAACTCCCATGTTGGTCTGTTCATGGTACTCAAAACTACTACACTTGGTAAATGTTACATTTTGATTGTGGATGTTCTCAGAAGTGGTGAAGGAATGAAAACGGTAGTTAATTTGCTTCAAATTCCAAGAGAGTATTTTCAATTAATTCAAAATTACAACTGTATCATAAATATTGCTAGTAACACCTTTTAAAGTGATCTTATACAATTTCCTCTGCTTCAACATTAATGAATGCACCAACAAAATGTTGTACCACAACATATTACTTGCCACATTATCATTTACTTATTGCTCACTGTTTGACTCTCTTTCTTCTTTTTAGCTCTGATTCTCTTTTAAATACATTTTTTTAAATAGTTCAGTTCCTAAACATATATTCTTCTGTACAATTCTTCTCTAAACTTTCAGAGAATTCTTATCAACTTATAAATTCTACAGCCACATCATGTTATGCTCGTAATACTCCAGAAATGCAAAAAAACAGTTTATGAAAATTGTTTGGCTACCTGGTAATGACACTGATCTACTAACACTTGTTACCAATTTTAGTTTTATGTTTAACTCGACATAAATATGAATGATTTATATAATACTAGATCATGAAGTAAAACAACATATTATCCTGAAACTCTGCCAATTATTTCAGCCGATTTGGCAACTTTCAAAGGGATGCTAAGAACTACTCCACATACATATTGTTACGACGGTCTACTCGATCGTCGTAGGTACAGTGGAAACAAAATAAGTACAAGACACCAATTAAGTCACTAATCACACCTTTAATTGTTATAGTAAAACAGTTCGTAATTAGTGACTTAATTGGTGTCTTGTACTTATTTTGTTTCCACTGTACCTACGACGATCGAGTAGACCGTCGTAACAGTGGTGTCAGAAGTGGGATATTTACAGAGCGGTTCGAGTTATTACGGTGTACGTTCAAGTAGTTATTAGCGAAGTGTTGCGTTTTATATTCGGACGGTATAATTGTAATACAGTTGAGTTTTAATATTAGTGGACATTTTACTGCGTATGAACAATTTCATTTGATTTGTTGTAGACACTGTGTTGTTAATTACGAACTGTTTTACTATAACAACTAAAGGTGTGATTAGTGACTTAATTGGTGTCTTGTACTTATTTTGTTTCCACTGTACCTACGACGATCGAATAGACCGTCGTAACAGTGGTGTCAGAACTGGGATAGAACGGTTAACGGTGGAAACAGCGGACACTTTGTACAAGACGAGTGTGATTCGTAATTAATCGATAAACAATGGATGCCAGTCAGATGATGGAAAATTTACAGGCGCTGCTGTTGCAGACAGAAAAACGACAGGACGAGAAACGCAGACAGGAGGCGGAAGAAGCAAAAAATCAACAGGATGAAAAACGTAAGCAAGAAGCAGATAAAACGGAAGCTCTCTTTGAAGTTATGCAGAAACAGTTGCAAGAACACAGTACCGCAGAATTGGGTATCCTACGAGGTGAGCTTAATAAACAAGTTACTAAAATATCGGAGGTACAAGAATCAATGACATTAAAAATAGCTGAAGTAGAAAAATCTGTCTTGACTGTTGAAGAATCGATGTCTACAAAAATATCTGTTATAGAAGAATCTGTTTCAAATAAAATATCTGCAGTAGAAAACTCAATGGCAAACATAAGAGAACAAATTAAAAGTGAAGTCGAACAGTGCATGAAGATTCAACCAAAACAAATTTCTGAACAGACTGTACCAGTGATCAAGACAGAAAAATACACAGAAAATAAGTTAACAGAGGAAGTCACTTTGCCTGCAGTAGGGACAGTTCATGTCAAAGCTCCAACCTTTGACGGAAGCACTCACTGGGCAACGTACCTCCGCCAATTTGAAGCTGCTGCATGCGCAAATAATTGGACAGAAAAAGACAAGGCTGTTTCACTTGTTCTTGCATTAAAAGGACCCGCGGCAGAACTACTACAGAAAGTGCCACCTGACAGCCAGAACACCTATGCCGAGTTGATAAAAGCTCTGGAATTACGGTATGGTGATAAACAATGCGAGATTTTTTACTGTGCGGTTCGAGAGTGTTAGTGCGATATTTACAGAGCGGTTCGAGTTATTACGGTGTACGTTCAAGTAGTTATTAGCGAAGTGTTGCGTTTTATATTCGGACGGTATAATTGTAATACAGTTGAGTTTTAATATTAGTGGACATTTTATTGCGTATGAACAATTTCATTTGATTTGTTGTAGACACTGTGTTGTTAATTACGAACTGTTTTACTATAACAATTAAAGGTGTGATTAGTGACTTAATTGGTGTCTTGTACTTATTTTGTTTCCACTGTACCTACGACGATCGAATAGACCGTCGTAACAATATTATACAAACAAGAGATTTAACTTAATCTTCAAATTAATATACACAGATTTTTTTTATTAGTTATAAGACACATGAAAGGTATGTGTAAGAAGTAACTCCCTAGCCGTTTGGGATTGGTCACTTGATCAGACTTTTTTGAGATTGAATACCAGAACCGGAATATTAAGCGGCTAACAAAAACATATTTTAAGCTAACCTGTAACCACCATGGCGACAATCATCTACAAATGCTCTTAACATTTTCTGTTGATGCTACATGTACCTTTTAACTGTAAACAGAATTACAATTTTACCAATAAAATTACCCATCTCAAGTTTCGAATCACATTTGATTGACCATATGCGAATTTTTACTTTATGATTTTTAAAAGAAAAATGAGTCATAAGTAACAATCTACAAGATATAAAAAAAAAGGATCCTGCTCTTTGTTTTACCGTATTTTTCCTCTTTCAATGAATTAAAGTCGCGTGAAATATTTAGTTTAGAAAACTTCTCTGAATCACTAAAACAGAAATTACAACTAAGATAATGGTTAAGAAAGTTCACAATTACCAAAAAATCTCAGTAGGCCTACATAATTCGTTTATGACTCATTCAAGATAACCTTGTCATAAATTACTCATTTCAAGAAAAGTTGTATTCATTTATTCAGTTCTTACAAATTTTTAATTAACCTAAATAAAATTATCAGTATTTTAATCATCACGAATATGAACGAGCGAACTAAATTTCTAAATATATTTTTAAATGTTAACCATTACACTTGACTCTGACGATGTGTGGTTACTATCATTACCGAATCCTGCTTTCTTTAAAAGTAACTCATACATAATTAATATGTATATATTCGAAAAATAAGCTTTAACATTTACCTGATAAAACGCTGCGTATAAAAACGGAAAACAGAGAAAATAATAACAACTTCTCAACACCCATTGTCAACACACATCACTCTTCGCTGCACACACCCCGCTAACCAATGCCAACAAATTTAAAATTAATATTAAACCTATAAAACATATGCCTCATTTAAACGTCGTCGGCTGGGAATAGAGTAGAACGCGTAAGTACCCTGATCACAGAGATTTATAGGTATATATTTAGTTTATAAATATTAATTATATGCAGTAGGAGTACACTAAACAAAAAACAATTACTTGTGAATTAGAAATACGTAATATCCAGAAAATTGAAGTTGCATATTTTACATATGCAGCAGATAAATTAAACTGACACGTACCGTAAAGTCTTTTTAAATAAAAACTTTTACTTGTTAGTATGTGTAATATCTTTTTAATTTGCAGCTTAATAAGAACATAACCAATGATCATTTTATATACTGCCTTCGCCCATGACTAACTCGTTTACCTTTACTAGTTAAGTTGGCAACATGTGCAGTCCGTTACCATTCTCTTATTTGAATATTTAAACATGTGTTATTTTGCATTTCATTTGCTTTATAAAATATCACGATTGTCTAATCTTCGATAAAATCATCTTTTTACTTAACCTCCCAGTCGTTTAAAAAATTGATACTGGTCTTTTAATAGTTGCTGTGAAGGTGTGTTGACATTTCTTAGTATTTAAAGTTTCAAACGAAATTGTTTATAAATTTATTTATAGACATTACATTTTATAACAAACGACCAGTTTGTACTAATCACTTGTTGAAATAATTTTTGGTAAGATTTAATAGTAATAGTTCCGATGGACACCCTTGTCTGAAAAAGCCACGAAACCTAAAAAAAACGCTTGTTTGTGTTTCTACGTAAACTTGAGGTCAAGCCTAGATGCGGAAACGAAAAACTTGAACTTTTTATTTGCAAGTTGCGAAAAAATGCAAACTTACTTATAGCAATACAACACTGAAACACAATAACGTACCTTACATAGTGTATTCTATTATTCATATTAGATGCAGAATAACGACAATTAATAAATATTTAGTCTCGTAGTCTTCATGCGGTTTGTAAATGCAAGTACCACATGAAAACTCGGTTGTGCAGAACATCACATCAAATTTTCTGTTACTTACTGAGGTAGTAAAAATACTGACTCAAGCACAGGTATGCCTCCATTTGCTAGTGCGCAGAGATCAGATGTTAGACAAATGATATATGTAACGTATGAATATACTGTAGATATATATACCATACCACTTGGAGTCGTAGAGTTATTAATGACTTGAGCTTCGCGCGTGTGAATAGACTCTGTGAAGCCCCCCGACGGGCTGAGCGGCACTGTTGTTGGATGTTAGATGTTGGACATTACAGCACTGAGTTCTGTTTCATAAGGAGTGATGTATAATTTTTTTATTCGTAGATTTCATGTAAAATATGAAATAATACATTTTTACGTTATTTAGGCCCCAAAATAAATTTTTGCGAATTTTTTGCAAAAAATTTTTTTTTTGCGGATTATTCGCTTCCGCACTATTTTCGCTACAGACTATTTTTGGTCTGTAGTTTATGTAAAACCTGCAAAAAAACCTGATGTTTTTGCAGGTTTCGTGGCTTTTCCAGACAAGGGTGTCAATCGGACTATTACCGATTTAATGTTACTTTTTATACTACTTTATCTTACCTTTACAGTTCCTCTTACCTTAACAATACTTGTAAGAAAAATAAGTGAGTAATTGATGATACTCCAAATGAAAAAGTAGATTGACTTTTCCTGTGGAAGCAGTGATCATCTGCTCCGCATTAAGATGTTCCACGCACATAAATGTTTAGACTGTTGAAATGACTGATCTGTGTGAGTCTGTTTACTCAGCTATTTACGTGACAAGGATACAATTTGCAACATTCCACCTCTGTTTATATATACAGTACTATGTAAATGCACCTCTTCCAACAGTTTCTTGAAAAAAATAAACAAAAGATGAAGGGGTATAATATAAAGTAAAATTTTTATGTTCTCGGTTTTTATTGACCGTTTAACAACTACTATATAATGTAATTTTGTTGACTTTGGAACGTATGCAAGATGGCATGACAAATTACAAATAGATCAAGTTTGAAAAATTGAATTTTTTAAACTATTAGTGTCAAGTAATTTATTGCAGTCTGTATTTTTATACAATTTAAAGTAAATTTTATCTAAGTAAGGGCCAGCTTTTGTTATTTACAAGTTCCTTTAGAGGTTCAGAAGAAGCTTGTACAAAAAAAAAAAAAAAAAAATACTGGCATAGGCACAGATAAAATTTAATGAAAATTTTACCTAAAAATACTATATTTTAGGAAAGATACCTGGAAAAATTCATGACAGGCCTATACTATTTATTTTATGGACTAGTAATTTTTACTTCCATATTCCTTAAGGAATGGAAGTATGGTGATGGCAAAAAAAATCGTGTTCGAGATTATTGCAGATTCTGATTCTACTACACTCAAAACATGAAAAAAAGTCGTTTTCTGAAAAGTGTCTGTGTGTGTGTGTGTCTGTCTGTCTGTGTGTCTGTCTGTCTGTGTGTCTGTCTGTCTATGTGTCTGTCTGTGTGTCTATAGATTTTTTTTCTATGGCAAACGATAACTGCCGCAAATTCAAACAGAATCAAATAATTTTTTGCATGCAGCCCTGATTTGCAGAGTACTCGCGACTATTGTTTTTGGTGAAGATCGGTTGAGGGAAAGGGGTAGTTTACCTGCAATGGTTTTTTTTTAGCAAGGGTAATTTTGTTTGTTTGGCAAACGATAACAGCCGCAAATTCAAACAGAATCAAATAATGTTTTGCATACAGCCCTGATTTGTAGAGTACTCAAGACCTATTGTTTTTGGTGAAGATCGGTTAAGGGAAAGGGGTAGTTTACCTGTAACGTTTTATGTTTTAACAAGGGTATTTTCTATGGCAAACGATAACAGCCGCAAATTCAAACAGAATCAAAAGATTATTTGCATACAGCCCTAAATTGTATAGTTCTCAAGACCTGTTGTTTTTGGTGAAGATCGGTTGAGGGAAAGGGGTAGTTTACCTGCAACGTTTTTTTAACAAGGGTATTTTCTATGGCAAACGATAACAGCCGCAAATTCAAACAGAATCAAATAATGTTTTGCATACGTCCCTGAATTGTAGAGGTCTCAATGACTTTCGATTTTGGTGAAGATCGGTTAAGGGGAAGGGGTAGTTTACCTGTAACGTTTTATGTTTTAACAAGGGTATTTCCTATGGCAAACGATAACAGCCGCAAATTCAAACAGAATCAAAAGATTATTTGCATACAGCCCTAAATTGTATAGTTCTCAAGACCTGTTGTTTTTGGTGAAGATCGGTTGAGGGAAAGGGGTAGTTTACCTGCAACGTTTTTTTAACAAGGGTATTTTCTATGGCAAACGATAACAGCCGCAAATTCAAACAGAATCAAATAATGTTTTGCATACGTCCCTGAATTGTAGAGGTCTCAATGACTTTCGATTTTGGTGAAGATCGGTTAAGGGGAAGGGGTAGTTTACCTGTAACGTTTTATGTTTTAACAAGGGTATTTCCTATGGCAAACGATAACAGCCGCAAATTCAAACAGAATCAAAAGATTATTTGCATACAGCCCTAAATTGTATAGTTCTCAAGACCTGTTGTTTTTGGTGAAGATCGGTTGAGGGAAAGGGGTAGTTTACCTGCAACGTTTTTTTAACAAGGGTATTTTCTATGGCAAACGATAACAGCCGCAAATTCAAACAGAATCAAATAATGTTTTGCATACGTCCCTGAATTGTAGAGGTCTCAATGACTTTCGATTTTGGTGAAGATCGGTTAAGGGGAAGGGGTAGTTTACCTGCAACCTTTTACGTTTTAACAAGAGTAAAGTACTTGAAAATTTATTTAAACTTTTTGAAACAATGGTAATTGTTAAAAATAAAATAATTTTGTTGCCAGGCAATAAAATTATAATTTTTTCATTTTAATGTAATATAATATTTTTCATTTAATACAGCAATAAAAAGGCAGGTAAGACACAGCCTGGCTGTTTGGCTGAAAATGATTTTAAATATAAATCTTAGAATATGGAAGTCATGTATGCTTCTCCATACCGATTTTTTTCATGTTATTATTGTACTCTGTTATAACTCCAAGGTGGGTACGGGGTAGTTTCTGTTAGATGTATTTTATTTGTTGTTTCATAGGGGTGGAGCAATGGTTTGATGTTATTGTAGAAGATCTATAGAAGAAGGTATTCACATTCACCATTTTGTATCCCATTTGATGAAAGGTAGTGTGGCCATAGGCGTGCGCACGGGGGGTGCCACAGGTGCACAGGCACCTGCTAATAAGTTATATTTAAATAAATATATATATAATTTTTTATATTGTTGGTATTTACATTCTCAATGTTTTCGTAATTTTTATTTCATTGAGTAACAAACTTGTGTGAGAAAAGTGGGCTAGAAGCCTTGAAGATACGGGGAATCTCACTAAACAAGACGAACATGAAACCTGAAACTATCAAGGTTAGTGAACTCAGTCATGAGTCGGAGCGGAGTGGTGTAGGGAAGGCGTGTGTGGTGCATTGTTCCCTTCCCTTTCTCGCCCCACCACTCAACCAGTCTACTGGCTCGACATCTGGCCTTGGCTCGACCGACCCACTCCCACATTCTTCTTAACTGACTTCACGTGCGCGCTAAAGTTTCTGTAGTCTGCACCGCACCGCATTAGTACAGAATTGTGATAATTTATTAATTTAGTGCAGTATAGGTACTAAATAGGGACAAATAGTGAAAGTGAAATAGTGCATAATTAGTTAGTGTGTGAAAATGAAGAAAAATAGTTTAGATAGGTTTATTATAAGAACAGAACAGAACGGAGTAACACAGAATAGTAGTAATGTCAGTTTAAAAGTGCAAATTTGTGAAATTAGTAAAAGTGAAAGTTTAAGTAGTAACACCAATGGAACTCCGTTGCATGATGTTATTAATGAGCCATCGACATCGACTTCCAAACATGAGCCAATGACTCCTCACCCTGACGATCCTATTCAAGAAATTCCTAAAAATAGATTTGAGAGAAGTGATAGATTAGTTCGAGGTCCCTATCAACCAAAACTCAATAAATATCCTTCCACTAAAGTAGGGAACAAGCTAAGAAGTTTTCAACCACAGTGGTATACAAAATATGATTGGATAGAGTACAGTCCCTCAGCTGATGCAGTTTTTTGTTTATATTGTCGATTTTTTTCTTCTAATGATTCAGGCAAAAAGGGTCATACTGACAAAGCATTTATTACGACAGGATTCAAAAGTTGGAACAAGGCGAATGAGTGTTTCAAAGCACATCAGGGGTCGACATGCCACAATCAAAGTTTGAAATCATTTTCCAGCTTTACTTCCAATGAAGAAACACCAATCGATGTTTTGTTAGATAAACAAAAAGAAGAGGTTCTGGTAAAAAAACAAGTTGAAAAAAATAACAACCGAAGCGTTATGGAAAGGCTTATAGATATAGTTATTTGTTTAGCAAAATCAGGATACCCTTTCAGAGGACACAGGGAAAATGAAAGTAACGTAAACAAAGGGCTATTTTTAAGCTTAGTTGATATATTAAGGAAGTATGACCCTGTTATGAAAAGACACTTAGAGGAATCGCCTCGAAATGCCATCTACACAAGCAATCACATTCAAAATGATTTAATCAAAGCATTGCACAACATTATTCAGCGTAATATTGTAAATTCTGTGCAAGGGAAAAAAATTTCATTGATAGCTGATGAAACTTCTGATTTAGGTCATAACGAACAAATGTCTGTGGTAGTACGACATTTTGATGATGAAAAAAACTGTGCTGTTGAGCAATTTGTCTGTTTACAAAGATTAACAAAACAAAATGCAGAGTCCGTTTTTCAGAAACTAAATGATGTCCTTGTAAATACTTTAAAAATGGATTGGCCCTCTGTAATTTCTGTTTGTTTTGATGGTGCATCAACAATGTCTGGATGCTATAACGGAATTCAAGCAAAGTGTAAGGAGATGTGTAAAGAGATCATGTATGTTCATTGCTATGGCCATTGCTTGAATCTAGTTTTGGTTGATGCATGTACCTCAAGCAAAGAAAATCGCATTATTTCAACTTCTTTGGAATTGTACAAACCTTATTTTGCTTTGTAGAAGGAAGCACATCACGCCATGCAGTGTTTGCTGCAATAGCAAAAGAAGCTAACTCTAAGTTAACGACTCTTAAGTCCCTATCTACAACCAGATGGGCTTGTAGGGCAGAGGCTGTTAAATCAGTGAAGACAAATTTTGTTGTTCTTGTTAAGGCCTTACAGGAAATTATATCAACAACTGACAAAGCTTATATGAAAATAAAAGGTCGAGGGCTCTTACATGAACTGAAGTCATTCGATTTTGTGTTGGCTTTGGAAATCACTCACCCGATACTTTTATTGATTTTAAAAGTAAGCAAAACACTTCAGAGTGAGGACATTGACCTTTTGACTGCCATGAACAGGGTTAAAATGCTCCGGGAATCACTTTCATCACAGAGGAATGAAACATCTTTTAACAAAATTTTTAATTGTGCAAAAGAAGTTTGTGAAGAAATTGACGTGGAGGTTCCTGTTTTGAGAAAAAGAAAAGTGTCTTCACGCATTGATGAAGCTGTCCAAAACTCTCACTATTTTGATAGTAAAGAAGATCAAGACAAATGTTTGACATTTTACCCTTTCATAGACTCACTGGTAATGGGCATAGATGAACGATTTGAGCAAGAAACGTGTGATTTAATAGTTGCAATTGGAAAACTTCTCAAGTTGGAAGCAGAAGAGAATGATTTGAAACTAGTGTCAAAAAAACTTCAGGTTGACTTTTATGGCATCAAAGCAGAACAACTACTACAAAACAACAAGTGTGATAATGGAGCTCCTCCAAAAGGTGAGCATAATAACTTAAAAAGTTTTAAACCTTCTGTATATTTAATTACACTTGGACAGGGTTCCATTTCTGTCAATTCCAAATTGGAATTGACAGAAATGGAAACCCTGTCCAAGTGTAATTAAATATACAGAAGGTTTCCAAATACATACAGTAGGCCTAATGGCACTGTGTTTATGTAATTCATATTTTTATTTGATAGGTACGACAAGGACAGCCTTGAAGAAGTGGTTGGACTGGCTAAGCATTGAAAATCATGTTAACTTGTTCTTCGAGCTTTACGCCACATTAAAACTTTTTCTTACAATACCAGTAACAAATACTTCATCTGAGAGAAGCTTCTCCAAACTGAGTATTGTAAAATCAAAACTCAGAACAAGCATGACTCAAGATAGATTGGAATATTTGATGCTTCCTTTTATTGAGCTAGAGTTAGCAGTAAATGTGGATTATAAAGACATTATTGAAGAATTTAAAGTACTGATTCCTGGAGAAAGGCTATAACAAATATAGGTGTTGTGTGTCAGGTTTAGTGATGTCTTTTGTCGGGTGTTACACTCCGCTCACTTGTACTTACTAATTGCCGGTTTCTCTGCGACGATGTTGTCCTGCAAACACAACTTATGCTAATATGTGTATGTGGGCACCACTTGGATATTTGGTCCAAGAAATTATTATTATTAAAAATTGATTTTTGAGTTGTTAAATTAATTATAGAAAAAAATGTGAACAAGACAATTTGAATTGCAAATAACGTATGTTTAATGATCTTTCTTTTCATAAAAATCGTCTGAAGGACTAACAAATAAGTGATGCAGAGTTGCAGAGTTACAAAAAATTATTGACTAGTTTTTTATTAATCATCGGCTGATAAAAATTTTATTGCTCAGTTGAATAGCATGAATTTAATCCTTGAAAAAACTTTATACTCAGGACGTGACTCCTTTGAACTATCAAGACAAATCAGTGGGATGCTTTACAAAATTTGTGTGATTTGAAGGTGTTTGACATGTGTAGTACAACTGTGTGACAAGGATACCAGGTAAAAATGATTTTAATTTTTGAACAACTCACGTTCCAGTGGGTAAGTATTTCCTTCACTGGACACTATTCTTGGGGACGATTCCAATCTTGCGCCTCTTCGTATTTACGTTCCTCACTCACTGGTAACTATTTAAAAGTCGGATTACGGTTTTAAAACTCCGCACAATTGAAATAAAAATTGTACTGTTTCTATGCTTTGAATTCTTGGCGGCGAGAAAACAGCTGACTGCCTGGCCTCTCTATTCTGCCGTCTCACCGCTAGTCCCAACTCAATGTAGTAGGCTTTGCGTTAGTAATTTGGTTGGGGGTTTGTCAAAGTCTGTTTATTTTCGCAAATACCAGCAGAATTGATTTTTCTCTATTAAAATCGGTCCTTTTCAGGGCCGCTGGATATTTGGCTGTGTGCGTTTCTATTAAATATGGCATGTTGCTGCTCTATTCAACAACACGTTAGCGTTTTAGCGATATACTCCTGATATAGATTAAGTCTGTCTATTGTCTGTTACGGGAAAAAGCCTTTCTGAGTTTTCGGGTTGAATTCCTCTTCTTCGAGTTCGCCTTGGATGAGATGATCGGATTCGTAGGTGAAGTGTCTCTTGTGGATTCAAAGCATAAAGTGTTTTTTGTGTAAAATTTTGTCTTCCTTTTATACTCTGTGTAAGGTGCATTGTTTTAATTTTTAAACATGACTTCCGGTATTTTAGAGTAAAATTTTCTTCTGGAACGTTCGAGAATATGCAAATAGAACATCATGGAACAAATTCGACTTCCGTAGAAGCTTTAGAACAAAAACTTCTTTTTCTTCATACTAAAGGATATTACTGAAATTATTCTGGTATTTGTCAAACAATTTTACAGAACTACTTACAATCTGCATGCCATTATTATTTTTGGATTCTCTGCTTTCAACTGAATAAAATGATACCATTCACGATTGGTTTTGAATAAATTAAATCTAATAAATTAACATAAAATACAATTCTTACCTTGTAGTGTTTGCACAAAATTCTAATTTTCTAATTAATAAAATGTTATGAAGTTCCTTGGCTCTTACTATAACATTAATACTTAACATAATTATCTTTAAATAACAAAATAAACAATATTAAAGCATATAACATATAAACAGTTTCATTTTTCTGTAAGCATTACATATGGCCTAGTTTTTTGTCACTGGTTTTTATTGTAATTTGTCTTTTTCGGTATTATTTATGGGATTTTTTGGGTATTCACTTAGAGTTTGTTATATTGTTTATCTTTGGGAATACCTGGTTTATCCTAATACATTTTATTTTTATTGTAATATTACTTAGCATCTCACTGTTTTTGTACAGATGAGTTATTTCATGGGTGTGACAATTTTCACTTTTATATTTAAAAATTCTCTATGAATTAAGCTTGTCTTCAATTGAGCAAGTATGTTTCCATTGTACATTATAGAATTGTATCTTTTTCCTATATTTTTCTAATATTATACAATTAATCTGTCAAATATGACTATTTTTGTGATTGTTTTTTGGTTTCAGCCTAGTATGGTATAGGTAACTAGTTTCATAACTTGACTGTTAAAGTGTTTTAGGTGGTCATATATATAAGTATAGTTACTTTATATTGTGGTTCAACTTTAAAATACAATTTTGTTGCATTTCGATAACATTAAATTCATAAATATTACAATTTTATATGTTCATCACATGTTTTCAGTTTAACACTGTTTTTGATTATTTTAATTGACTTCTGATCAATTTACAGCTTTCTCTATTTAAAGTAATTTGTTTGTCTTTGTCTAATTGACATTTACATATAGTTTTTATATTAGTTCTATAATAATTAATTTTCACATAAAATCTGAGTGATTGGTCCTAACTCCAAAACCTTGATTTTTTTTGTCATAACATTTATATATTTTTTATTTTAATTTACATCCTTTTCAATGATGTATTCAAATCATTTAATACATTTATTTTATTTATATTATAAAGTATAATAATAGATCTTGTCTATTATTTCACAATAAATGGGTTTTTATGCTCTATTCAGAGTTACATTTCTAATATGTTATGAAAAATAATATGTTATAAACATTTCTTATATGTTTATTTTGGTCATTTCTGAGATTATCTGTTTCTCTTATAATACATTATCATTTTTTTTCTGTTCCTCACTTAAACAATATATGGGGTTTGAGTCTTGGTTTTAGTCTTGGTCGTTTTTACATGTTAATGATATTAATTATCGGACAATATTACAAAATTCTTTGGATTACTTGGGTTCGATACTGTTCATCTCACCTTCCTCTTATGATAATTTACTTTGCAATTAAATTCCTTTATGGAACGTTCTGTGACGTTACAAGGCGTATGCTACTATAAACTTACAAAATGTTTGTCTTTATTTTAAATAAATTATTTTTAGTGTATGTCTCAGAAATATTTTTTTTCCTATAAAACAGTAGCAGCAAAGTTTAAGATTCAACTTAAAAAAAAACATGTTGCTTAGAACTAAAGTTCAAAAACTTCAACTAAAACTTTTTTGTAGCCCAAGAGTGTTAGATTTTTGGTTTAATTTTTAACAAAAAAATTGTTTAAAATACGTTTTAGACAGCATATTCTTTAAAAAATTCCAGACCCCCCCCCCCCCCCCGGTACAATGGTTCGTGCACCCTCTAATAAAGGATGCTGCGCACGCCTATGAGTGTGGCCTACACACAAATACTTTGAATCTCAATTCCAGTGAAAGAAATTTATAATGTCAAGTGATTCTTACAATGTGTGAATAGTTCCTGGTTTATTGTTAAATAGTGAAACATATCGTGTTTGTATTTCTAACAGTGTATAGCAGCCTTAAATTAAATGCTAATGTAAATTTAACATAAATTTGTTATTCAATTAACAACAAGAATAAAAATAAAGGTTAATTAGATATGCTGTGTTAGTTCTTACCCATAACATATAATACACGGATAACTTAAACTTACTTGAATATGTAATACTGTTTTAGGAAAATTTTTGGAAAAAATTAAATTCTATGAAAATTTAACGTTTTCTGTACTCCTGGGTTATCAATGGTGATGAGGGTGATTACCATGTATAGACTGTTCACAGTTCATAGACAGTGCATAGATTCACATGATGGTGTATGTGAGAAAGATGTGGGTTAAAAAAGTTTTATCTATATGAATATACTGTATCTTGGCTACGCCTTCAATACATTGAAAAATGAAATGAAATTGATTTTTGTTATTTCTTTGATTGTGTGTGTGTGTGTGTTTGTGTGTGTGTGCGCGTGCGTGCACGTGTGCGTTTGCATGTGGAGAGAGAGAGAGAGAGAGAGAGAGAGAGAAAGAGAGAGAGAGAGAGAGAGAGAGAGAGAGAGAGAGAGAGAGAGAGAGAGAGAGGCTATGACATTCGCCACATCTTGCATCTCAACCTTCAGTAATTTCTTTTTTTTCCAGTCCATCTTCTGTAAATTCCTGTTTCTCATATCCTCTTCCACATCTTCTCTCCAAGTTCTTCAAGGCCTACCGTTTTTCCTGCAATTGAGAGGATGATATTCTAGTATCATTCTAGACCATCTCTCACTGCTCATTCGCTGTATGTCCCTGTACCACATCAACCTACGTTGTTCAACTATTGTATTAATACTTTCTGTAACATTTGTTTGCTTCATTATTACTCATTTCTTATAAGGTGCAACCAGGGTACCCAAAAAGATCTTCTCAAACAACCCATTTCAACTGTTGCCAGTTTTTCTTTATTCCTTTTGTCATCTGCCAACACTCAGATGCGTATGTTGTAATTAGGTTCATAATTGTTCTATATTAATTAATTTTACAATTCATTCTAATTCTTGATGACCTGAATAATAATTCTGATTCTTGAGGAAAGAGTTTAGGTTTTAAATAGCTGTTTATCCTTGAGTTTATAGCTTGCATCTTTATCACAAGTTTGCTCTTGGCTAATTATGCTCTCCAGAAATTTATATTCATGGCGACGTCTTACAATTCCACAGTTTAGGATGATATTATTCACTTTTTCTCATTCATATAAACATTCTGTTTTCTGTAAATTAATTTTAACGCCCCACTTTCTAAAGTCATCCATTAGCCTTTCCATCATAAAAGAAGCATCATATTTATCATTAGCAATAACAACTTGATCATCTGCAAAAAGGATTCTATTCCCATTCTTGAGCTTTTTGATTTCCTTGTGCCATTCATTAAGAGCTTCCTGGCTGTAAGTTTTAAACAGTGTAGGAGAAAGACAGCATCCTTGTTGTAAGCCCTTTGTGACCCTAATTTTCTCAGATACTTCCTTTCTAACCTTTACAACATACTGCGCTCTGTTATAAATTTTGAAATTACTTTGAACATATGTGCATTCTATTCCATTTCTTCTTAATACTTTGAATAATCTAGTGAGTGGAATACTATCATAATTTTTCTCAAGGTCTATAAAAATTAAATGGGTACTTAAATTCCATGCACACCATTTCTCAAGTAGCTATCTTAATATGAATATACTGTCTATACAAGAACTACCAGCTCAAAAAACCACTGTGCTCCTCCAATTCAATGAAGGTGTTTTTATTCTTTCTTTCTTTGACCGTATTACCTTACAGTAGAGCTAGTTACACTTATTCCATGGTAGTCTCCATAGTCCTTTTACTTTCTTTATATGTATGGATCTAATGTATGCCGTATTCGAATCATCAGGAATCCCATGGCCCTCTAGTAAGCATTTATTCATAATTTCATAAAGTTACTCCCACAAAATTTTTGATCCATATTTAACTAACTCAGATGGATCATTTCTAGACCCAGAAAATTTTTATTCTTCATTTTATCCAAAGCTGTTAATGTTTCTCGCTGGGTAATCACTTCTATAGCCTCCCTTCTATTACTATGATAATTAACCTTTCTAAAACACTCTTATCTTTGAGGTGTGTGTGTGTGTGTGAATACTGACAACACATATTTGTAAGCATGTGTTTGACAACAGAGCTACATAGAATCATGCCGGTCGAAGAGCTCTCAGAATCATTCTAGTATAAATTATATAATTATTGTCTTGTATATTAGTGTTTTATTATAGGTATATTACTGCATTCCCTACCAAATGCATTTGCCTCACTGGGAAAGGTGATTTTCTAAAAAAAAATGTAACGTTACACTTTCTGCAAATGATTGCACAGGTTGTTGGTACCCCTTCCCCAATGGTGTATGCAGGGGGGGCTCAGGGGCTCAAGCCCCCCAACCGTAAAAATGTAATATGCACTTCCTTAGTTTACTTAGGCTCTCGTTTAAAATTATAAAATTGCATATTTCAGCCGATTGGGACGGGGGTATGAATACTAACAAAATAAGTAGTTTATAATAACAATTGTTACTTCAGTTATAATTTATAGTTCATTGAACGGTGTATTATGCTGAGTGTAACGTTCAGTAAACTACTGTTTTCTCTCTCTCTCTCTCTCTCTCCTCTCTCTCTCTCTCTCTCTCTCTCTCTCTCTCTCTCTCTCTCTCTCTCTCTCTCTCTCTCTCTCATTTGACGGCACAGTGGCGTGGCCACTGGCCACATGCATGCCACGCCAGCCACCGGCCACTACTGGCAGGGAACCCTAAGAAATTTCACTTAAGGATTAAATAATATTTTTATGATACTTAAATAAATACATAAATCTTTTTCATAAAAATTTTATTTAATACTTAAGTTAAATTCAACACTTTTTTGCAGATACCAGTCGACAAATAAAACAAAAATTTTAATAATGTTCCTAATTTTATATCTTGAATAATGCTGCTGTAATAATACAAAAATGACTTTAAAAATACCTAATTTTTTATTTAAAAGAGAAATAAGATTTTTATATATTTTTTATATTATTATAAAATAATTAATTTCTAGAAATAGTAATATTTTATTTAAAATGTATCGTATTTTCCGAACATAGAAACATAACTAACCTGCCTACCAAATCCTGCACACCTGCCTGCGGCATGCAAGTCCTTTGAACCATGCACTGTACTCCTCAGCGTGCGTGCAAAATTTTGAGTTTTCATACATGCCTGTGGCGTGTGGACAGAAATTCGCTACACTAGTGCCAGATATTCGTCTATTTTCAGCAGTGTTCAGAGGTAGTCGTTCAGGCGATACTTACAATACACCACTCGTGCACACGTTGCTGTTATCATCCGCCATTGTCGCGTTTGTGTTTGTTTATCACTAAGGTGTTTATTAAATCACCGTTTTTGTAGTTTTATTAGTGATTATTTTATTGTTAGTCAAAGATGGAGACTAATAAGTCCAAACTTGATGAAATGATAAAATTACCAAAAAGGAAAGTCAGCACTTTGGATTTCTTTGTAACAAAAACTAAATTAGCAAAGTGTGATAGCGTAGCAGAAAGGCCTCCTTGTTCTTCGTCAACTTCTACATCATCTCAGCAAGATACTTGTGTTAGTGAGGCTTGTGGCAATGACTACAATGTTTCCGGGGTTGTTTCTGAATTCTCTGACAATAGTGAAACTATAAATCCTGGCTGTTCTGACACAAATGTTCTTTCAAAAAACGAATCTTTATTATTAGGTAAAGTAGCAGACATTAGTAGTTTATTATTATAATATAAATCTAAAATTGATGATAACCTGAAGTATGGTGTCCTTTGTAAAAATGACACTGAAAGTATAGCTCAACACAAATTTCCCGTAAAAAAATAAGGTGCAATTACACGATCATTCCAGTATTCTTGGTTGGTGAAATATGATTGTTTGGTTTATTCTAAATGTGAAGATGGTGCATATTGTAAATATTGTATTCTCTTTGGAAAAACCAGTTCTCACAATGCTGATATTGGCACTCTTGTTAATTTAATTGTCAACTTAAAAATTGAAGAACGGCCTTAGAAACATTTAAAAATCATTGTCCATCTAAGTACCATGTAAACAGTTTACTGGATGCATAATCGTTTAAACAAATATACAGAAATAAAACTTGCAATATATAAGAACTTGCAAACAGTTCAGTGAAAAAGAAGGTGGCTAAAAACAGGAAGAAGTTGGTGAGTATTGTGAAAACAATTATTTTGCATGGTAGGGAAAATATTTCTCTTCGAGGGCACAGAGAAGGCAGTTGCTCCTCTCTTCTGGAAGAAGATGAACAAAATCGAGGAACCTTCAATGCTCTCCTTAGATTTAGAGGAGATGCTGGTGACAGTATATTAAAAGAGCATCTCGAAAAGGGTTCAAAAAATGCACTGTATGTAAGTCCCCGCATTCAGAATGAGTTAATTGCAATATGTGGAAACCTGATCAATGAAAAAATAATAACTGATATTAAAAATCACTGTATTTCTCTGTTTTGTGTGATGAGACCACATACATTGCAGGTACTGAACAAATGTCTATCTGTGTCCATTTTTTTTTTAATTAAAAATTATTGAAACATTTCTTACCTTTGTTGCATTGACCTCATTGTCAGGAGAGGACTTGGCAGATGTCATATTAAAAGTTTTAAAAGACTGTGATTTAGATATTAATAAGTTACATGGTCAAGGGTATGATGGGGTATCAAATATGACAGGTAAATTGCAGGGTGTTTAAGCTAAACTTAAGGAAAAACAACCATACGCTGAATATACTCATTGCTGGAGACACGTTTTAAAATTAACAGTTGTCTCAGCTACAAATAGTGATTCTGCCTCCCAACAGATAATGAATATGCTAGGTACTGTTTACAATACTACTGACTTTATCAGAGATAGCTATATAAGACGAAAAATACTTAAGAAACATCTTTCTATGAAAGAATCCAACAAAACTGTTTTGACATAGCTGTAGGAGACAAGGTGGGTAGAGAGATACACAGCACTGATCAATTTCTTGAAATTTTTTGGCACCATTGTCACAGCTGTTGAGGAAATAAACGAGTTAGGCTCAAAACATTCTATGGCCTTCTCTCTTTTGCAAGCTACTTTAAGCTATGAATTTTTAGCTAGCTTGGTAGTTTGTGCTGAAATCAGCAGTCTAATGTTCAACTCATTGTTTGAACAGATCAAATAAATTGCAGATGAACATAAGGTTCAGTCTAAGGTGCCTAGAAAATGTAATAGGCAATCACATAGAGCAAATGTTGGCCAGGAATTGGACGTGAAACAACACTACAAGCTAAATTTATATATTCCTTTTGTTGATCACTACATTGTTGACTTAGAAACCCGTTTCAGACCTGAGTTTGATCAAATTTGTGCTTGAGTCAAGTATTTATGCCTCATTTCATCATTAGGGCTACTACTCAAGAGATCAAGCAGTCTGTTGCCTCTATCATGTACCCTGACATTTCCAAGATGTAACTTAAACTTGAGGCAGAAATATTGAAGCAAAAGTGGGTGGTTGAAGCAGATATGAAAGTTCCAGACACAGCTCTGTCTTCTCTGCAACTTGCAATCCAGATATATTTCTCAACGTCCGAACAATTTTAGAAGTACTGTGTGTACTCCCAGTGATGTCAGCTGAGCCAGAATGCTCTTTCTCTACTCAGAGGTGGTTGAAGACATGGCTGAGGTATACAACATCGGAGACAAGGCTTAATGGGCTAGCTTTGCTCAATATTCATAGGGAAATCAACGTCTCTCCTCAAGATGTTGTTGAGCGGTTTGCCAATCAAGGGAATAGGAGAATGGACTTGGCTTTTTAAATTACAAATTGCTTGCTTGAACACAAATGCTTTACCTATTGCAGATTAATAGTTAATTTGATTCTTATTTACTGTATATTGTTTCTTTTTCATTTTTCAAATACTGATGTTAATTTTGTAAGAATTCAACTAATATGCGCTTGTGTAATTTTTCATTAATAAAGTATTAGTAAAATAGTGGTATAACACTAAGAAGTATAATAGTTTAATGAAAAACTGTGTTTTGTATTGACACAATTAGTTATTAACAAGTCATTTTGAAATATATAGTTGTTAAAATACCAATGTTGCAAAACTTTATTCCCAGTGCTACTGACATTAATGTATAAAAAATATTATAGTCTAATTGAAGTAAAATGAATCTATTGTTAAATATTACAATTAACATAAAAAAATCAATTAAAAAATATTTAGTGTTTGAAAGAAACAAGTAACGTTTTAAAATTACTGATTAAAAAATGGAATGAGACATAAGTCCCCCAATCATGAACAATACATTTTTAATAAAGAAAATGTGAAACCTACTGAAAATAATATGCCTATTAATAAATTTTAACCATTAACTGGCATATGTACTCTATCTTAATACTATAAGTTGCAGAAGAGTAGGGTAATATATGGACTGCTAAGGTTCAAGCCCCCCCCCCAGATTGATTTCTGCATACACCACTGCCCCTCCCCTGGGAAAAACCTGTCTATATGAAGTATCCCCCCCAATCAAGACTAGAGCCACCCATGTCATTGTGAAAGAAGAGTTGGTTTTATGAAATAAATAATTTACTGAATTATTACAATTTGGGCTTTTTTTTATTTTAACTAATGTTTAAACTTTTAGACACTGTTATAAGTTATAACTTTTATACGCGTAAGTTATTAGATACTACTTATTTATGAATGTTTGTTTACGTTTGGTTCAATGTTGATACATTTTCAACAGAAAAATGTTGGTCATATTAAATGTCAAAAAACTTAAGAAACCATGAAAGTTTAAAATTTAACATAGTTATACAGTTCTACTGTAAATGAATCCTTTGATCATAAATCTCCAATTGTCCCTGTGTTTCATAACTTTGTCTGATAGCACAAGTTCAAAACTCCATAATGTTTTCTATATTAAGATCCTATGTAATATAAAAGTCATCCTCTGCTTACACCTCCTGTGTACCTCTGCTTGAGGTGTTTTCAGCCTGCCATCCTTTGTTGAACACATTTCTACTCAAGAAGGCCTCCAGTGGGTGGCCAGAATGTTTAGAAAAACACTAATCATGTTGTGAGCAATTAGCCATGGTCCAACACCCCTAGCCCAGTAGTTTCCAATTTTAATAAAGTTGGCCATGACAGCCTTTGCAATAGATTAAAAGGTATTGGATTTTGTTGTCTATGACGTGTCCATTGATTAAGTAAATATAAGTATAATACTACTGACTCGGGACTAAGTTTTTTATTGGTAAAAATGTAAAATATAAAATTTTTACCAATAAAAAACTTAAGTCTTCCAAGTAAGTAGTATTATAATTATACTTATTAGAAGGCACCCTCTTTCTACATCTTCCTGCAATATATATTCCATTCCTGAACTGCCTTAGGTATTATTCCATGTCCATGTCATCTTATTCATTTGTTCAGTCTGAGTTTAACATACTTATTATAAGATTCTCAGGTAGTGTTATTTCTTGCAACTTAGTTTCCAAATGTGTTTGCATTCCCAGCCTTCTTCATTGAGGTCCCTGCTTGTCATTACTGCATCAACCCTTCCTGCTACAATTTCTAGTCTTTGTAGTTTCTACAGTGGATTATTATGTCTTGTTTGTTTCTTTTGCCAATGATGATCAGACATGTTGTGCATGCGTTTATACTATAATAATTCTTTCCATTATACATTATCTATTGTGCCTGTCTATTCCTTATGCTTTTCCATCTGCAGAGCTTTTCACCTGTTCTGATTCTATTGATTTATTATGTATACTGCTGTCCCATGTGTACTGACACTTTTAATTATTGTTACATGTATTCATGTTTTTGATAATTTGATATGCATATTGATTTTCTGCTACTGCTCACCCCATTTGTGATTTTCTTATTTGACATTCCATCTTTGTTTGTCATCATAATCATTTGGAAGATGTATTTCATTACTTAAAAGTTTTAATCTGACCAACATTTTGAAAACGTTTGAAAATGTATCAACATGAATCAAATGTAAACGTTCATAAATAAGTAGTGTCTAATAACTTACAAAAGTTATAACTTATAACAGTGTCTAAAAGTTTAAACAGTTTAGTTAAAATAAAAATAAACACAAAAATTGTAATTATTTAGTAAACTATTTATTTCATGAAACCAAATCTCTTTCATAATGGCATGGGTGGCTCAACAGTCTTGATTGTGGGGGGAAGGGTACTTGATATGGACAGGTTTCTATGGAGGAGGGGGTACCACCAACTTGTGTAACCTTTTGCAGAGAGTGTAAAGTTACATTTTTTTTAGAAAGTCACATTTCCCATTGAGGCAAATACATTTGGTATGGAATGTAGTAATATTCAAGACCCTTTTCCTAAAACTTTCTTATCCATTTATAAGTACAATAGACAGTTTAATTGGACTTAATTGCCAGTGTTCAAAAGATCATTAGTTCAAAAAAATACTGTTACATATTATGTTATAAACACTGAATAACTTTTAAGTTATGTATGAGTCCTACTGATACATGCAGCCTTCTGGGTTTCTCAGAAAATCTCTGCACAGTGACTTCACTGGATTCTTTTTAATGTGGACCATGAGCACTAACAAGTTAGAGATTCTGCCCTGGATCACTGAAACCAGGTTTTTAGTCTACTCATGGCTGAGAATTTGTATTCACAGGCTGCTGAACTTATATAGAAAGGAAAGCAGCTACTCTTAACTGTTTAAATAAATTTGGAAATGATTTTTCTTACTATCTTTTTCAAGAGTTGGAATTTTCTAGGTTTTTAAATATTTTTTTTTGTCTTCTTCTGAGCTATTCACAATGTTACAACTAGTATTCAGCATGTGGTTCTTCACAGTTGCCGCTTCTACCTTCATTAGAGTCCTGTCTGAAGTCAGTAGATCATGATATGTTTCAATAAAAGAGTTTGCTTTCAAGAAATCAAAAAGTGCAGCAACAGAATTTACCAGTACAAGGGATTCTTCATTGGAACCTTTCATTAAGCTTTTCAGTTACAGTGTCTAGAGCTCTGAAGTAAATATTTGTCCTTTAGTATTATTTGAAATTCTGGCTTTAAGTGGTTTCAACGTTTTCAGATCTCCCAATTGTTAACAATACTGCACTATCTTACAGAAGAACATTTTCTATATGCCATCTTTTTTCGAGCCTTTGAAATGTTAAGACACAAGTTGTGTTTGCAAAATCTGAAGTTTCCTTTCATATAAAGCAAAATTCACTATGACCTCTTTTTCTTTTGAATGCAGAACAACCCCTTTTGTGAGCCCTGAAGCACCTCCCAATGTCACTTCCTCACATTGTAGTTGTTTGCTGCGGACACGTCTGTGAATCATGGTCAGTCTGAAACTGCAAAGCTTCTGCAACAACAGCATAGTGCTATATCAACTGTTCACAGCTTCGATACCTGCAGGTCCACCTAGAGTAGCACTCTGTGATGTTTTTTCAAACTTTTTTCTCTTTATTTGAAGTTTTCTGCTCTTTTCTGTAGACTATCATGATGTTAGGATTGTGAGAAATGCAAATGTACAGATTCAAGATTATTGAAAAATAATCTGAGCTGTCAATAGTTCAGCATAAATCTGTTACGACAAGGGCTAGCTTGCTTGCATAACAGTGAAAGTACACATCTTGAAGGATTTCTTTTTAATTTTAGTTTGTAGCCCTCCATATTGTCCTGACATTATGTTAGCTACATCACAGATTTGAGATATTAGAGGTAGCTCAGTAATAGCAAATCTGTGAGAGCTGATGATATAAAGCCAGCTAGTTCTTCTGCATTTCTGCTGGTACTTCTGCTGTTCACTTGTCAGAACAGTCTGTTCTATAGGGGTAGAAATTATCTCTATAACTTCATTTTGCACAGTTTTCTGCAAAACGTTATGTTTTTATCAAAACTTTCCTACAACAACCATCATATCTAAACAAAAACTGGTAAAATAAAAGAAAATTACCCTCTTTTCTGAATCTCATTTCTATCATGTCCTCTTAATGCTAAACCTTGCTTGCCAAGGAACATAATGATGTCAAGTATTTCATTTAAATAATAATTTGTCCACATCTTGTCTGTACTATAAATATAACATTCATTTTTGCACTTTTTGTGCCTTCAGTTCCACACTGTCTTAAGCAGGTTAGCCAACTCTTATTTTTCTCATGCTCATCAATTTTTGTCTTACTATTTTTTCCAATCTCTGAAACTAGTTTTTGTAAAAACATCTTTGGAGAAAGAGTTTGTATCAAACATGTGACAAACATAACAAAAACTGCATCTTTTTTATGCTGTGTTCTAACCAACTGTACTTTCCCAAGACAAGACTTGTCAAACAATTGTTATTGATTGCTAAGATTGCCAAGGAAAGTGTACATTTAGTGTATATCGTACCAGTGCTGAATCAATGGAACCTAGTCCTGTAGAAACTGATGTAGGGCATTAACTGCAGTTTATGTGCTAAGTCTATATGCAAGAGAGGTGATGGTGTAGAAGATAGCCCTACAGAAATAGCACATTGCTCTGCTTTCAGTTTTATGGTTTGTTATTTTTGGAAAAAAATCTTCACTTGTTTCATTTTAGATTCAGATTACAAAACTAGAAATAAGAACAAGTTTTGTTATGTGTAATTGTCTGTTGTTATTAGTTTAGGTTCTTGAGAAAATACAAGCTTGAGATACAGAATAAGAAAAGAGTAGGCCTACATATAGGCTAGGTAGAAGACTTTGCATTGAATTGCTTACACTCAGGCAATATTAAGACTGAAACTCTAGTGATGAGTAAACTAGTTTATGCAAAAACAGTTTTTTTTTTGAAATTATTAGGTCATGGGTATGTTACTGATACAACCACATACTTATTGGTGCCAAATACATATTATGATGGAGACTATTCACCAAGAAAAATATTAACCACAACAACAGTTAACTTTTGTCAGTCTAAGCATAATCTTACTACTCAAAGCCAAGTCATGAAGTAGTAATAGTGATCAGTCTGTTACTGAATACTGAATGAAGCTCTCGGGTGGGAGTTGGGATGTTAACTTATATAATGCGAGGGCTGGTAGCATATTAATGTGGATGTGAACTGTATTCTTAAAATTAAATAATATGAGGTATGAAAAATTGTTGTTTAAATTCTGATCATCATTACTCTCTGGATGATTAAAGAAAACATGTACAAATTCAAAGTTATTTATTAATAATCAGTTTGAAACCTTTGGGTGTCTTAACCCTCCCATGGCCCATGTAGAACCGCCTATGATTATGTAAAAATTTTTTGCATTCAAGAGTAATATTTGTGCAGTATCTGTACAGGCAAACAGGATTAATGTTTATTCACCATTAAGTGAGTCTCAAGATTCCAAACTTTAAAAATTATTAATGCCACAATGAAAACATCAGAGCAGGTTTGTATGTGAGTGTGTGTGGGGAAGTGACAGTGTACAACAGTATGAATGAAGTAGTCTTGGATTTATAACAGAACTGCAGTGTGTGGCTCATAGAACCAACATTGTACAGAAAACTCAGGAGCACTGTAGGAAATGAAGTCCAACCAACAAACCAACCACCTACTGGGTGTTGTAAGCAAAGTTCAAAACCACTGTTCTAAACGAATTTCATATGACCGCCCACAAAATATAGTAAATGAAGTCGATCCCCTGGTCCACAAGAGCTAGGACATAAAATGGAATTTTTGTGAGCTGCTCTTCTTTAAGTGCCAGCAATCTGTACGGAAATAGTAAGTCCAACTTTGGTATTTGCATGCATCACTAATGGTATGGTGTTTTGTCTGGATAATGGAACATTCTTTTGAAGTATGCGCAAATACAGGAAAACTCATGAATTTGATGTGTTTGGCTTTGATTGGCTTTTGACTGTGACAATAATAAATTATGAAACTTTGGAAACAGAAGTGTTACATAATGGAGATGATAACAGTTTCCTACCAGGAATATTTTTATATGTCAATGATTTAATTTAAAATTACTAAAGGTAATAAATTTATTGTTGGTAACAGAATTTATGACATCTTTAACAATTACCATTGATTCATAAAATCAAGTACAACTTTTAGTTTGAATTCTGAATTCCCTAATTATGATATCCCAAGACAACTCAGTTCATCCTGTTTGTCAAAATGTGTAAGGACTTCTTGACTAAAATGTTTTTTCTGGTCAACTGCACTTCAAGAGTTTAATTAAGAAAGTTGTGTTAGTGGTTATAATTACAAACAGAATTAACACTGTTGCACGCCAATATAGAAAATTTATTCCGATTAGCGCTTTCAAGTTTCACAGCTCATCATCAGATTGGAAATAACAATAATAGGACTAGACAACTTCACTTGCCCTACCATGTGTACACATTTTCGTAAACAAGCTTTAAGTTAAATTATTAACCTTTCTGGCTATTATTAACTAGTTCAGTCACCCATGTTAATACTTTTACATTTCTTTCTAGTACATTCTGTGCATGTGTGTATGTGTGTGTTTTGTGTGTACATTCTTTTCAATACCTAATGTTTTAAAACCTTTCTCATTCACACTTTTAACTGCAAGTTCCTTTTTGACACAGTTTTAGAATGCAATTGTTGTCAAAACCTTTCCTCTTTCATTCTATATTCAATGCAAACAACAACTTAGGTAAACGTCCTAGGGGCAAAAAGGTATATTATTTATCTTGATATAATATATAAACACTGTATAAAACTTGTAAGTTTACTGCAGGGTATGTGATTCACATACAGCACCTATCCAGCATATGTCACTGTCAGGATCAAAAAAGAATTGTTTTGATGACTTTGCACAGATTCTGAATAAACTGCAGTAAATCCCTAGCAAACTTCAACTTAAAAGTTTATTAAATATTTCTACCAGTCAATAAGCCATAAAGACATTTGTATCTGATCGTAATAATACTTTATATTGACATTTGCACAAGGTGAGTATAGTATATATATTTAATTTTTTGTTTTTCTTAATAATTAGAGAAACATTTTGTCAATTAATTTTGATCGCAGGCTTTAACACCACAAAAAATTTAATAGTGTATAACATTACACTAGGCATACTTGTATTTATAAAATAAAGTAATATTAGATACACGTGTCAGAATATATCTGTAGTAGGAATTACTGAATTACTATGTCTGTAGTACAGGTCAGTTAAGGGTCCTGAATACTTCCCATTCACTCCCCATTAGAAGGAGGTTACAATTTAGTGAGTATATTTGTCCAATAAAGCTTTCTATTACAGAATCAGCATTCTGCATCTTTATAACTTTAAGAGGATAATATTTGTATCAGCAGACATGTGATTGCAAGCAACCATGCCCATAACAGCCTCAAGGCCAGATGTGAGCTTAGCTAAGGGTTCTTATAACCATCCCTCATACTTACCTGAAGCAAACAACAGTTTTAACTGTAGTTATTGACACCTATAGAGTCACCACGTGGACGGTTTAATCTCTGATAATTTCTATCAGTGCACATTGTTGTAACAATGCTGTATTTGTATTCTATTAGTGTAACTTCAATACAAATGTTTTTGGAATCATAATGTAGTTTACTGATAGAACTTGAGTAAATATAAATTCAACAATCATCACTTAAACAAAATTAAAGAGGAAACAGTTTAAAAACCATAATGAGAATGTTTTCAAACAAGAGATTCACTTCTTCAGTTTTATACTGATCCAATAAAAAGGATGCAATTAGGTGATGCAAGTGACTTTGGGAATTAGGCAATGAAACCGTCTTACTAATTTGAATGAATTCAAATTACAGGAGACTCCCTCTCGTCCGGCCTCGGTTGGATCGGCCGTCGGATGGTTCGGCCAGCCATCGGTGAGTCACACAGTCTAGACGAGCCTCCAGTGACAGGCCCCAACTTGTTAAACGGAAAATATATGTACAGTAGCTGAGTTGACTCACAGTTTTGTTCATGTGCAGATGTATGTCTTATGTTGTGAGTTCTGTGTATATAGTCTGTGTAAATATATCTGTGTATGTAGTAATACTGTATGTATCTGTGTAAATAAAAACGTTTTCCGATATGAGTACAAAACGAAAACACACGTTCGTGACTATGGACCAAAAATTACAAGTCCTTCAGTGTCTCGATAAGGGTGAATCGGTCCAGCGTATTTGCCAAGAATTTAATGTAGGCAAGAGTACTGTTAATGACTGGCGCCGAAACAGAAAATTGATTGAGACTTTCTGCACTCAAACTGAAACTGAAAAAGTGTTTCTGACGCGATGCACTTTTAAAAAACCAAATAACGAATTAGTAGACAATGCTTTGTGGTTATGGTTTATGCAGGGACGTCGAAGAGGCACTCCGATCAGTGGACCAATTTTAAAAGAAAAAGCAGTTATCCTACACTCAAAACTTCAAGATGCCAGTACATTCTCGGCAAGTGAAGGATGGCTAACACGCTGGAAAAAAGAGTCATAGAGTTCATTTCATTGGCGTTTGTGGTGAAAAATTGTTGGTGAACCCATCAGCAGATAGCGATTTTTCAAAAAAATTGTCTGACATCATTGCTAGTGAAAATCTTAGACCAGAACAAGTTTATAATATTGACGAGACGGGGTTGAATTTTAAACTCTTGCCCAAGAAAACGTTTGCTACGGCTAAGGAAACTTCAGCCCCAGGATTTAAAGCCAATAAAGAGAGAATCACGGTGGCTTTGTGTTCAAATGCCTCAGGGTCCCACAAGCTGCCTTTGTTTGTAATCGGAAAATCAGCAAAACCCAGAGCTTTTAAGAATTTAAACATGTCATCCCTTCCAGTGTACTACAGAGCACAAAAATCAGCCTGGATGGATTCGTATCTGTTTAAGGAGTGGTTCGAAAGCGAATTTGTTCCTAAAGTGAAACATCATTTGACGAGTTTGAAGTTTCCAGTTAAAGCACTTTAGTGATAGACAATGCACCTACCCATCCGCAAGAACTTGAATGTGAAGGTTACAGTGATATAAAATAATAATTATTATTATTCCTGCCACCTAACGTCACAAGTCTTACTCAACCAATGGACCAAGGGGTCATCGAGTCTTTTAAGAAAGGTACCGCAGAAAGCTTCTTTCGAAATTCTAGGTAAACTGGACAATGAAGGCAGCACAGGTCTCATTCCAGCCTTAAAGACAATCAACATGAAAGACGTGATCTATATGGTAGCTAAGGCATACGATGAAATGCCGTCATCTACATTTACAAAGTCTTGGAGAAAAGCATGGCCAAATTGTTTTCTTCTCATTGAAAAGAATAAAGAAGACAACCCTAAAGCAGATGAATCAAATCTTCAGGATTTTGAACCAGATGACAATGAATCTCTGGTAAAAGATCTACAAAGATTGCCTCACTCTGGTGATCTTGTACAACAAGACGTTGCAGAATGGATTGCTGGTCAAGATGAGGAGCTTCAAAATGAGATCTTAAACGATGATGAAATGGTGCAAGCTGTCATTTGCCAAGAAGACAAAGAAGAAGTCAATGATGAAGAGGGAAATGTCGAGGAGAAAATGAGCCACGCTGAGGGAAGAGCAGCCCATTAGCAACGACGTACATCGAGCAACAAACAGAGGCAAATGCAGTTGATGTTATGTTCATCAAGAAATGGCGTGATTTCACATTCAACAAAACAGTTGAACAAAAAAAAAGCAGAAGAAGATAACTGATTTATTTTAATTTTTATTTCTGAGTTTTAAGTTCTGTCGTGACACTTTTAATGTTCATGTGTTTTTCATATTCTATAGAGTTGTGTTATTTTTGGCAAATACGTACGGTAATATCTGTGTGAGTTGTAGTAATTTTCCTTGTTTGTTTTTTTACTTGCTACCATGGAGTAAGGGTGAGTAATTATAATTATTAGTAATTTATATATACTGTATTGGGTCATTTATTGTATGGATCATTCATTAAAGAGCGTTATTTCATCATTATAGCGTATTTTCGGTTCGTCCGGCCATTTTGAAATCCGGCCTAGGGTCTGGTCCCGAGGTGGCCGGACGAGAGGGAGTCTACTGTAGTGTTATTCCAGCTTGACTGGAACCAATCTAAGATATTAGTTTTGGCCATACTTTAATCTTGCATTATCTAATACTATAATCTAGGTAGTGTGGCATGAAGTTTTGCTAGTTATCTCTCATAATATGACATAATGTCCTCCTGTATATTGTTTATGGAGTGGGAATCTGGAAAGATGCCCACTAAGGTGCAGTCTTACAGCAAGAAATTCACCTCTGTTTATTACTGAGTACTGTGAGAGCTACTAGAACACTTCAGACTGTTTCTGAAGATGCAATATTTTTGTAGCAGGAATATAGCTTTTGGACATCACAGGGTTGGAATCCTACACTGTTAGCATCATGTAGTGGAGGAGGCACAGACACTAAAGACAAAGGTTCACGTCAAGAAGAAGAGCACTGGCAGACAAGATGCGATAGTTCACTTAGGGGCAGGCAGACTTACTGGCTTATACCAAGCATAGGGATGTAGATAATTGCAGCGACTGGGAGGTCAACTATAACTTAACGGAGTAATGAATGTTTCTGTGCCTGTTATTAGGTACAAGTACAAGTAAACTTCTAAAAATCTACACTCCTGTGTGGTACTTGAAAATACAGAACATGTTGTCTGTACTTTGGTGAGAGGCTCAAGGAATTGGTGAAGTTGGTATAAAAGTCTTATGGAAACTTTATGCTTTCTTCTTTGGAAGGATGGGATGCATTAAATGAATCTACTGCAGTTACATTGTAGGAATGTTACTGTACCAACAATTATAGAAATAAGATCCAGAATTCAGGATATAGTGTGAACTTATCCATACCGACTGAGAAATAGCTGTGGCTGATACCATTCCCTGTGAGCTAGTGCTTAATAAACGGTGGGCCCACAGCAAGGTAATGTGAAAAACGGGAGTACAGCCTTTCTTGTGAGATTCTTCACCTCCTCATCACCAAGGTGAATTCTTTCTATACATGCTTATGCATTTAGTGTGACTGCCAAGAATACCCCACAGATGATCATATACTAATGCCACCAGTAATCTTTTGTTGTCTTCTGTTTAAGGCCTCCACTCTGGGCAATGATATTTTTACAGCAGCTGCCTTATAATTCTGTGCTTCACACAATATACAAAGTTCAATATAGCTTCTATTATCACTGTACATGATTACAAACAAACATTATGATCTCATCAGTAAAACAGGATAGACTCCATTGTCTATCTAACGGCTGTCAAGGTAACTTCTGATTTTTGTTCAACTAGCCTCATGTGAGTGAAGTTGCACACATACTGTGGTGCATTCAAAGATCCTAGTAATTTATTCAAATATTTAATTGTTGTATCACTATGACATTGTCTGCGAATAATACGATCACTTCATTTTTCTGACAGCACTAAGTTTAAGGAAAAGGTTTGGGGAGAGGGGTGTCACACATGATGTTCCTTGAGGTGTTCTTCTCTATTATACTTGGTGGGGGGGGGGGGTATTGCTGAATAATCACTATCTTCTTTAGATGTAGTGGTGCCTTCAGTTTCAGATGCAATTTCAACTGTTGAATTGAAGGCATTTTAAAAATCCATAACTAGTTAGCATTTCTTTGATTGGTTTCTTCATTGATTACGTGAAGTGGTTTGCTTAATAGTTTCTTTCATCCTCTGTGTGTGTGTGTGTGCTCACACAGAGACATACCTATAGGGTGGCTAGCATGACATTGACCAAGAAACCTCACACGGTGAAAGGGGCCCATAGGTATTTACCATAAGTATATATATATATATATATAAATTACAACTGGCATATTGTAAAGGTCATTATTGAGTTCTGCTAGACTCAGCAGGTATAGCACAAAGGTCAATATGCTAAACACTGTTACTGTGGAACGAATCTCACAGTTATCTATAGTAAATGTATATGATATTTTAGATGAATCAATAAAATTAAGTGTAGGTCAACAAGTTGCAAAAGGACCTTGCCTAATTTTTGTTCGTGCAAGCCTCATTACGTGTTTGTTTTCACACTTCCTTCTACAGTATCGCTGCTCAGCAGTGACAACTGTTTAAAGTAACAATACATGCTTACTATCAGTGTGACTACCACTACAATTGGCTGGAGAATAATCATCACCACCACTTCTTAGAAATACAACATGGTTTATAAAAATTATATTCCAGGGCAGTTTCCTTAGAAACTTATTTTACTCTAGTACAACAAACTGTCTACATCAAAAACTATCTATTGACAATATCTTTGTTTTTTGATAGTTGGTTTTTGTAATATTTAATATGGTTAACTAACCAATACGAGGGTCAGTTGAAAAGTTCCCGGAGCGACATCTATAGGTTAGCGGTAAAACTAAAATTTTTCGTGTGCTGCAAGATTTGTATTTTATGTGAACTCGTGTTAATTTCCAAATCTATCTATCAATTTATTCATTGTTTAGAAGCTGTTTAAAATTTACATGTCATGCGTGTTTTGAAAAACGGACAAAATCAAACATCATGGTGTGATTCTTTGTTAAAAACTGTTTAGCGCCAACGGAAATTCAGAACGAAATTGTAAATGTGTGAGGAGATGCTGTGACTTCAGAACCAATGGTTTGTAAATAGGCACTTGAGTTAAAATGTGGTCGTACGAGCACTGAAGATGACCCCCCCCGCACAGGACACCCAAAAAATACAACAACTCCAGGTGTGGCAGCCATCTTGCACAATGCTTTTTCACACCAAGTTTTTGAGTTAAAGTATGATGCACACGCTCATATGAGATGCCTATGATTTCAGCAACATCATCCACTCCTCAATCTGCGTCATCCAATACCCTATTTTTTTCAATAATGCCATTTTTTGTTGCACTTTTTGGATGTCCACTGCTGGGATCGTCTTCAGTGTTTGTACAACCACATTTAAACTTGAGTGCGCCCCACTTACTGTTGTTTTTGAAGGCGCATTATCTCCTAACACATTTACAATTTTGTTTTGATTTTCCATTGACACTAAAATGTTTTAACAGAGAATTCATCACAACCCGCTGTTTGATTTTGTGAATTTAAAAAACGTGCATGACAGGGACATTTCAAACAGCTGGTAAAGAGTGAATAAATTCACGACATATCTGGAAATTAACAGGCATTCACACAAAATTTACGTCTTGCAGCACACGGAAGATTTTAGTTCTACCACTGAGCTATAGATGTCGCTCAGCGAACTTTTTAACTGACCCTCGTAGATGGCCACAGATTGTTTTTTGGCAAAACTTTGTCTTTACTATACGTTTACAATGTTCTACCCTGTATTCTTAATGTTTCGTCTTTAAAAGCATGTTGTGATACTATTTTAAATATGATGTCTATTAAACTGCAGTTTGATGTGAAAGACTTGATAAGTTATTTATATTAGTCATGTTTCAGATGTCAATGTATGCCCATTATCACTTGTGTTGACTCGTTGTCATACAAAATAATTGTGTTTGTTGTTGCTTGGTAGTAATGGGTTTGTGTGCTGTATGTAATGTACATTTCGTGTAAGATGGACTGTTTGTTTGTTTGTTCACAATATTCTTCTTCAGATCACCAACTGGTGCTTCAATACTGGTAGCAAATGTGTACAGACTGTGTGTGTGTGTGTGTGTGTGTGTGTGTGTGTGTGTGTGTGTGTGTGTGTGTGTGTGTGTGTGTGTGTGTGTGTGTGTGTGTGTGTGTGTGTGTGTGTGTGTGTGTGTGTGTGGGATTGAGATTTGTACATCAGTGGTCCAAAATCTGATGTTTGGAGAAATCTTGACTGTTGTAGTTAATATTTAAATTTGCAACCATACACATCTCACAGTTAAAGAAATGGTGTATCAGTTTCCCTTATCTTGTTTTTATTTCATCTCACATTCATCACAAGCTTTGAACTGCTGTACACAATTTTCCATATATTTGAAGGGAGGTAGAGAATGATTAATATAAACATCTTGGTTGGGGATGCTTTAGTCTATTATAGTTGATATTGTAAACTAAAATATCGGTATGGAGAACCATACAAGATTTCAATGTTCTAAGATTTGTATTTAAAATCATTTACTTGAATTCGGTTTGATAATTCTAAAAAAATATCCCCCACCCTCAAACTGTTTCACTATTTATAGATATTTTTGTTATTATGGAGCATTTGTTTAATATAATGTTATATTCGAGTCACTTTATCTATAAAAGCTAGGTACTTTATTCTTATAAATAAATTGAACTACACAGATAATCATCCCTCCTCCTCAACCGATCCCCCACCATTAATGACACTTACTCATTCATAGAGTAATAGTTTTACCATATGTACTTGATAAGATATCTTACCCTTCAAAATTAAGTACTTGTACTTTACTTGATATCAGCAAACTAATTTTTAAAAAATCATCCCTCTCCCTTCAACTACCCTCTCCATTTATAGATATCTCATTTACCATTTTATAGTGGATTAATATAACTTTATTTTAGGGGCTCGTATTTATAAAAATTAAGTACTTTACTCTTGTTAAAAATAAAACAAACTACCCCTTCTCCTTAACCGAACAAGCTCATTTTTGATATTTACACTTTTATTGAGTAGTAGCTTCATTATATGTAGTTTACTAAAGTATCTTATCCTTTAAAATGAAGTAGTTTATTCAACATAAGAAAGGTAATTTAAAAAAAAATTACCCCTTCCCTTCAACTACCATTTCCATTTATAGAAAATTACCCCCCCTTCAACTACCCTCTCCATTTATAGATATCTCATTTACAATTTTATAGTGGAATAATATGACTTCTTTTTATGGGCACTTATTTATACAAATTAAGTACTTTACTCTTGTTAAAACACAAAACAATGCCGGTAAACTACCCCTCCTCATGGGCGTATCCAGGGGGGGAGCAGCTGCCCCCCTTCCAACCAACTGGAAAAAAATTTAGAAAACAAATTTGTAAATAATTTATTAACAGACTGGTTGTTGATATTTCAAAACTTTGAAAGAAACTAATTACGAAATAGAGACACTCTAATCATCTATGAGAAGTTATAAGAACTATAACCTTACGATTTCTCATAAGATTAGATTATGTAACTCGCAACTCTTACTGTTACACGCCATGACGCCATCTCTGAGAAGTGAGAAGTGATAAGAACTAAAACCTCTTTTTCTTATTAGAACACAACTCTTACAGTACTTATCGTTAGAGTGAGTGCGGCGAAGTTACTTTCGCAAGTAACACAATTTTTACGACATTAAGAAGTCAATTACCACAATTTTTACTACAGGAAGAAGCCATACACTGAAAGATAAATGGATATTAGAACATTTTGTGGTAAGTAAGGACTTTTATTTGGTTATCTATACTTGTATGTGTTATTTAGGCAAAAAAATTGGGGATGTCGGCAAAATAACCAATATTACAATTTACATATATATATTTAAATGTATAAAACGGAAACGGTATTATCCTGGACATTGATTTTTCAACCCTATAATTTTCGCTCAAAGTACTTTTTCACCCTTTTTCGAGTTTTTTTTCACTGGTATGTGTATTTTAAAACAATCCTAACCTAACCTAAACGGTGGTTTTGCGAAAAATTTGTTTTTTAACTGAATTTCATCGTGGACAAATTGGGACATGGCCCCGGAATAGTCACGTTTTATGTAAAAGAGAATCCACAACCGTCTCGGAAACTCCTAAATGTCCTGGATAATACCGTTTATTATGTAAAATGTCCTGGAAAGTTCCATTTCTCACTAATGTATGATTTATCATTATGAGTACATAAAAGCATGAGTTATATTTTTCAATTAATAAAATAACCAACTTCCTGTAGTCAGTTTCACTCATGAGCCTAACCAGGGGAGGTTTTGGGACTTAGAACGGTGTAACCTATCCTTGCTCTCAAATAATTGCTAGAATAAAATCCGTAAGTGCACGTTTAGCCCTACCAATTATTCCGTTCCAAAACCCACAATTATCAGCTTTTTATTATACACGAGATGTCTCTAGCTATACAACAGTCAGAGTCAAATGTTGACTCATGATTATTCCTAATATGCGAATGATGAAGAAGCGTTGCAGTATTAATTAAAGCAACCACTTAAACTATTTTTTCTATTTAACAGTTCATTGTTCATTTGCTTAGTTATAAGATGATCTCAGGTGATCAGATAAAACACAATATTGGTTTTTTTAAAAAACATAAGAACTGAAACGAACAATCACGTAGAGGTTAAAACGTTGAAGAAGTTAAGCTATTGTTAAAGAAGAAAGGCAAATTGCGTGCTTTACTTTGTCCAATTTTGCACAAAGGAACAACTTTAAGTATGTTCTAGCAATCATCATGGTTTATTTTACATGATTAAGCATGACTTTGGAAGTTTCATTTATTTATATAATTAAAATTATTTTTCTAAAAAAAAGTTTTAAAAATTATACAATTATACTTTAGCTTACTTTTAGCTTATGCAAATACAACAGTTAAAAGAAGCTTAGTATAAATTATTCTCAAACGTGCTTTCGGTCAGTTACTATGTGTACCATATTTCACCTAGTTAACCCATTAATACCTCTTGGTAATCTTACTAAATTTTTTATAAAGGCCGCTTTAAAAATTACTATACCTTCGGCAATTTTTTCTATCATATTATAAATTTTTAAATTATTCTATATAAAAATTTACAAGGCAGCATTCAGCCATTCCATGCTTACAGGTGTGATACTTTTCATGGACTTTCAATGTTCCAATAATACAATGATACAATGCCGAATAAAATCATTGTTAGGTACTATATTATTGAGCTTTATATTATAAAAAAATGAATATTGTCCTAAGTTACAAAAACAATATATTTGTAAAAGAAATATTTATTTTTCCATGAATTATATATTTTTTAATTTGCATTGCGGGTGCGACATTTTTAGACATGAGGTGTTACAGTCAACGACAAATATATACATTTCTGTGATATATAAGAAGATAAAAATATATACTTTATTTTGTTACCAAGTAATATATTTCTAGATAGTGACACACAAAAATAATTTCTTGATTCTATTTATATTATCGAAAAAATAATTTGAAACACCATTGCAGGTGCGACATCCAGTCCTCACGGGAAAAACTTGTGTGAATGATTAAATCTTAGATCTTAGGTAATTATACTTATCGCATATTAGCTACATGTGATGTTATAATCATTTTATACATAAAAGTCATAATATGAATAAAGCTAACTAAAAATTGAAAATATCATGCAGTTATAATTAGGTTGTTTTCTTTCGAATTTAGCTTTTAGGCTCACTTTGGCGTGGAATGGCTGTATAGTATAATTTAAGTTTCATGGTCTTGTCACCATCATGATATACCGGGAGCATGAAGACAAGCCAACGAGTGCTCGGTGCTCGGTTTATGACCGAACCATTTCTTCAGAGCTTCAGTTGATCTTTCGATCCTCGCCCACCATTAATGCCCTAAATGTGAAATCGAAAACAATGTTAACAGTGGGCGGGATCAAAAGGTCAACTGAAAGTTAAATTATACTATACTTTCTTGTATATTTTCATATAGAATTATTAAAAAATTGATAATGTGATAGCAAAAGTTGCCAAAGGTAAAGTAATTGTTAAATTATTCTATATGAAAATTTACAAGACAGTGCTAATAATATGATGGGAAAAATTGCCACAGGTATAGCTACCCTCCCACTCCCAAAGTATCTTGGTAGACTTAACTACCTTTCCCTTATCTATCAACTCTAGTTACGCCTGATTCCACACATGAACTTTAACCGCGCTTTAAATACTGTATAGAAGGGATGGAATGGTATACTCACTATACCTTGGTCTTATGCCGTGACCATACAAACGTTTGGTAAAAAATAATATTTTTTTTTCAGTGAATTTAAAACGAAAGAAAAGTACCAGTAGCAGCAGCGATGAGGACAAGGAAGTAAAACCACCCTCTGCTTCCGACCCTGCGACTGCGGGGCTTTCTGATGGTTGTCATGAAGATGATATTGGAAAATTCATCGGCTTGGCTACCACTATGCCGGTTGATAAGAAAAAACATCTTCTGGAAAATGGATGGGTAGCTTCGAAGAATTACAATTTTGCGGCAGTTGCCAAACATCTCAAGAGGAAATTCAATCACCAATGGCTGGAAACATATTCACCATGGTTAACTTACTCAAAGCGACTGAAAGGTGTAAATATTCAATTCTGTAAATATTGTGTGTTGTTTCCGCCGTCAGCCAGCATGGTGAGAGGCGGTTGGGGTTCTTTCATAATCAGACCCTTCACTAAGTATAAGGACGTGTACGATCATTGCAAAGCACATGTGCAGAGCAAAGGACACCAGGCTGCAATGGAATCTGCAAAACATTCATGGAGACCATTCCAGTGGACATCCTAATTCACCAGTATTCACAAAAATTAGTGGAAGAAAACAAACAAGTGCTATCCTCAATTGTTTCCTGTGTCATTTTTTCTGGCACACATGATTTACCTTTCAGAGGCAAAAATCTGGATGAAGGCATACTTGTAGACTTATGCCGCTTACGCATCAAAGCAGGTGATTCACAATTAAAACACCATTTTGAGCATGGACCAAAAAACGCGTCATACTGATCACCTATCATCCAAAATGAAATAATTGATCTCTGTGGTGCTATAATCAGGGAACAAATCATCACAAGGGTTAAAGAAG
Source organism: Magicicada septendecula (assembly GCA_034769895.1). Lineage (NCBI taxonomy): Eukaryota > Metazoa > Arthropoda > Insecta > Hemiptera > Cicadidae > Magicicada > Magicicada septendecula. Next base: position 215,295,086 of record CM068373.1, read on the forward strand.
CTTGCGCTTACAGCATTCTAGCTGACGAAACCGCAGATATTTCTGGAAAAGAACAGCTGTCTATTGGATTACGTTTCTTTGATGAAAAGGCCAACGAAATCAAAGAGGAATTTTTAGGCTTTGTAGAGCTTGATGGACTTGATGCCAGAAGTATTGCCAAAGCTATTGATGATTTAGTTAAAAACTTAAATCTAGACCCTGATAAGTGTGTGGGATTAGGTTTCGACGGATGTTCCACCATGTCTGGCAAAGAAGGGGGTGTGCAGGCAACCTTGAGGCAAAAGTACAAAAAAGCCTTATACTTCCATTGCTCCTCGCACAAGCTAAACCTGGTCGTGAACGACTTAAACCTTATCCCAGAAACTCGAAACTGCGTTGGAACTATCAAGGAGATAATCACATTTTTTTTCGAGTCCGTTTTACGACGTAAGCTTATTGCAAACATTCCTAAATTGTGTGAGACTAGATGGTCAGAAAAGTACAAGAGCATTCATGTTTTTAAGGATAACTTCGTCAATATTGTTGAAGCATTAGAGACATTAGCTGAAGAAGGAAATGTAGCAACCAGAAATGAAACGTATCAAATGCATGCATCGGCGTGCAGATCTTCATTTAATGTCACAGTAGCATTAATTGCGAAGTATTCCGCTATACTGCAACCCATAGCAAATACACTTCAATTGAAGACACTTGACATAGTCAAAGCCAACCAGCACATTCAAACTATTCTCGACATGCTAAAAGATCATTGGAAAGATGCAGAGAGCATCACAGATGATGTTTTGAAAGAAGCATATGACATTGCAAAGCATTTGAATATTGATATAACCGCCACTCACGTTTCTGGCCGACAAAAGCATAGAAGTAATCCTCCTGCCGAAAATCTATCCGAATTTTGGAGAAGGTCTCTAATAATTCCTTACTTGGATTCCATCATATCATCTTTAGAAGTTAGATTTTCTTCAGACAAATCGCCTGCAGTTTCATTGACACATTTCCATCCGAGTTACATGAGAGATGCTTCATTGGAGGAATGGAAAGAAAGTACTTCATCTTGTGCAACATTTTACAATTTGGAAGGTATCAATGGGGAAAGGGAATTGTGGTTTAAAATGTGGAATGAGGCACAAGAAGCACCAGACATCATTGAAGTTTTAAAAAAGAGCGAATTGTTTTTCCCGCCCATTAGAAAGGTGATACTGATATTGCTCTCACAGCCCTGCACAACAAGCACTATAGAGCGTTCATTCAGTTCTCTTCGCCGAATTAAAACATGGCTAAGAAGTACTATTGGTGAAAATAGATTAAATGGATTAGCCATGCTAAGCATTCACCGTGAATGGGTTTTAGTAAACAAGGAGCGATTAATGGAAGCAGTAATTCGAAAATTTGCAACTAATCCTCGCAAGCTATTGTTCAAGAATTAATTTATTTTAATAAATGGTGTTCTTCCTTTTATTGTTGTTTATTAAAACATGGTTAAGAATAAGTATTGGTAAAAATAAGTTAAATGCTTAGCCATGCTAAACATTCATCGTCAACGAGTTTTCGCAAAAAAGGAACAAGGAGCTGTAGTTAGAAAATTTGTAACTAATCCTTAAAAACTATTGTTTAAAAAATTTTTTAAATAAATGTTATTCTTCCTTATGTTGTTGTTTATTATGTATTGTTTATTATATAGTATGTCACTATGGACCCTCCCCCCCGCCATCAAAGAGGTTGATTTTCAAAAACTGCCTCCCTTCCGTTTTGAGCTGGATACGCCCATGCCCCCTCCTCCTTAACCGATCTTCACCAAAATCAATAGGCTTTGAGTTCTCTACAACTTGGTCACATATGCAAAAAATATTTCATTCTGTTAGAATTTGTGGCAGTTATTGTTTGCTATAACAAAAATTCTACACACAGGCACATAGACACACACGCCACACAGATAACCATACTTCCATTTCCTTACGGAACATGGAAGTAAAAAGTGTTTTGTAAACTATTTAGCTGATACAACAAACTAAACAAATTTAAGTAATATGTAGGCCTCCTATATGATATAATCAAAAGATGAGAAATATTTCCCTTTATACAAACTATTCTTTCATATGATTAACTGTCCATAAACAATGCAATTGTCCATTATTTGTTGTCTCATGTTCAATTTTATAAATATATTTTTCTGTTTTATCTTCATATGTGCTTGGTTTTTGGAAGTATTTAAAATTACCTGTTCTGACCTCATTAACATTGTTCAAGTCCAACACTGGTGAATCTCTGAAAATGCCAAGTTGGGTTTAGGTAACCAGAAGTGAATCACTCTTTTGGTAGAGCCCCCCTCCCCAATCTCCTTTTTGTTATTTGATTAAAATTTTGAATGGGTTTTTCGAAAGTACATACTTTCATTAGTAATTTAAAAGTTTCATTTAAAAAAGACTATTTGCAATTTGTAGTTTCAAATAGTTGCCAGTGAGTGTTTTTGAGTATTAAGTTATTATCAGAGCAAACAAACTACACCTTTCTAACATAAAACATTCAAATTTTCTCACTTTTATTATCAAATAAGCCATACAGTCTAGACTGAAGAAATTGAGGATACTGATTGGCTAAGTACCTTAAGTCAAAAGTTAAATTGAGGAAGTGGCAGTTTGTTAGAACCAAAGGTGAGATAATACTTAAAAACATTTATCAGCAGTGATCTGAAGTAGTGAGCTTGCTTTATTTACTATATTCCTTGAATAAAACTTTGGTTTTACCAAAGGTTTTATATTGGTTTGTACAATCGGAAAAAGGCAGTTCAAAACATTTGAAAAATTAAAATGAACATTCAGTGCAATTATTTATTAACAAACAAAACAATAATAATCAATAAATGCAATTACTTTCCACTTAAACATTATAATACATATTATCTTGTAGAAAGTAGTTACAATCAATAAGTATTTAGTCTTTTCCCCTTATAGTAAACTTATCCAGGCATATACCGGTATGTAATGTAATTTATGCTTTTTTGAAATAATGTCTGCAGTTATATATATGTAACATTATACAACAACTAACATAAGATTTATAGAACAATTTGAATTTTTGTGAAACTGTTTAAAATTTTAATGTTCATTCATATAATTTATGGACATTTAGTAAAGTTTGTAAGTCAATTAATAACTTAATAATAATCTAATAAAGTAAGACATGAAGTTTACTTATACGGTACATATTTGTTATGTAATTTCTTGACTGGTGACCAGAAGAAGCAGTTTAATATTATATCACGCATTTGTTTGTTTTGTGTTGTGTTATTGTAGTTGTCATGTAGAAGATATTTGTGTTTAGTGGTAATGAGAGACTTATATGGATACTGTTTCAGTGGAAACATGACTTACAGTGTTTGCTATTTTTCTAAAGTATTTTAAAAAAGTGAGAAGTTTGTTTTGAAATAACATATATAGAAAAATATCTAGAAATAATTTAGACTGATTAAAATATAAATAGTTTTTATTATTTTGGGGATACTTTTAAATAAATTTGACGTTTGTTAGCTAAAATTATCATCTGATAAAAAACAATCCACTGAATAAATTAAGTTCTCTGCACTGGTCAAATAACTAAATGATTAATATCCATTTATATTTTTTCCAGAATTTCTAGTATGTATTATAATTTATCTAACATAGCAGTTTAGTGTACTTCATATTTATAAAAAAACAGTTTTAGCTACAAGTCAATTTAGCAAATTATATTTTAGTATTCCTTACCGAACAGATTATACAGGATTCAAAATTTACATGTAAACATATTACATAATTTTTGTCTGAAGCTCGCAGGGCTGGTGTCAATAAATTCAAAATTATGACTAAAAACGAGGCTGTTAGGTCGTAGTCGGTTGCTATTAAACGCCACCACATCGGCAAAGTTTCGTTTCTTCAATGGGAATCTCAATGTTGCCAACGTGATGGGATTTAATAGCAACCGACCACAGCCTAACAGCCCGGTTTTTAGTCATAATTTTGAATTTATATTACATAATGTAATTAGCATATTGAATATGTAATATAAACATCTCATCACAATAACCGCTGTTTAATGTTCATTTATTTTTAAAAAGGAAGCAGATATTTATTTTATTAACAAATGCAAATTGTATGGTTTCTATGTATTTAGTTATTAAAATATTTTTTAAATTGTGTATTTAAAATTATTGATTTAAGACAATTAATTGTGCTTCACACAATGCATTAAGTGTAAAATAAGCTTAAAAGATCAAAATATGCTATTGTGGAAAGAAAACAATTTAATTAAGTCACTAAAACAATTTTAATTTAATGCTAAAACGCTTTCACATTAAAAACTGTATAATGTATCTAATTTATTGAAACTTAATTTGTTTTATGCATCTAAAACTCTTAATGAAGTATAACAAAAAATATGAATAAAAAATAAAATACACACAAATAAAAAAATACTTTTTGTGATAATTTTTTCATAATATATATTAAGAATATGTTTATATTTGTCCTTATAAATTTGATTCTTATGGAGTTTTATGTGTTTTTCAGTCTTGAAGTTCAGAAGCTTGTTTTTTCTTTCTTTTTAGTAATTCAAGTTAACGTTTATAAAAAATGCCATTTTAATCATTAATTTTTAATGTTAGTTCATACTCTTTTAACATAATATTACATTCAAAATTATAATCTTGTATATTTAAAAGAAATATTTAATTATTTTCAAACCGAATTTAAATTATAAATATTAACTTTTAATTTTGTTAATTTTAACTTTCAATTTATAAAATAATTTTTTAGTTTAGATGCTGATATTTTGATGTCTGTTCCATCCATTAAACATAAGTTAATTACTTAGAAACAATCCAAACCCTTTAATAATATATAGTTTTAAAACTCATTTTACAATACGAGAATCATGTTAAATGAATTAAAAATGGTTCTTCACTCAAGAAAAATCTTTATCTAGGTAACTTTTTGGTTTAACATATTTAAAGTATGTTTATAGGTGTGTGTGTGTGTGTGTGTGTGTGTGTGTGTGTGTGTGTTTTGTATAGGGAAGATGGACTTGAGTATGAAAATTACATTAACTGAATCGTCTGTGGTCAAAACTAATAATGCACCTAATTTAAAACAATCAGCAAAAATGATCTGATGAAACAAATCGTATAATCGAAACCATGACCACACTAAACGCTACTTGAGCACAGGAAATGTAATACAAAATCTAATACCAATGCAAAGTTGATTGAGTTAATTTATTTTACTATTTGAAGACGAAACATAATTTTTGTTTGTTGTTTTTATTTTTAGTTTCTTTCTTCATCAGTTTGTAAGTAATATTTAGTTTGTTTTTGAAACAACAATACAACAACTATTTCTTCACAGGCGTCTTCAGGTCCAACTTATTTCCATAGTGATTCTGTAACAGACCGAAAGCAAAACATACATTAATTTTAGGAACTTGAATCCTGTGCAGAAAGATTATCATACTTTCTTGAAATAGCCTTATAAAATAGTAGATTGTACATTTTTAGTTTGTAAGTTTATTTATTATTCCTATGCAATGGTGTAGCCAGAAATTTCCGAGGTGGTGTTACTGATGCAGGTTTTCCAATGGGCGGCTATAGACCACGGTTTTCCGCCCGTGGCTCTATAGACCATGGTTGTGGCTCGTTGGTGATGAAGCGAGGTTTGTTGATAGTAGCAGTGGCATAACTTCATGGGGGGGGGGCAGAGGGTCAATCCCCACCAGAGGTATTAAAAATTTCAGTGACATTCCACATCGCTAAATGTAGGCCTATTTCTAGGCCAGTTGCGTGTATTAAAATAAGGCTTACAAATAATTTTAGGAATAAACAGAATTATAATTAATATAGACTATTGAACTTTCACTTGTGAAACTTACTTGTTTTCTCCCGTACGCGTTTCGGCGTGATGTGCGCCTTCATCGGCGGTGTGAGACAGACTGCCAGTAACTCGTAACGGTTTTATTTGGTAGGTTGAGTGGGGGTGGTGTGTGGTGGAAGGGGATTGGCGCGGAGATCCGAATTATTGTTTGTTTTATGTATAATTGTGTCAAAAAGTGTGTGTGATTTATAGTGTAATTGGTCATTAAGTATGCTGTTTGGTTGTGTTGTGTAGTGTTTGTATATTTCATATTGTTCTGCTGTGTTAAGTTTTCGACTTTTGGGTAAGTAGTGTAGTACCTCAAGATTAGTATCTATGTTGGTGTAGCTGTGGTTTTTTGTGTGTATGTGTGTGGCAAATGCGGAATGTATATTGTTGTTGGATAAAGCTTTTAGGTGTTCAGAGTAATGAGATGAAAAAGATCTTCCCGTCTGGCCTATATAGAAATTATTGCAATCATTACAGTTTAATTTGTAAACACCTGTTTTGTTGCATTTGTCTATGTCCGTGTTTATATCATTGATGTGTTTTTTTGATGGTATTGTTTGTTCTGTATGCTATTTTGTACTTGTGTTTCCTGAATGTGTTGGCGATTTTGTGTGTGTTGGAGTTATGGTATGTGAGTGTGATGTATTTAGTTTGTTGTGTGTTGTTGGTATTTAGTGTTTTGTTGTTTTTGTTTATGATGTGTTTGTGTAGTTTGTTTATTATATTAGGGTTGTATCCATTTTTTATTGCTATATATTTGATTGTGTTGAGTTCATCGTTATAATCCTGTTTACTTAATGGTATTTTTGTTAGCCTATGGAGCATATGGTTGAAGGCCGCATGTTTGTGTTGTGTTGGATGGTTTGATGTGTTGTGTATAATCATCCCAGTTGTGGTTGGTTTTCTGTATATTTTATACGTGTGTGTATTGTTTGTTTTGTTAATTGTTAGGTCCAGAAAATTTATGCTATTGTTTTGTTCTATTTCCAGTGTAAATTTTAGTTTGTGGTGTATTGTGTCTATGTATTTGTGGAAGTTTTCGACCTGCCTTGTATTGCCATTGAATAAAAGTAATATATCATCCAGATACCTGTGCCAATAAATGATTTTGTTGGTGTATTTGTTGTTGTTTATTATGTGGTTCTGTTCTAATAATAAACAATTACTAATAATAAAATTCTTAGGGATATTTAGGAAAGAATCGTATTCTGATAATTATACCAAGAGAGTCTTACCACCCTTATAGATATAAAATGGCGGCAATCAATTCATTTTGTTATAGAGACAGAATCAAAAGATAGGGAGTTAAAAACGATAAAGAGAATTGTAAGAAATAATAACTATAACACCAACATAGTGGATAAAGTTATGAAAAGTATTAATATACAAAAAGCTAAAATAGAACTAGAACAAAAGAATTATGCAGGGTCATTGACATACATAGATCACATACAAGAAAAATTTATAAAATATTTTAATAAATACGGAGTAGATATAGCTATTAAAACATGTGAAACAGTGTTTGATAAGATAAGGAATAAACATATAGAAAAAATCCCAGTATTACAGAGAAGCGGAATTTATAAATTAAAATGTAAAGACTGCAACAATGTGTACCTAGGTGAGACAGGACGGACATTCGTATGCAGGTTGTCTGACCACAAACGTGGAGAAGGTAATAGAACAATGAATTCGTTATATGCAAGACATTTTATAGAAGAGAACCATAGGTTTGTTAATCCTTTGGAAGAGTATGAAAATGTAAAAGTAGTAAATAACACAGTTGAAAGGAAGCTTAGGGAGGAGTTAGAAATATTGAAAGAAAGAGAAAAAGGGTTAGAGAATTTAATGAATACTAAAACTAAATTTGATAATGAAGAAATATTTTATAATATAATTAAAAAGTAAAAGCTAGAGGACGGATAGATAAGATTAAGAATTAAATTAAATAGGACTAATTGGATGTTTTAAAATAAGGGTGTGACCGCGCCCACAAGTGTGAATGAGAAAGGCGGTACAGGTGAGGTTTAAAAGGAATGTACACACACACACACTCACACACTCTCTCTCTCTCTCTCTCTCTCTCTCTCTCTCTCTCTCTCTCTCTCTCTCTCTCTCACACAACACATAAACACAAGGAATGTGCTAGAAAAATATGTAACTGTCCACACGGGGATGACAGGGCGTGGAGGTTGGGAAGGGACAGTTGAATTATAGCTTGTTGTGTGTGGACAGTGGGGGAGGGGTGGAGTTGTGAAGGGTTTGGGTTACATCTGCTGGTTAATTCCGATCTGACGATGAGCTGAGAAGCTTGAAAGCGCTAATTGGAATAATTTTTCTATAGTGGTGTGCAACAGTGATAATTCTCTTTATTATGTCCTAGATCATAACCTACATCAGTAATAATATTAATAAACTATAATTAGCTTCAACATGTAGACAGTGAAGAAAGGAGGTGTCTGGAGAAAAAGAACTAATGAAGTGGTATTAACCTACTACACGACATGACCATTATCAACTAATTATAAGTATAATACTACTGACTCGGAACACTAAGTTTTTTATTAGTAAAAATATAAAATTTTTACCTTATAGCCTGAGTCAAGTTTCGTTTATTAGAAGCTTCATCAGAGCGAAAACTGCGAAGCTTGTAATAAGCGAAAATTGGTTCAGGCTATAAGGTAAAAATTTTACATTTTTACCAATAAAAAACTTAGTGTTCTGAGTCAGTAGTATAATACTTATAAATAGTTAATAAACAGACAAGACATATATCATAGACAACAAAATCCAAGAACTATTATCAAGTAGGTAGAGATAGGATGGCTTAGATGAACAGGTCATGTTGTCATCATAGAAGCCCAGGACCTTGTAAAGTGTCTCTTCCTTTATGACCCAGATGGCAATAGGAAACTGGGAAGACCAAAGCTGAAATGGCGAGATCAAGTGCAGTAGGATGCAGAAAGGGCAGGAATCCGCACTTGGAGGATGGTTGCATCGGACAGAGACCGTTTGCAAGGTCTCCTTCAGCAGGCCAGGACCCGCCCAGGGTTGTAGCGACCCAGGGGTGACTAGACTGGAAAATGTCCAGAGGCCCACAGGGTAAATCTTTCTTCTTTCTTTTTTAGACTGTCATTTAAAATTGTCAAAGTTATTGGTCTAAAATCATCCAAAAATTCAAAGTACACGGTGCTGAAAGAATTTTTTTAATTGGATCAGTCGTTTCTGAGATTAGTCCGGGAAATGAAACAAACAAACAAACCTTACTGCTTTATAACAGTAGTATAGAAGAAAGAGAATGGTGTATATCTTTCTGATCGATTAATTTTAGTTACTTCCAAAATAAATTATTCTACAAAGTTATTATTAAGTTCAAATCACTGGTTACGCAAAAGTTGGTAACTTCACCATTTCTCTGTTTTTGAGAATTAAAACTATCAGTCTGCAGAATTAGTTCTGTTGTATTCTATCAATTATAAATTTTATAAATTTGAGCAAATCAAATCCACTATACTTTTATTGTTTAAAACGGGCATAATTTTAATTTACTAAATACTCTTTAAAATCATAAATAAAACTGTATGATAATTTTATCACAAAGTTTTGAATTATACAGGCCTTATTTGTTTCAATTCATTGTTACTGTCTGGTCTCTGTAGTCACTATGTTTAAAAAACGCATATTTCAATTCGTATTACAGGTATAAACTAGGTGCAGTCACCTAGGTGCAGTAACTAGGTGATTAATTCCTTTTGTTTTCACACAGCGAAAAGACTAATTTAATGGATCAGTAGAGGATCAAGAGCAGGGGGGGATGTACGCAGAAAATTTACATATTGTTGAAGCATTAAACTTGTCAACGGTGTCAAAAATATTGTACAAATAATTTGTTCACTTGTAATATCTGATCAAGTAGTTTTATTATGCCTTTGGCTACATCATTACATGTGCACAAGGGCGGCCCTACCATACGAGCAAGTGGTGCACGGCACCACTTGCTGCGGGCCCAGAGGGGCGCCGAAGCCTTAAGTAGGAAATATACTCTAATTAATTTAGTTTAATTTTTGTTTAGTGCGACTTAGATATGTATAACACATCAGGCATGATAATTATTCAGATTTCAACTTAAATTCAATTTTTATTCAATTAAATTTTGATAAGTGAAAATCGGTGCATATTTGCACCCACACCCACTGTTACGGGTGTAAAATCATAAAATTTATTGTGGGAAACTACACGGAATGCGAGTTGTTCACTCAGAGCGACCACTGTGGAGATCTAGTACCAACTAGCCTATGCAAAGTCGTTCAAAACACCAGAGCTGTTATTTTCGTAGCGCCAAAACGGTGTTGTTTACATTCCACACTCAAAGCACTGCGAATGAACTACCGTGGGCGAAATTCGTTCGTAGCGCTTCGAGTGTGGAATGTAAACAACATATACTTTCTTCTAGATCTCCACAGACGTCGCTCTGAGCTCTGAGCGAACAAGTCGGTTATCGCCATTATTCAACCGGATCGATTATTATTTATTTGAAACCTGCTGAAAAGTAAGTAAATTTTATCGATTCTACTTATTTTATCAATCTTATTTATATAGTTGAAGTTAACCTGAACTAACAATATATGGCAGTGGAAACACGGGCTAGCGGCGAGAAATACAGATTATTTGCATTAACTTTAATGTTTGCAGATGGCTGATGTGGATGTGAAAAAAAAACTTTCCGGTGCACAGAATCGAAAAAGAAAAGTTGAAAAAGAAGTAAATGCGAAGAAATTTACAGGTTCCATCAAAAAATTTCTTCAATCCAGTAAGTTGCGGTAATTGTTTGTTTTTAGTTTTAAAAGAATTATTTAACTATTTCACTAATAAATTAACGCTTTTTTGAGAAAATGAACTTTGTCCCCTCTTGCCCCATATGAAGGGCAAGACGGGACGACCTATTCGTAATATCAGTTTTAAGGGATATTATTAATTGTTTGTTACATTCTTTCCCAAAATATACACACGTGATGACGTGAACGTCTACCTCACCACTATCACACAGATTTTTCTTTATTGTTAATTAGCAATGAAAAAAGATTAATCGAAATATTTTGATACCCTGATCTGGCTCATTGCCCTCATTGGAATAAAATTCTTTTAAAATAATTTTCTTCTTTTTTTAAAAATTAAAGAGTCTAATATATAATTTATTTTTTAATAATATTTAGAACTGTATTCATTATAATATATAGAATAAATGTAGTAATAACAATAATTTTTTTGTTAACAAACAATATATTCTATAAAAAATCATATTTTTGAAATAAAATGTACACTTCTTAGGGTTAATTTACCTACTTTGTGTTACGGTACCTTTTCTTTAACAGGCCCATCTTCAGCTTTCGAAAATCTAGTTACAGAAGAAAATCAAGAAGATATCGAAGATTCTAGTCCTATTTTTACAGTTCCGTCTGCAGAGTCTTCCCCTCTACCAGTTATTGAATGTAACCCAGTAGAATGTGCCAATTCCTCTTCAGAAATGGAAATAGGATTAATTCCTAAAGATGCAATGAATGATCTTGCCTTATGGCCTGAAGTAATATCAGATAACCTAAGGATATGTTTAGTAAATCACGGACCAGTACAGTTAAACAATTTTATTTTTCCGAAGGATAATAAAAACAGGTCATTTTCAAATGTATATTTTATAAAGAAGTTACGAAATAATGAAACTGTTGAAAGAGACTGGCTCGTCTACTCAAAATCAAATGATTCTGTTTATTGTTTTTACTGTAAACTTTTTAATGTTAATGCCACTACTTTTAATGATAAAATGGGATATAAAGATTGGCAACATTTGTCTAGAAGTATAGAACTACATGAAAAAAGTTATAACCATTTAATGAGTGTTAAAAAGTGTCTTGATTTAAAAAGTTGTATTTTAAAAGCAAACACTGTAGACTCCACAAACCTAGCTGAGATTGAGCGCGAAAAAAAAAGGTGGATAGCTGTAATAGAAAGAATAATTTATCTCATCCAATTTTTAGCGAAGCAATGTTTAGCATTAAGAGGAAAGACTGAAACTATATTTAAATCCGATAATGGAAATTTTTTGAAATTGGTTGAATGTATTTCTAATTTTGATAATGTATTAGAGGAACACATTGCTCACATCCAAAAAACTCAACATCGTATGCCTCATTATCTTGGTCATAAAATTCAGAATGAAATAATCTATATAATGGGCGAAAAAATTAAAACAACTATTGTTAATGACCTAAAACTTTCAAAATACTATTCAGTTATTTTAGATTGCACTCCTGATATCTCACATGAGGAGCAAATTTCAGTCATTGTTAGATCTGTATTTTTAAACCATCTACAAAATATGCTGAAGTGAAGGAACATTTTTTGGGTTTTTTCCCTATCACTGATACTACTGGCCAAGGGCTGTCGACATTTCTTTTAGAATTTTTGACTTAAAGGATATGCGCGGTCAAGGGTATGATAATGGCGCAAATATGAAAGGCAAAAATATCGGCCTTCAGAAAAAAATTCTAGAATTAAACCCACGAGCTTTTTATGTTCCTTGTGCGGGACACAGTCTTAATTTAGTTGTTAATGATGCAGCTAAGTGTTCACTAGAAATAACAAATTTCTTTTCTATTGTTCAAGAAATTTATATATTTTTTTCAGCATCAACTTCGTGTTGGCAGACACTTATGAGCATGGTTCCTACTTTAACTTTAAAACCATTATCTACTACTAGATGGGAGAGCAGAGTCGAAGCATTAAAGACACTTCGTTTTAACCTAGGAAAAATTTATGATGCTTTATATTCAATTTATTCTGATGACAAAAGAGATACTGACTCAAAAAACTTAGCTAGTTCGTTAATATCAAAACTAAAGTCATTTAAATTAATTTGCTCTCTTGTTATTTAGTACGATATATTGTCAAAAATTAATATTATTAGTAAAGCTTTGCAAAAATCTGACGCTGCTCTTTCAGAGGCAGTCAAAATGATATCTCAAATAAAAGATGATTTAGTCAAAACTCGTACCGAATCTGCATTCAAGGAAATGATAAGTAACGCAAAAACTGTTGCCGAAGAAGTTGATGCAGAAATTGAATTTCCCTTAGCTACTCGTCCCCGTCCCAGAAAAAGATTTTTTAATTACGAGGTTGTGGATGAACCCATCTCTGATCCAGAAAGCAATTTCAAAATAAATTTCTACTATTATTTGCTGGATGCCGCGATATCAAAATTAGATGAACGATTCGAACTTTTAAATGAAAACAACATGTCTTTTTCCTTTTTACAAAATATTAACAATTGGAAAAATTTAAATTCTGAGAAAAAAAGAATGCTGTGTTTAAATTTACAGCAGAAATTGAGCAATGGTTCAGAATCGGACATTGATGGAGAGGACTTATTCAATGAACTCGAAATTTTACCAACGTTCATTGACGATTACACAACCCCATTAAATATTTTGAATTACTTGCTTTCAAACAGTTTAGTTTCAGCATTTCCGAATTTGTCAACCGCACTACGAATTTATTTGACATTACCAGTCACAGTGGGCCACAGTGAAAGGTCTTTTTAAAAATTAAAATTAGTTAAAAATTATCTTAGGTCACCAATATCTCAAACTGGATTAACTAATTTATCAATAATTAGTATCGAACATGAAACTCGTATAGAAGTAAATGACATTGTTAGGGATTTTGCTAATGCAAAGGCTCGAAAAGTAAATTTGTTGTAACTTTGTAAGTTATATTAGTTGTTTATAATAAATAAACATTACTTACTAATTCAATTTTTAATTTTGTTTCATTATACTTTGTATAAATGGTGCAATAAACTATTTAACATAAATAAAACAAAAGTTGGTTTCTATAAGACCCCAGATATCCTCAATAACGGCTTACTCCTATTTTCCCATCCAATTTTGTAAGTAATTTGTGTGATGTGGGATGGTGTTTGTAGTAACCTGATAGGTTTCAAATGTAACGACTGGATAAAGGTTGGGGGGGGGGGGGCACGATAGTTCTCGCACCAGGGCGCCGGATAGGCTAGGGCCGCCACTGCATGTGCATATTAACCCCAGCCTAAGGGAAGCCAGAATTCTTGCCTCTGTTTTGCTTGAGCGGGCGCGTCAATGAAACCGTCATATGACTTGGTGGCTAAGTTCCAATGGGGACCCAGTACAGCGGGTTATTGTGGTGTCCCCTGTCCAAAGATCAGACAAACTCCACAACAGTGGTGAAGGCAAAGAAGAAAATCTTCAGTATGGTGAATCCGGCGGTAGTGACAGCGCTGGCTTTTACAGTTTGCATAGAAGGTTAAGAGAAACAACCCAAACAGAAAAATCAGATGTGTCATGGCACCTTAAGATGGTAGTGCCATCACCTGTCTACTTGACTAAAGGTTAGTATCCTTTATTGAGGAAGATCATTACTCCTCGCAATTGTCATGGAATGCCGAATGGTAATCAATTATAGACACCAAGGAAAAAGAGATGTAGGTAGGCCCAGAAAGAAGATGGCAGGAGTGAAGACAGAACAGGCTGTAAGCCTAGATCCTGAGATGAAGCAGAAGAAGAAGAAGAAGAAGAAGAAGAAGAAGAAGAAGAAGAGGAAGAAGAAGGAGAAATAGTAGTAGTTTCATCATGAAAGCAATACAAATAACAAAACACTATTTTTAAAAGCTAAAAATCTTATCTGCCACAGCAGCTTCAGTAGTAGGGTCATGTATGATAATTGTTTCTCACATCCCTTTGGAAACATCCTAGATCCTGCTGGTTGCAGTATAGCATGCAATCTTGCATAGACATTCTTACAGTTATTTTTAAATTTTTTAAAATTCTACATAATTTGATACCGACTACTAACTAGGATGCTAATAACTTCTCCCTCAGATATGCTAATAATATCTGTTTAGGATGCTACCCAAAACAGATTTGTCCAGAAAGGAAAAAGAAAAAAGATTAGGTATAGTTAATGTGGTTAGTTTTGAATATTCAAAAACTGGGTTTGTGAAGATTGAAAAATTTCTTGTGCACATTTTTTTTTTTTTGCAAACAGAAGAATAAAAGTGACAATTTTTTGCAAGGTGAACTTTGTGTCTATGACAGTTTTTTAATTTGTGTCTACGCACAGAAATACAAAAAAAAGGAAAAACAGTTTTTACAAGTTTCGTGGTTGCCAGTGACCACACAGATGTACGCAATGACATCGCACTGTTTGTTATATACAGTATAATGGTGTTTATGTTTACAGTTAAGGTATAGTATCAAGTAAATCATGGCCACTGACTTACGAATATTTTAAACAGCCGCGGAGGTTGCTCCATTACAATGACCTCTCTGTCGTCCGAAGGTTCATCGCCTGCTGTGAAGTCGGGCTCAGCTGGTATGATGACCGATGTTTCGCCAATCCTCCTGCAACACCCAAACGGCAAACTATAGTACACAAAGAATGCATTAACACGATACTTAATAATTATTAACCAATGGTAATCTACGATGAGACGGGCCCAAAATACCATGCGTATAAGTGTGCCAAAGTACTGTGCAACGTTTAGTCAGCAGCTGAATGAATAGTTTGATGGTGAAAGGGCATACTTGCATTCCACAAAATTTTTGTAAAGTGGATGAACTGTATACCATATTATTATTTGATTGTATTGACAATATACAGTAATAACATGAATTCTTCAATGCCGTTTTAGCACAGAATTATGTATCTATCTATGTCTTGTTCATTTCTGCCAAAACATGAAAATTAAAAAAGGAAAGCTAAAAAAAGTTAAAAAAGTATTATGCCTTTTAACAATGAGCAGTTCAAATGGGAGTGTCATCCAGTAGTTTAGTACTAAACAATTAGGAAAAACTATTATTTTATCTGTCACTGCTTTTGCCTAATTTTGCCTGCTAAGAAAAGTAATGAGCAAGTCCTCGCAGCAGTGCACAAAGATATATATATATATTATAACGATTCATAATAGTGTCCTATCAGAGCGTTATATGAAAGCCATAGACGGTACGAGTGTAACGCCGTAAGAAAGAGAGAGAGAGCGTATAATCGCAGCCATCTCACTCTAACCACGTCACCGCGACATTAGAATCCAGTTCAAACAGGTAAATTTACTCAAAGCGAATTATCAGTTCAACCTGCGATAACTTCAAAAGTTGTAAATATACGGCAATTCTGAAAACAGCATTGTATTCAGCAAGAAAAGCTTTATAAGTAGCCGCAAGCTCAGTTAATATAATTAACAAATAAAGAAGTTATACGGATGACGCACGCCAACAGGAATAACGAGAGAATTATGCTACGTAGGAATAAGGTGTTTTCACACACACACAGATAAAGACCTAAGCAACAATATTCTGTGGTCAGATCTTCGGAAACACATTTGCAAATACCTGTAATCAATCCATTTGCAAATACAGGAAGTATGATTTTGACAAGAATTTCTCTGCCGTTTGGAACCTGTCACGGAGTGTTTGAGCGACTTGTTCGAGACTGTCGAAACTGGAAAAACGCATGATTTATTTGTACAACCAATCAGCAGCCCCTATTTAAAACTGACGCCAGCTAAAAGCGAGGGGTAGAATCACTCTTCGTTCGGTACTTAAACACACTAGACGTGTATAATTCACATACGGATATTTTTAAATTTCACAACAGTGCAAATTAAGTTCTAAATCGAGAAGTAGTCCGCAGTGTAGATGAATTAACAACATTCAATAACACTAGCTGCGTAAAAAACCGTTAATTAATTAATTAGTTAATTAATTAATCAATCAGCCGTGAAGGACCTGTGCTACAGAAGGCTACAGCATCTGTAATTGCCAGGGCATCTTCAACCTCATTGATCAATCCATTCTTCTGTGCAACACCATCGAAAGGAGGACCTCTACAGATTCCTATCTTCGGACAACGCATCAAACAGTAAGAAATAGATTCATTGATCAATGATATAAGCGCTAAAGAAATAATAAAACACTAAACAATTTTAAAAAGACACTAAGAAAAGCACACATTGTATTTTAACTATAAGATTAGCTCTAATATAGGATAGGAGTGTTGAATGGAAAGTGGTGTGTAGTATTGGACGTGCAAATTATTGCAGACCTGTTCTTTAGCACTGGTTTGGGAGATAGAAATCTCTTAATCAAACCAGATAAGAGCTATAGGTCGTTTGAGCGTCTTAATCATTACTTTCCACACTCACTCAATAATTATAAGGATAGGGTAGAATTAAGCCACTACCATTAACAATTTAAAGTTTAAAAATCATTGATTAAACATTAAATATAATAATCAAGCAAATCTTAAAGTGTTATTTGTAACGATTCCCCTTGAAAACCACAATCACTGAACGAATCCTGAGAAAGAGTGTCTCCATGCGCTGAGCTAAGCTGAAACCGTGTCATTTGTATCTGGGATTTGTTCTGGCGCCCAGGTAAAGTAATATCACGGGTAAGTAACTTTTTATCTAACATAACAAATATTACAATATATATATTGTTACAATATATATATATATATATTGTAACAATACTTGTGGTTACAAAATAAAATCTGTTTGAATGCTGTTATAACAATTTGAAATAATAAAAAAAATTTATTTAAAAAAAAAATTTTCTGAAAAAAATTTTCTGGGTAATTCGGTTCTTAATATTTAGGAACTAATCGTGTTTATTGTTTGTAATTAGAAATGAAGAAGTGGTATTATGTTTATTTTGGTAATAGTGTCACTTTCAGTAAATTTGTTAAAAGACAATCTGGTTAACTCCAAATCTAGGCGAAAGACGGCTCTCTTCTTCTTCTTGAAACGTTCGTTGTTTCGTATATACCGCCTTTCGGTTAGTTGGGTTTCTTGATTAATTTACCTGTTAAGCCTTTCTATAAGAAAAATCAAATCCAAATTACAAAAACAGAACGTTTATTAATAAAATAATTAATTTGTTCGATAAGAATCGATGTTACAAAGTAGTATCGACTCACTCAGGGCCGGTCGATATAAATAGTTTACACTAGTATTATAAAAATATGGTTCTTTAAACGGTTATTTAAGATATAGCCAGAGAAGGTTATGGGCAGGAAAGTATAACACTTACAATTATAAAATGCCTTAATATTAAACAATACAATGTTATAATTAAAAATAATAAAAGTTTATATATGATTTTTATTCAAACCAAAAGCAGCCGAAGACAGTCGTTCTCTGCAGCTGACGGGATTAGTTGACGACGATTCACAAAATGGCCGACTGGCGCATGCGTAGTTAACGTATAACTTGGATGAAAGTTTTATTCAAATAAAGATGTCTTTTTTCCGTGTAAATGGTCTCAGCAATTGTATATGATTTTCCTGGATGTATTTGAGTGTCACTGGTGTATGGTGGAATAGTTCACTTGGTGTAAAATGTTGTTATTGGATATATCTCATTGGGTCTATGTGTGTCGGTTTTAACCTTAATTTTTCGTCAGTAAATTGTGTGATATCGGTGTTATTTCGATTAATTAGTCTTATGTGGTTCAGTTTATTGGTGTTAAACTGTTCATATGTTAACTTCACTGGTTCACAATAAACAAAATAGCTCAAAATAAGTTTTATACAAATTTTCACCGAACTCGGTTTATAACGTTAACCGCCATTACAGGTTACTTCTAGCAAATAATCACGTTAAGTTCACTCGTCAACGTATAATAAAGAACTGTTCTCATTTCCTTCGTCTCCTGAAAATCTTAGCCTATTTAACATATCTTATACATTGTTTCAAATTATCTTAGCTTCCGATACATTTTATTTTAATACATTATACTCAGAAAATAATTTCGTTGTTAATTAACTGTACGAAATACTAAATACATATTCGGTTTCATTATTCTATTCTGCTTATTTTGCTAGTAATTAATATAGTATTACTATATATATCATTAGAAAATTATTTTTATTACATTTTTGGAAGGTAGGCCTAAATTTATACTTCCTGTAGTCTAAGCAAATAATAGCCATTTTCCCTAATATAATTATTATTCTATTAAATCTGAAATTGATATAATTGTCTATTCTTACTTAATTTATTGCAATTTAGTTTATTAATGATTGTTTTTAAATACAATTCAATTGTCTATGACTCCTCCTCTGATAATGTCAGTTAGTACATTCCATTTTTATGTATAATTTTATTAGATAAATAAGTAATTTTGCTTATCTGCTGACCATATCTTTAGAAAGTCTTATTTACATGGTATACTATATGTTGGGTTTATCTTGCATAAATATTGTCAGTTTAACTGGCTTATAAGACTAGATTTATTAATTATTCTGCAGTTTAAATTCATTATATGGCCTAGATTTGATGTGTTGCTATTTGCAAAATTTTTACTAATGTAGTTAGTTTATACCCTTCTCTGACTTTTTATCCTTATATACTTTATTAACAATTAGTTCTTTGACTGGTATAACAGTGATTATTGATTGTACAATTAAAATATAACACCTATCTCTATCAAAACTGGTACCTTGAATAATACCTTTTATGTGTATTGATTACACCTAGTAACATAATTAAAAATATTTTATAACATGGGGAATGATATCTACCTTTAGATATGGCATTCCTAACTTAAAGTAACAACAAAATAACATCTTATAACAATAATATCTCTTACTAATAAATCTCATTTGTCCAGCTATTATATGGAACAGGAACATAACATATTGGTTCCATATAATGGTTAACACTTTCTTAAAACTAATTATTGACAGTCTGCTCTGTATTTCTCAATTTTAAGGATTTATTCCCCATCTCTATGTATAACACTAGCTACAGTATCTGTTTATTATTTCATTCTATGGAATGTTCTTATAAATTCAGTAGCATTTCATTAGCAATATTATTACTTCATATCAAATATGACACTGTTCAAAAAACACTTAAAGTTTATTCACTTGTACGGCAACTCATGTACCTTTTCAAAGTGTATTGGCTATAATTCAATAACTTACACTGGTCCATGGTTATTTATAAATATTATTACTAGTCCTTTTCTAGCTTTACAACATGAAATATTTAACCATGGGGGGACTGTGAAGATTTGTTCATATAAATTAAACAATAACTTTTTTGGGTGCACTGTTACTTAATACTATTGACACTTTTGGTTTTTGTCAGTTTCACATTGTGATATGGTTTTTTGGGGTGTTATACTTTCTTTTTGGACATTCATTTATTTTTGGGGTTTTTGGATTCTCTCCCTATGGGGTTTCTATTTGGTATGGATCGTCTCACTTCCTTTTTTCTAGTGGATCTTCTCAGGTTTCTTATTCTTCAGTATTTTTGTTCATTCTATATTTCTTCTTTCTTCTTTCTTCAGTATTTTTGTTCATTCTATATTTCTTCTTTCTTCAGTACCATTTCGCTGTGTATACTTTTGTTTCTTCTGGTCTGGTTTCTTTGTCGGGGTATCTTAATTGCCTGCTTCTATCTTACCTGGGTAATTTTGTTATTCACATTTTTAGTTTTCTGGGTTTTAAAATTTGTAGTATATAGATTATTTGCAGATTTTTTCTTTATTTTTACTTTTCTTGTGAGTATATTAATTAATAGTGCCTTTTAATTGATTCTCATCTGGATATTCCATATATTAGAGCTTTATTAATGATAATTGAGTAATTTATTTATGTGGATTATCTGTCATGCTACAATATATATATATAAATCGGTTCATAACGTAATCCTACGTCTTCCGATCCCTAGTCTCCATTGGTCTCGATCTAACCAAGATTCCTCTTCCAATTCCCGGTCTCTCATTGCCCGATTGATGCCTTCTCTCCAACTCAACCTAGGTCTTCCTCTTCGCCTACGACCATATGGTGTCCATCTCAAAATTTGCTTGGGGAGTCGATTCTTACACATTCTTTGCACATGCCCAAACCATCTTTGCTGTTTTGTTTTTATGTCGTTGACAATAGAGCACTGAACCCCCATTATCTCCCGGATTCTGACATTTCTTACTTTTTCCAGTTTTGACCTCCCTGCCGCTCTTCACCAGTAATCCATTTCAGAAGCTTCCAACAACTTTTCTGTTCTTTGTGTTATTGGCCATATTTCACACCCATATGACGTAATTGGTTTCACAATTGTATTGTATATACGAAGTTTATTTTGTTTTGATATTTGTTTGTCCCACAATATGTTGTTCAGCAATGCTATTGATTTTCTTCCCAAGTTATTTAACAAAGATAGATCACTTTTAAAAATTATTAAAAGAATAGGGGTAAAATTGACCGGGCATGTGTTACAACTCAATCAATTCTTAAGTAATATTTTTGAAAGAAAGGTGTTTGGGGGAAAAAAACAAGAGCAGCGTTCTTCATAGAATTGGAAAAGGAGATGAAGTTTCTATCGTATTGCGATTTAAAGAGGACAATGATGGAGAGAGAGACATGGCTAACTTGACAAGGTATGGTCTTTAGATGATGATGATGACGCTGTTGCCAGTTTTTTTGAGATTCTGTAGGATGGTGAGAAAGTACTAAATGGTATTTACGGTGCTTGTTTGTACGGTTTTTTTCTTTGAATATAATCTGAAGCAAGGGGCTTCTTCACATATGACTCTTATCATATCTAAGGGGCATAAGCATAAAAACATTGTTTTCTTCACAATTCAGCAAAGAATGTTAGAGAATAAGGCACAAAGACTCATACACCTAAAGTTTTGTAGTAATGGCTTTTTCATTGTGGATCATAAATTCTGAAAGAAAAGTTGTTTAAACATTCAGGTCTCCAGGGGTGGATCTACGGAGGGGGGGAGGAGATGGCAATACAATTAGTATCGTTATTACTTTTTTAACTTCTATTGTAAACAAAAGAATATCTGTTGGAATCTGTCACTGTCTGTACTGCTGGTTTGTTATATGAATCGAATGTTTAATTTAATATAATAATATAATGTTTATGGATCGACTTTTCTTTGATTAAATTTTATAAGCATGGATAAAATATATATTTTTTCGACTGAATTTTGAATTATGATCGCTAAAAATACGGACCCTCTAGCAGAGACCAGAAGAGGCCTGATGCTCTATCTGATGCTCACTGCTTACAGCTGACATGTGTTTTTTGGAGCATCAGCTGAGCGACTTATTAACCGCATTTTTATATGTTTCAACCCTTTTGAGTCCAACCCACGCGTCGGATGTATTCATTGACGTCAAAATTGTAATCAGCACCTCACAAAACCTATAGGTTCTCACTTTCGAGGCTTTGACCAGCATTTTCGCGAAGTTTAATATTTACACCCCCTGATTTTAGTCTGTTTTAACCCTTTAAAAAAATCCTTTGCGTAGAATATAATTTTTTACGTCAGAATCGTAATCAGCACCCCCAGAAACCTATAAGTACCTAATTTCAGGGCTTAAAAATTCATCCTCGCGTCGTTTCATATTTTCAACCCTTTAGGGATAGTTTTCAATTCTTTAGAGGTGTGAGCGGGCCACAATTTTTCCTTAACTTTGTTTTAGACTCGTTTAGGAAGCCATAGCAAAAGGAATAAAAAAATTACATGGACACTGACTCAAAATCAGCAGATAGGCCCTTTGTCACGCCTCACGTAATAGACTATGGGTATTAAAATACAAAAACAATCGCTTATAATTTGTGTTAGTGTGTATTCGAATTACTGTATTGACGGAACACTCCTGCAGCCTGGTGGCTTTTACGTTAACTGTTTGACGAGCAAATGCTAAAGGCAGTGATTTTTGTTGAACATTTTCTCTTATGTTTTAACTACGCCACCTTAAAAAGATACAATGAAAAATATGGAAAAATATTTTCCCTGTCTATTTTCAAGTGAAAATCTCTAACTTCCAACAATTTCTCAGGTGAAGGACCCTGCAATGATACCAGAAAATTATCGTATGCTCTGCTCATGCGTCGATTTCCATAAAGACAGCATTGTTGTTAGTCAGCTCTGTTGAGTACCCACCGATCAGCACATTAGGCAAATATACTTTTTCTGACATAGCTGGTCGCCCCAAAATGGTGGTTGGGGGTTGAAGGGAGATTATTCTATGACCCTAACATCATCAACACCACCACTACCATCATCATCATCATTTGAAAGAATCTACTCCAGTTTGGACGATTCTGTGCCACCGCAGTGCAGTTCCACATCCCGATCACCTTCTCAGCATTCCTCTCCTCACTCCATCAATTCAGCTAAGTCTTGGTCGAGCGACTCGCCTGGTCTTATACAATTGTTCCGACATTAGAATTTTGGGATTCACTTTTCATTAATTCGTACGATGTGTCCGCCCCAGCGAAACCGTCAAAACATTTTAATAATTTTCACGACATGAAAAAGGTGGTATACAGTTCCTGTATAACCGTAACACCTCTATGCAGTGCAAATCCTTCTCCTCACAGGATGTAATCCATATCCTGGGTGGCTCCAAACAAATAACAGTGTTGATAACTATAACAGGAAGTAGAAATGTGTAAAATAACTGCAGAAGGGAAGTATATATAAGGTAAAGGATTAAAGTACACGGAACAAGGTTACATGTATCGTCAGTAATAATTAACAGACAGTAGTGAAGCAGATCGTACTACTTACAAGCGGAACGAACATTTTAAAGCCAGTTTCAGCTTTCCTGTGGTTAATTATTATTGTGTTCGTTGCGGCTGGAGCTATTGACACGACACGCTACATAACAATTGCTATTTTAAATTAAGACATGATGCTGGAATCGATTTTAAAATGCTATGTCTACACATTATCTTTCCGAAGGCGGCTGTGCCAAGCCTTCATTAAAACAGACACAGACAGACAGACAGACAGACGCCACACACACTAAAGCATCGGATTAGGGCTTGGCCTTTCGCCCTGTGGGATTATTCACTTACTGTGCATCGTTTTAAACAAGTTATAGTTATCCAGTGGAATCATAAATTCTTACCATTTTCAAATTATCAGTAAAAATATAAGAAAACTGATATCAAATGCTACGTGAGTGTCACAGTACTATCGCATACATATAAACAAAAAAATAATTTTCTGATTTGTAGCAGTTTTGACTGATCACACATAAATACTGAGAGTAAATCTTATGTAGAGCCGCCGCCACCATATGTGCGAAATGTGCACCGCACACGGGCGGGTATGCCAAAGGGGCGGCCGTAGACTGCCAAATTCATCAGCAGATATTGCAAAATAAATTAAAACAATTAATACCGACTAGGTCTAGGTATATGACATTAAAGTTTATTGAGTTGTTCTTGGTATTTGTTTTGTTATCATTGCCGCAGTGTACTGGCATCGGTCTTTGTTTTGACTTCCAAGAAAGCGTATAGGTATTGTTGCTTGACATTTATATCTGAGTTATAGCTGCAGACTCTTTGTGGTGTTGTAGACAAGCGCGTGCATGTCGACTCTGGTAAACTATAAAGTACCTAGCCGATAAGATAAGAAATTATTTATGTTTTGTTTTTACGAACGGGCGCCTTTAGGACTGTCAACTTGTATTCAAAACAACAGCAGTTTGTAAGGAGTAACAGAAATGAAATTTGTTAGTTATGCTTAAGACGTTTTCTGAGACGTGTCGTATTTGTATACAGTTTATATTCGTAATATCGTCAAAATGTCTGACAGAAAAGCAAAACGTTTGTCGGGCCTTCAATATAAACAAAAAAGAAAGGCGAAAATTGAACAATTAAGTTAAGTGGTGCGTTAGAAAAATGTTTAGCTGATACTAGTGAAAGTGAAACTAAGCGTCCAAAAACTGATGAGAATGAAGGCGTAAACGTTGGAGCTTCAACTTCAAAACAATTTGAGTTTGAAGAAAGTGATATTTATATTTTTAAAAATAATTTATCTTCATTTTTATTATTATATTCATTTTTGTCTTCAATCTAACCATTGTTATTCGAATATTTCTCACATTGACGGTTACAGTGGCATCAAGCGAACGTTCGTTTCTAAACTAAAAATTATAAAAAACTATTTACGGTCTTCTATAGTCAAGAAAGATTATCAGCCCTAGCTACTCTATCCGTAAAACATGAAATGTGTGAGGCAATCAATTTGAGCAATGTTATTAAAAAATTTTCTGAAACCAAAGCGTGAAAAGTACTCTTTAATAAACTATAGTGTTATAAAAACTCTGAAAAGACAACCGCGCAAATAAACTATTATAAACTATTTAAAAATGTATTCAACACTCCTACGAGCACATCTTCCACTTATGTCATGTAAATAATCAGCTAAATAAGTTTTTGAAAAATATATTTATTTTTTGTCAATTGCACTATTTCTGTCTGTATCAATTTTTACTTCCATGTTCCTTAAGGAAATGGAAGTATGGTGATGGCAAAAAAAATCGTGTTCGAGATTATTGCAGATTCTGATTGTACTACACTCAAAACATGAAAAAGTCATTTTTCGAAAAGTGTCTGTGTGTCTATGTGTCTATAGATTTTTTTTCTATGGCAAACGATAACAGCCGCAAATTCAAACTGAATCAAATCATTTTTTGCATACAGCTCTAATTTATAGAGTACTCGCTACCTATTGTTTTTGGTGAAGATCGGTTGAGGGAAAGGGGTAGTTTACCTGCAACGGTTTTTTTAAATCAAGGGTAATTGTTTTCTATGGTAAACGATAACAGCCGTAAATTAAAACAGAATCAACCACTCTTTTGCATACAGCCCTGAATTGTAGAGTTCTCAAGATCTATTGATTTTGGTGAAGATCGGTTAAGGGAAAGGGGTAGTTTACTGGCAACGGTTTTTTTTAAACAAGTGTAATTTTTTTCTATGGCAAACGATAACAGCCGCAAATTCAAACAGAATCAAATAATGTTTTGAATACAGCCCTGAATTGTAGAGTTCTCAAGTCCTATTGGTGTTGGTGAAGATCGGTTAAGGGAAAGGGGTAGTTTACCAGCAACATGTTATGTTTTAACAAGGGTAATTTTTTATATGACGAACGATAACTGCCGCAAATTCAAACAGAATCGACTACATTTTTGCATACCTTTTTGAATTAAAGAGAACTCAAGGTCTGTTGATTTTGTTGAAGATCGGTTAAGGGAAAGGGGTAGTTTACCAGCAACATTTTATGTTTTAAGAAGGTTAATTTTTTTTTGCGAAAGATAACTGCCGCAAATTCAAACAGAATCAAATAATGTTCTGCATACACCCCTGAATTGTAGAGTGCGCAAGATCTGTTGTTTTTGGTGAAGATCGGTTAAGGGAGAGGGGTAGTTTACCTGGAACATTTTATGTTTTAACAAGGGTAATTGTTTATATGACGAACGATAACTGTCGCACATTCAAACACAATCAAATATTTTTTTGCATGCATCCCTGAATTGTAGAGGACTGAAGGTCTATTGATTTTGGTGAAGATCGGTTAAGAGAAAGGGGTAGTTTACCTGCAACATGTTATGTTTTAACAAGAGTAAAGTACTTAATTTTGATAAATAATGTATCCTAATAAGAAGCTCATAATAATCCACTGTAGAAACGTAGATGAAATATCTATAAATGAAGAGGTTAGGTGAACGGGGTGGGGGTAATTTTCTATTAATGAAAATTATAGTTGATTGGGGAGGGGAGAATTTTTTATATGTGTACTACGTTATCGGCACCAAAGAAGTAATTCTTTGTTAAAATTCCTTCCCGGGCTGTTTAGCCGTAGTCCAATGTTTTCTGCAAAACCAGACTTTTCGGCAGTCCATCGACTGCCATCATCAGTGAAAATCGAGTGCGAAAACGTCAGGTGGTATACGTTAGTGACCACAGTACCGTGGTTAAGGCTGGAGCAATAAGTAGAAAGAAGTAGTTTCTATGGTAATATTTCATTTCGAATATGATTTTAAATATAAATCTTAGAACATGGAAGTCATGTATGGTTCTCCATACCGATATTTAATTAAAATAATATTAAATAGGAGTCTCAAAAATAAAATTCATGGGAGAAATATCTCAGCCATTCAAAATAAATACAGGTGTAAGACAGGGTGATGGTTTATCCCCAATTCTATTTAACTGTGTCCTGGAGAAAGTAGTGAGAATTTGGAATGAAAAATTAAAGGAATGCAAAATATCACCAATTATGTTGGGAAGAAGGAATGAACGTACATAAATAAACTGTTTGGCATTCGCAGATAACTTTGCTATACTTTCTGAACATCTTACAACTGCAGTAACACAAGTGAATTTTTTAGAGGACATAGCCAGTAGAACAGGTTTAAGAATTTCTGCAGAAAAAAACAAATTTCTCACAATCATTAAAAACGGGCCAAAATTCCTGGTAACAGATATTGGTCGAATAGAGAGGGTTCGAAAATTTAAGTATACGGGAGAGATAATTGAAGAGAATGGCTTGGAAAAATCTGCTATAGAAGAAAGGCTTCATAAGATGGAAAGGGCATATGGTATAACTAAAGATATTTACAATAAAAAGTGCATATCTAAAAATGCAAAAATAAGGCAGTACGGTACAGTAGTTAAGCCAGAATGCCTATAATGCCTATATGCAAGTGAATGTCTAGCATTAAGTTATAATTTAGACAAACTAGAAATATTGGAAAGACGAATTATTAGGAAAATATTAGGTCCACGAAAAACTTCAGAGGGTTGGAAATTAAGAAGTAATGATGAAATATATCAAAGTATAGAAAATATAACAGAAACCATGAGAAAAAGAAGACTATTATTTTTTGGACATTTATATAGAATGGACGACAATAGGTTGACAAAGCAAATCTTCAGATATCTGTGGGCGAAGAAGTCAACATCAAGTTGGATTAAAGAAGTCCAAAAGGATTTAGAAAAAATAATATACACGCAGAAGAAGGAATTGACAGAAGAAGTTTTTCGGGCAAACGTGTTGAAAATGGAGGGAGTCCAGGGTAGGAGAGATAAAAACGCAGGTTCAAAGTGGACTGAAGACAGGAAGAAGAGACACAGCGAGAAGATGAAAAAATATTGGAAAAAAGAAAAGAACAAAGTGTAAAGAATTTAAATTGGCATGTGGTCCTTAGATGGCCGATATGAAAAAAAATATTAAATAGGGTGGTAAAGTAGTTATATGAAAAGTATATTCAAGAGGGCGGCAAAGGTAAAACTGCACTCGGGCGGCAAGCACACTAGCGGCGACCCTGATGTTATGAGTAATTAATTATGTTGCATGTCACTTGTGTGGATTTAGTTTCAACAAACGTTTATAGCGGGACAATTGATTAACTTTATAAAGTTGACTACGCATAAGACAACTCGTAAAAGGTTAGTCACTAATGACAGTACGCTGGCCTGTGTGAGGAGGATACACGTAGACAAAATGTACTCCAGCATCTTCCTAAGATGTGCATTGCACACTTCAGAGGCAAACGTTAAATGACTCATTACACAAATTACGAAGTATTAACGCGGGTACGCACTTATATAGGAAGTACATTAAAAAAAAAAAAAAAATCCTCCGCTCAACAGTCCGTTAAGGACCAAGGCGTACCGCGCGGCTTTTTGTGTTAGTGTGACGGTGTATGGCTAGTACTACGCGCCACCAGCCGCTAGTTGCGGTATTCACAGCCAGGAGGCGTCGCTGTTATCTCAGCGCCTACTCAGTTTGCCTCACGACGCTGAGTGCACGCCGTACGGAACCTCCGCCGGGAATTGAACCCAGGACCACGACCGCATCAATCGCCCGCGTTAGCCACTAGACCACCTGGAAGTACATTTAGTCTGAGATAAATAATTTGACAAATTTAAAATAAAAATTACACAATACCACGCCATACAGTATAATTATACGTGAAGACGAACACTCGGTAACAAATAAAAGGTTAAAAGCAGTTGAAACGAGGAAGTGCTGTACAATTTAAGAACGGACCGTATTAGTCCGTTTTAGGATACGCAGGGGATGAACGGTATCGTCGGAAAAAACACTGACGTGCTACGGTCGTGTGAGGAGAGAAAACAGAATTTAGACGGATATCAAGAGTAAAGGATTGAAGTTTCACAGAAAGAAAGAGAAATCAACTTTGGAGAGCTCGGAGGAATAAATAGACGAAGCTACGAATAAGTAGAACGGACTGAAACAGCGGTTGAGAACAAGACGACAACGTTCCGGGGAGAGTCTTCAAAAGTTTGAAGCAAGTATCGACAGACTGATTAGATTGGCCTATCCTGAAGCATCAGAAGATTTTCGAATAAGGTTTGCGGTGCAGACATTTATTGATGGCATCGGAGATTGTGAACTTCAGCAAGTGTTACGAATGGCAAGACACCGAAATAGCTCAGAAGCCCTTGTTCACGCCTTAGAGTTTGAAGCTGCCAAGTCAGCGTCCCTCTACATTAATGGGTTTGTGCCATCACATTGCAGTCAGAAGATCCCTGTATCACATTGCCGTTACGATGGGTGCAGAAAAACAATGTTGTCGGACAAACAATTCAGAAATTCAAGAGAGTCGCAACGATTTGAACGATGGGATAAAGACAGAAGACCGAAATGTTACAACTGTGGAAAACGTGGTCATCTACAGGTAGACTGTTGGGAGGAGAAGATACCGAGAGAAGAGAGTGATCGCACCAATTGGAGAAGTAAAACCCCAGAACAGCACAGTTTCCACCCTACATAAGACCAGTAGAAACTTGATTGTTAATGGATTTGCGGAAGGTAAACCAACATCATTTACAATTGACACGGGAGCAACAGTGTCCATTGTGCGCACTGACTTAGTCAGCAACCGCCAGCCCCTAATTAGCTCTTGTACAATACAGACTGTGAATGGAAGCCCCGTCAAGGTGCTAGGAAAGGTAGACGTACGTGTACGCCTGGGTCTTCTCGAGTTTAGCCACCAAATGCTCGTTGCAGACATTGTCTATGAAGTGATTCTTGGCACGGACATTATGAATGCCTACGGATTCGTTGTGGACTTAAAGAGAGAATGTCCTGAAGGTTGGCCAAGAGAAGATAAAGCTTTGCATGTCTAAAATGACAGGGTCTACCAACCATTCGATTAAGCGAGTGGCATTAGTCGAAGAAAAAGTCAACAGGTCTGGTCAAGAGGATCCCTCCCTATTGCAAGCTGAAATGGAGGAAGAACTAGCAGATGAAATACAAATAAGTGTAACGACAAAAGAAGTGATTGGAAAGCCAACTATGGGTGTCGAGACAAAATCTTGCTTGTTCCTGATCTGATAGAAGCGCCCGAGGGCAAAGTGGCTGAAGATGACGTTACGCAAGAGGTTGTTGACGAGAACCAAACAAACTTGGATCAGCCAGTGGTGTTTAGGTCATCAGTACATGACGCAACGGGAGTGATTCCAGCAAAACTAGTGGTTGAGCGGAAGACTCGCATTCCTGGGAACGTGATGTTCGGATCACACTAGACTGAATTCGAAGAACCGGAGAATTATCTTTCGCAAGGACGTCCACCTAGATCGCCTGGTCGAGTATTACTTCAGAGACGGTTTGCCAGTTCAAGACGAACAGGTTTAAGGAGGAGGCAGTGTTACGAAATTACAGAACAGTCTACGTGTTTGTCGAATGTGCCAGAAGAATCTCGCTGTAATGTGTGTGGCATACGTGACTCTAGTCGCATTCGCGAGAGTTTTCTCGAAGCCGCCAGCCGCGCGGACTGTGTCAAGGCCGCAATTAATTACGTAGTTCACACTAGCGCTAAGACGTAGTTTTGAACGTTGTGGTCTGTGAGCGGAGGTATAAATACACGGCGGCAGCGGCCTTGGTTTTCAGTATAGCTGCGATATATTTACAGTGCGGTTCGAGAGTTATTATCGAGCGATATTACTGTGCGCGTTCAAGTGGTTATTAGTTAAGTGTTGTGTTTTATAATCGGACGGTATATTGTAATACAATTGTGTATTAATATTAGTTGACATTTATTTGCGTGTGAACAATTTTTATTTCATTTGTTATAAGAGACTCTGTTGTTAATTACGAACTGTTTAACTGTGAAAATTAAAGCTGGTGATTAGTGACTTAATTGGTGTCTTGTATTTTGTGTTTCCACTGTACGATACGACTATCGAGTAGACCGTCGTAACAATAGAAAAGCACCGGGCACTGATGGGCTTATCGTGGAGCTTATAAAGTGTGCACCAGCCTTGTTGCATGGTTGTTGGATGCAGTTCAGTAATCTATGCTGGACCACTTGTCATGTTCCTGACGACTGGCGGATTGCAAAGGTAATTCCCATATTCAAGAAAGGTAATCGTAATGACTGCAGGAACTACAGAGGAGTCAGCCTTCTTATTACTTCATATAAATTATATGCATCTATATTAAGAACACGGCTGAATGCAATAACGGAGACCATGCTTTCAGAGGCCCAGAGCGGTTTCAGGAAGGGTAGATCATGTTTAGATTGTATATTTACAATAGCTCATTGAAAAGCGTAGAGATTATCAGCTGCCCACATACGTACATAGCTTTCATCGACTTCGAGAAGGCGTTTGACAGAGTGAATCGGAGCAAACTATGGGCAGTAATGGCAAGGAAAGGGATCCCACAACATCTAATCAAAGCAATACAGAGTCTTTATGTGGAGAATAAAATCTTAATAGAAGCAGGGAAACCGAGAACAGCTCCTAGAGTTGGCCTGATCAAAATTGTGGAGTGCAAAAAGGGTTTCCATTAACACCTTCTCTTTTTAATTTGTATATTGACGATGTCATACAAAACTGGCAGATGTGTCTTCCAGAACATTTTATGATTGGTCACTCTACAATTGACACTTTTTTGTTTTGCGGACGATGATGCTATTCTGTCGGACTCTGAAAACAGATTGCAGATGGGGATACATTTGTTAAATCGAATCTGCAAAAAATCACCTTGGTCTTACAAATATCCGCACCTAAAACCAAGGTGATGGCTTTACGTGCAACTGATCCCGTACTGGCAAAAAATGTTATAGATGGTACTGTCCTGGAACAAGTTAGCAATTTTGTATACCTGGGGTACAGTGTGTCTTATAATGCATGCAACGACGTTGTGAATAAGTTGCATAAGTTCAACCTTATGTGCGGGAACGTTAGTCGAACCCTTAAGTCAGCAAGTAAAGGAACATACTTAAAATTGTACAAAGTGATGGCTCTTCCCACACTTCTTTATGTGTCTGAGAATTGGACTTTAACGAAAGGTCAGGCCAGTCGCATCCAAGCGGCTGAAATGAGATTTCTCAGGCACGTGGCAGGGTATACTCTCCATGATCATAGAAGAAACACCGATATACGGGAGGAACTGAATATTATGAGTATACTCGACAGGATCGCTCAGTATCGGCTGAATTGGTGGGAAAATCTTTGCCGAATGGATGACTTCCGCATCCCCAAACAACTCTGGAACTATAAGCCGAGGGAACGGAGATGTGTGGGACGTCCGAGGAAGCGCTGGAATGACCAGCTCTAATCTTTGCCTATTTGAGACCGGAACAAACCATCGTTGGTTTAATCCGTGAAGATGATGATGAATTAGTTAATGCCGTGAAACATATTGTTACGACGGTCGCACGGATCACCGTGTTGTACAATGGAAACAGAATAACTGGCACCAGATGACGTTACTAATTACAACTTTAATTAGAAACAACAACAGTTAGAAATAAACAAAGATACTCTTTTACAATATTACAAGTTAAATGTATCCAGTACACAACAAAACATTTTATCTTATTACAGTTTTGAGATAATGAACACAATGATCATTTCGGCTAAACCGCAACAATAATTCCTAACCGCACTCGTAATATTGCCAGGTCTAACTGAAATTGGCCACTTCGACATCCAGTATTTGTACCTCCGCCGCCTTGCACTATGGTTACACGGGCCTGGGTGGCCAGTAGAATAATCGAGACACGTGTGGAAGGGGCATCTCGAATTGGGCCTATCTATAGCGTTACGTAATTCTGCCGCGCAGAATGATTTCCAAACGCGTGGAACAGCTTCGTGCGTAGCCGCGTGTTATGAGTCACTAGGCACTTTTGTTGTTTTTCATTGTGAAACGCCACAATGAAGGCACGATATTGTTGGAACATAGTAAGAGACACTCCAGAAGATGTCCGTATAAGGAAACGACCAAAAATGGACATTTACATGTGGTGATTGTAATTTAGTAATCATTATTTCCTTCGAACTAATGTAACAAAATTAGTGATTTTGTAAATAAAAGTGAAAAAAGTAAAATACGACAAAAACGTTCTGATTGGAGATTCGAATTCAGCGCTCAAAAATTAATAACAATCACCTGATTTCATCAAAAGGACAGTAAGGCGGTTTAATTTGTTGTCCAGTGTTATTTTACAATGATGACCGTCTTCTTAAATAGTTACTGCAACTTTTTGAAAAGGTAAATAAAACAATAAGCCGAAATGAAAAGACAGCAAATAATATTATCTCCCAGGTATGTTATAATTCCTCATGTGTTCAATGATTTCGATCCGATGGTATGGTATTTTTTGACTAATGTATTCGACTTGCGAGATTTGCTCACGTGCATTGTTTTCAATAGTAAACGTAGTAATCATACATTGGCGTGTTACAAACGTCGTAAATTATACGCGTCCGTGTAACAGATTTCTGTTGGTCAGTACAAACAGATCAAACAGCTGTAGCTATATTGACGGGCGGGGACAATCCAAACAAACAGTCTGACAAAGATTTATTGCTCGGACACAGGCTTTAGCACGTCATTTCATATCATACCAACGCATGAACTTGCTCGTGTGAGCGTGAAATCTAAAGGGTTTACAGATTGGGGACCGATTCCGCCGCTCAAGACTGGAGTTTTGATCGAAATATTAAAAATAATTCAAGAGGTTGTCGAATCTAGTTGTTGTCTTCGTATTACTCCTTTTTTTATAATCGTGGTACCGGTCTCATATGTGATGGATGAAGTTTACGAGGCTTACAGGCAGCAGAAATGAAATCCATGTGGCACTGCATGGCTGTTCTAGAAGTAGGCTATACAGTGCGCGTTTACGTACTCTAACCTAAGCTTTCTTTACTCCTTACGGATGTAAAGCTGTTGGCTTTTGAGTCTATTCTTATGTTTTCTCCATGAATTTTCTTCATCTTCCTCTGATTCGTACGACGGATCCTGTCGCTTCCATCTCTTTTCTCCCTCTTGACTACATAGCCTACCTTGGCTTTGATAATCTCTCTTATCTTTTGAAATGAGAGCTGCATATACGGCACTATGGTGTCCGGCTGACTCCCGTACACCTTGCGCCTCTCAGGCAGTAAACTGATTCAACGTGTGACGAAATTGCTGAAACGAAAAAGCAGTGTTCCTAGGTCAATCAAACCTTTTTCCCCACATAGCTACCCAAAATTGCCTCACTGCCACAAATATGTGTGCTTTAAGCAAAGCGTGACAATTTAAAGAATGTGAGCATATTCTAAATGTTTAAATACTATTACAAGAATAACGTAAATATTAAAATTAATTTTATTCTCGAATTAACCTGTTTGGCGTTTGATCACATATGATGATAAAATGTTTGGCGTTTACTTCAAGATCGCCACCAGAACGCAGCACTACTGAGATTTCTTTCATCATAGTGTATTATGTTATATTAGTGTTAACTTCACGTCCGCCACCAGAGAGCAGCACCAAAGAAGATTTGGTGATTACACAGTCAACTTAATTAAAACAATAATGTTTTTAATTTTTTTTGTAAAGATTGAATTATTACACTCCACACATATCACATTCTACTTTTGAATTAAATATTGCATAAATCATATTGTTACAGTGAAAAAATTATGTCACACATTGTTTGTATATGAATGTATACTAAAAAGAATACAACGTGTGATATGATTCTATTTGTGTTCATTGTGAATATCGATTTCTTATATTAAAAAACACGTAAACACTACTATACCCTCGTCCATTTAATTATCCGATCACTCTGATTTGATTCTTAATTCTTTATAGTAAATTTTTTCCTACTCCAAATACATATGAGCAACTTTTACACGTTGAATCTGTTTACTTACCACTCGACACTGAAGTTTTCACCTGTTACGTGTGCCCCACGAACACCAACTTTTACTTCCATGTTCCGTAAGGAAATGGAAGTATGGTGGTGGCGAAAAAAAATCGTGTTCGAGATAACGGCTGATTCTGATTGTACTACCCTCAAAACATGAAAAAAAGTCATTTTTCGAAAAGTGTGTGTGTGTGTGTGTCTGTGTGTAGAATATTTTCTATGGCAAACGATAACAGCCGCAAATTCAAACAGAATAAAATAATGTTTTGCATACATCCCTGTATTGTAGAGGAATCAAAGCCTTTTGATTTTGGTGAAGATCGGTTGAGGGAAAGGGGTAGTTTACCGGCAACGTTTTATGTTTTAACAAGGGTAATTTTTTCTATGACGAACGATAACTGCCGCAAAATCAAACAGAATCAAATAATTTTTTGCATACATCCCTGAAGTGAAGAGAACTCAAGAACTCTTGATTTTGGTGAAGATCGTATAACATCTTCTCCTGTGTTATAACTTAGGGAACCCGCAATAATTGGTTCTGCCAATTATTCAGGCTGCCTTACTTGTGACGAGCTGAAAATTAATCAGAACAACAAACAATAAATATACAAGGATTCAGGGAAGGGGAGACTGTTGATTTATGCACTCAGTATAGTATGTACTCCTGATGACATCTCTTTATTACATATTGTATTATTTTCTCTACTTAAAATTCTCGACACATATGCTTCAATAGCTTACAGTTTACATTATGATTATATTTTATTCTTTACAAGGCCCCTTAAAATAAGATGTACATGAATTTAATTAATTCTCCGGATCCGGGATTTCCTCTAATACGTTAAGAATGGTTACCTCGCCATATAAAGCTTTCAAAATTTTGCCATTTGAAGAATGGTCTTTATTAATCTTTTAAACAATAAGGCTTTACAGTTTAGAGCTATAACTCTTTTACTAGGAATAAGTATACAAGTTATGAGTATACAATTACTGTTATACAATTACTTAAAACTTCTTAATGTGGTTAAATTAATTGTCTTTTGTTGAATATAATATTTAGTATTTCATAAGCACGGAAGGCTTGCCTCCGTGTCACCTTTTTTTGATGTCTTCCAGCTCTGCGTTATTCCAGTCGTAGGTCCTCGGTTGCAGCATGTTTGAAGTAGGTCAGGTGTCTCTCATTATCTTCGTATCCGGGAATGGTGTAGTCCTGAAGTCTTTTAGATCATGGTGTCTCCTGGTTCTCAGCTCTTGGCTAACTGATAGTAATAGCTCGTTGATCTGAATGATTAACACAAAGTTTCATTCACCTGTATCCACTTCACATGATAGTTTGATTGTAGCACTTCACTTCATGGGATTACCACAGTTTTAATTACATTAGTATTATATTTTAAGATTTTAGAAGAGATGTCACCGGCGCTAAATTTTAGTTATTCATTCTCACTCGTTTACACCATATTTATATGAGTCGCGGTTCAACTACATTAACGCAACACATTGTTTAATAGTAAAAAGAATGCGTCAGTGTCTTAACTGACGGATTAATTACATTTTGTAATAAACTATTTTTAACGTAGCACATATCGGCAGTACACAGCTTACTGTTTGACCGCTCCCTAGCAAGTGGGCGAAAATAGTTAGGGGTGAGAGTAATAATCTCTCGACAGTTCAGCTCAACATAAAAATAGTTCCAAGTTTCTTTTTTATTTAAAGGACTAAAATTAGATTAAATAATTAAGTAGAGAGATTCTTAGTTACAAATGCTATCAAAGTACATTATAGTGATCTAGTTTAATTATTTAAATAATAATCAATTTACAATTATTTTTAGTTAGTTAAGGGGTTGGAAAACAAGTTGATTCTGGTTAGCGCCTGTTTCTGCAGGATTAATTAACAAGCTTTACCCTTTCTGTACTCTCGTATTCCTTTTAATATATTATTAGACTTTCATTTAAATATTATTATTATTTAATGATTACACGCTTTAGGTTAAAATGTGAGATTTTATTAAACACTTAAAATTTATCAACCTATACATTATCAACTTAATTAACTAACACTTTTTTTTTTAATGAAATCGTCACATACTCCGCCTCTTAACAAACACAGACTCCTGACAAGTTGGTTAGCAATGTACCGGGAGTATGCTTGGGGAGTACCGTGTGAAATTTCTCTCACCCGTTTTTCTTCGTATGTAATTACGAGGAGCATAAGTCATTCTTGACTTGCTGATTCTTACTATCTATATATATTTCATAATTTACAGACTAATTCTACTACTACATAAAATTCACACACTATAAAATGTATTTTAAACATTCTAAATTTTTCTTAACTCTACTACTTATGACTACTACCGGATTTTTCTTTAGCTGTGAGTTATTCTAGTTATAGAATTTACTCTTTAATTAAACTTTTTTTTTATTATTATTATTATTATTTCTCATATTGGATGTCAGCTGACTTCTTACTTTGGTCTACTTTCGATGAATAGGATTCAAGGTTGATCAGGCCTCGTACCTATTTATACGATAAGGTAGCCAAATGTTACTCAAGTACTCTTTGCATTTGAGTACCTACATCTAATACATTTATTTAACTTGCA
Source organism: Magicicada septendecula (assembly GCA_034769895.1). Classification (NCBI taxonomy): domain Eukaryota; kingdom Metazoa; phylum Arthropoda; class Insecta; order Hemiptera; family Cicadidae; genus Magicicada; species Magicicada septendecula. The sequence continues at coordinate 215,332,610 of CM068373.1, forward strand.
CTCTACCATTTCCTTCTTCGTGAAACGTTTTATCTGCGAAATATGTGTCCTTCGTACATATTTTTGAGTAGAGGGTTCGTACAGGGCTACAGTTACTGGAGTTAAGTATTTGTGAATTTGATAAGGACCGCACCATCTGTATGATAGCTTGGAAGTTGTCTTATCGATTGCACTACTCGTTGGGTGCGTTTTATACATAACTAAGTCACCGATTTGGTACTTTACTTCATTATTATTATTTTTTTGCTCGTGATATTTCCTTGATTTCGCTAAGTTTGTTCTTAAATTAGCGCGCGCTTCATTCCATATTTTCCTAATATTTTTATCCCTAATTTCAAGGGGTAACAATTCATGTATTTTCCACTTAGTGGATAATGGGTGGTTAGGTTTATACTTGAACAATAATTCGAATGGGGTAGACTTATGTCCTTCATGATATGCTGAATTAAAGGCGAATTGTATCCAGGATAGGTTCTGGTCCCAAGAAGTATGGTCATTAGCATGGTAGGCTATTAAAGCAGATTTTAGGTTTCGCAAATACCTCTCAGCTATATTACCTTGCGGACGATACTCTGTAGTGGTAATGTGGTCTATACCTAGTTTGAAACACATGTTCCTGAATTCCTTGGATTTAAACTGTGGTCCGTTATCCGACACTAGATGGACAGGAATACCGAATTCTTTAAATAATCTATGCTGTAAAATACTTACTGTTGTCGTAGCTAAGGCTCGCCGCATGGGGTACATCCAGACGAATTTGCTAAAAGAGTCTACACAAATTAGTAACATTGTATTTCCTGATTTAGAACGCGGGTAGGGTCCTGAAAAGTCTAAATAAATTTTGGAGAATGGGGTAGCAGGAATCTCAGAGATTAATTGACTTATTTGGCTGTTTCTCGCTGGTTTACTGATTGCACACAACTTACACCTCTTTACAAAGTTCGCGATCTCACTGTTCATATTTTCCCAGTGATATTCTTTACGAATTCGGTGTATGGTTTTATTTATTCCCATATGTGCTCCAATGGTGGAGGAGTGATAATATTCCATCAGCATAGGTTTAATAATATCAGGGGCGATTATTCGTAAATATTTTCCGTTCGCTATTCTACAACATAATACTCTCTTACTTAATAAATATTTTTCTGACTTGTTTCCTTTTTCAAGTTGTTCAATAATTGGACTCAAACGAGGGTCTTGTCGTTGGTAATGGGCTAAATCCGTAAATGCAAGAGGAAATTCGGTAATTAAAGTATTAATAATCGGCGTTTCTCTACTCTTGTTTTCGTAAGTATTACTACTCGGCTGGAACATACGTGACAGGGTATCGGCAACTACGTTTTGGGTGCCTCTAATATGTTGTACTTTGAATTTAAAACAATTTAATCTTAATACCCATCTTCCGATACGACCTAACTGTTTTGGGTGATTTAGTAGCCAAGATAAAGCTTGATTATCTGTTTCTAACAAAAACTCTTTATGTTCTAAAAAAGGTTTGAACTTCTCAAAGGCGAAAACGATAGCTAAACATTCTAATTCGTATGCGGAGTATTTCTTTTCTTGGTCTGTCAGGGTGCGTGAAGCATAACTAATAGGTAATCTAGAGTTATCTACTTCCTGATATATTACGGCACCTAGGGCTACACTTGAACTGTCTGTCTGCACAACAAATGGTTTTGTAAAATCGGCTAATTGTAGTACGGGGGGTGATATTATGCTTTCTTTTAATTTCTCGAATGCGGTTTGATGTAGCTCATTCCACTCAAATTTAACTCCCTTCTTTCTTAAGGTATTTAGCGGTGCTGCAATTTCGGCTAGATGTGGGATACACTTGTGGAAATAATTTATCATTCCTAAAAATCGGGCAATTCCTTTCGCATCTCGCGGTGGTAAAAATCTCTGATAGCACGGGTTCGCTCTGGGTCTATGCTTACCTTTCCGTTGGCTTTTACGATGTGACCTAAAAATGAGAATTGTGTCACAGCAAAATTTACTTTACTGGGGTTTACGGTTAATCCAGCTTTCTCCAATCGGGATAGTACTTCACGTAGATGTTCAAGATGTTGCTCAATTGACTCGCTGTAAATAACAATGTCATCTAGGTAGTGGTACACATATTTAAACTTTATGTCATGAAATAATTTTTCTAATAATCTGCTACATACAGAACTACCTTGGGATATACCAAAGGGTACCCTTGTAAATTGGTATAGGTTGAAAGGGACGGCAAATGCGGTTAGACGTTTTGATTCTTCCGAAAGGGGTATCTGATGAAAAGCTTGATTTAAATCCATAATGGTAAAAATTTTTGCTTTCGTAAAATAATGAAAAGCACTGTGGATGTCGGGAAGTGGTATGGATTCAAACTCTATCCGTTTATTTAGTTGTCTATAGTCTACAACTAATCTATGTTTGTCGTTACTTTTGGGTACTAAAAACGCGGGGGATGAATAAGATGACGTTGAGGGTTCGATAACTCCTTGTTCTAACAGTTTATTAATTTGGTTCCTCATTACTTCCATTTTTGGAGGTGATAACTTGTATGGGGCTAAACGTATTACTTTATTGTCGCTCAAATTTATTTTATACTCTATCAGGTCTGTCAGTCCTAACTTTGGGGGTGAGGACATTGGAGAATTGTTTTATTAAAGTCTGTATGTTCCGTCTATCTTTACCTTCCAGGTGACCTAATTCACATTCATGATGCTTTAGATGTGAAGAAGTCGTGCTAGTACTTTCTCTGTTATTTGAATTATCATCCAAGTTATATTTCCGTGAACGATCGAATCCAAAGTAAAATTTCTTCTCGTGAATGTCTAAAATTATTCCTGTTTTACTGATAAAATCAGCTCCCAATATTAACTCGGGTCCTAATTCCTCGCATACTAACATTGGAAAATACTACGTCAGATTTTTAATTTTTACCTTAAATGTGATGATAAGTTTTATCATTAAGTTTTGTTTGTTAGCAGTAGCGCATCTAATATTTACTGATTGACTGCGTTTAACTAAATTATGTTTAAGTAATTTATTGGCTAGCTCTTGACTAATTAAACTTCGCGTTGATCCGGAATCAATTAATCCGAGGGTGGATGTAACACCAAGGTCAACTTGTATATATGGTAATTGACACTTATTGAAATCACATTTATTAATAGCGTTACATTTATCGATAAATTTTTTTACATAGGGGTCTAATTTTCTTTTGTTATTATTATTAATTTGTTTTATTTTATTGTCTCTCAGGGGTTTACCTTTTTTCACGATGCTGCGGAAGACACAGGGTTTCGGATCTCCCTGCCTTACATGTTTTTTGGATAATGAGTTTTCCGATTGTACTGTTTCCTTTTACAGTTTCTACTGAGGTGTCCAGGTTTTCCGCAGTTATAGCATATATATTCTTTACGCGGTGTCTCACTGGTTTCCTGTCGTGGTTGAGGCTCCTTGGACTTACCATGGCCATGAACATAGCTTGATCTTTGAAATGGTCTTCTTTCTCGTAGACTTCTTGCATCTGAGACTAAGGCTTGCATTTCTTTTCTATGTGGTGTAGGGGATACCGGTGCATGTCTGTGCTGATCTGCGTACCACACATTGGAAGAGTGAAACATTTTTCAGAATTTGGTCATAACACTGTTCGTGTACTTTAAATATTATATACTCAAAATACTTAAACTGTAAAAAATGTCTGCTCATGCACCACAAATTGATTTTTCCCCTAATTACTTACACGATTTATGCACTAAACTTTAAAATTGGCCACACTGCAAAGTGCAAAGTACCACACCAAAATTAATTATGATAAATAATTTTTTCCCAAGCCAGATATACACTTTAATATGTTTTAATTCGTTTAAAATTCACATTCAATTTTAATAATAATAATAATAATAATAATAAATAAGACAAACTAAAACAAATACTGTCAACAAATCAAGATCAATAAATGCAAATGTATTTATACAGTAAAATATATTTATAACTTTGTTTTTTATTGAGTTACGAACCAGATTACCAGATTGAAATGATTGAAAATACGTTTTTATAGAATTACAAGTAAATTAAAAAGAATTTATCACCTGTGTTTATGTATATTCTTTCATACACACTGTACCTAATGATGAATTAAGAACAAAGAGATCATTTAGTGGTTGTAAGTCTTAACGAAGCTTTTTTACGATTTGTTCGATCTGTTCATCAACACGCTCAGATGCACCGTTAAATTTTGTAGGTGATGGGCCGATCATCTGTATTAACTGTGGCACGTCTTGTGATGATATCTGACAGAATCTCGCCAACGCTTTCATGCAACGGAACAGCTGTTCTTCTGGTGGTGATCCATTGAAGAACTGAAGTAATGCCATTGCCAACTCTACAGCAACATCATCAAACACCTCCTTGCACGCGAGATTGTAAATGATGGCAGTTCCTCGGTCGCGTAGTTCTGCGTCATCAGACAGCAATGAGTTGACGGCCACTTTGGTCGTCACTCGTATGTTGCTGATCTGTGTGTTGCAATACTGCCACTCGGAGATGTCATTCCAAAATGATGCATATCACCTCTTTCACATTAAAAAAAAAAACCTAAAGTAGTCACTTTTTACTATAAAATCTTGTAGTAAAGAGTCCTATTGCATTTATATTCATCAATTACAACTTAATCTCCCCGTTTTGAGTAATAATTACCCTCTCAAGCAGAGTGGCGCAATTTATAACATCTTCTCCTGTGTTATAACTTAGGGAACCCGCAATAATTGGTTCTGCCAATTATTCAGGCTGCCTTACTTGTGACGAGCTGAAAATTAATCAGAACAACAAACAATAAATATACAAGGATTCAGGGAAGGGGAGACTGTTGATTTATGCACTCAGTATAGTATGTACTCCTGATGACATCTCTTTATTACATATTGTATTATTTTCTCTACTTAAAATTCTCGACACATATGCTTCAATAGCTTACAGTTTACATTATGATTATATTTTATTCTTTACAAGGCCCCTTAAAATAAGTTGTACATGAATTTAATTAATTCTCCGGATCCGGGATTTCCTCTAATACGTTAAGAATGGTTACCTCGCCATATAAAGCTTTCAAAATTTTGCCATTTGAAGAATGGTCTTTATTAATCTTTTAAACAATAAGGCTTTACAGTTTAGAGCTATAACTCTTTTACTAGGAATAAGTATACAAGTTATGAGTATACAATTACTGTTATACAATTACTTAAAACGTCTTAATGTGGTTAAATTAATTGTCTTTTGTTGAATATAATATTTAGTATTTCATAAGCACGGAAGGCTTGCCTCCGTGTCACCTTTTTTTGATGTCTTCCAGCTCTGCGTTATTCCAGTCGTAGGTCCTCGGTTGCAGCATGTTTGAAGTAGGTCAGGTGTCTCTCATTATCTTCGTATCCAGGAATGGTGTAGTCCTGAAGTCTTTTAGATCATGGTGTCTCCTGGTTCTCAGCTCTTGGCTAACTGATAGTAATAGCTCGTTGATCTGAATGATTAACACAAAGTTTCATTCACCTGTATCCACTTCACATGATAGTTTGATTGTAGCACTTCACTTCATGGGATTACCACAGTTTTAATTACATTAGTATTATATTTTAAGATTTTAGAAGAGATGTCACCGGCGCTAAATTTTAGTTATTCATTCTCACTCGTTTACACCATATTTATATGAGTCGCGGTTCAACTACATTAACGCAACACATTGTTTAATAGTAAAAAGAATGCGTCAGTGTCTTAACTGACGGATTAATTACATTTTGTAATAAACTATTTTTAACGTAGCACATATCGGCAGTACACAGCTTACTGTTTGACCGCTCCCTAGCAAGTGGGCGAAAATAGTTAGGGCTGAGAGTAATAATCTCTCGACAGTTCAGCTCAACATAAAAATAGTTCCAAGTTTCTTTTTTATTTAAAGGACTAAAATTAGATTAAATAATTAAGTAGAGAGATTCTTAGTTACAAATGCTATCAAAGTACATTATAGTGATCTAGTTTAATTATTTAAATAATAATCAATTTACAATTATTTTTAGTTAGTTAAGGGGTTGGAAAACAAGTTGATTCTGGTTAGCGCCTGTTTCTGCAGGATTAATTAACAAGCTTTACCCTTTCTGTACTCTCGTATTCCTTTTAATATATTATTAGACTTTCATTTAAATATTATTATTATTTAATGATTACACGCTTTAGGTTAAAATGTGAGATTTTATTAAACACTTAAAATTTATCAACCTATACATTATCAACTTAATTAACTAACACTTTTTTTTTTAATGAAATCGTCACAATCGGTTAAGGGAAAGGGGTAGTTTACCGGCAACGTTTTATCTTTTAAAAAGGGTAATTTTTACTTCTATGTTCCATAAGGAAATGGAAGTATGGTGATGCCGAAAAAAACGTGTTCGAGATAAGATTGTACTACCCTCAAAACATGAAGAAAAATCACTTTTCGAAAAGTGTCTGTGTGTAGAATTTTTTTAATGACAAACGATAACTGCCGCAAACAATAAAACAGAATCAAATAATTTTTTGCATACATGCCTGAATTGTAGAGGACTCAAGGCCTATTGATTTTGGTGAAGACCGGTTAAGGGGAAGGGGTACTTTACCTGCAACGTTTTATGTTTTAGCAAGGGTAAAGTACTTAATTTTACCCTATTTAATTTAGGACTATGTAACGCGTTCCTGTGCAGGTTCGCGGCGGCTGCGTGTATTGTGTTTTGTTCTGTTTTATTTTATTTTATTTTACCGTGTGTTAAATTATTTTATATTTTTGTACTACGTACGTGTTGTTTTTATTATTCGACGAGATGTGTAAACATCGACAAATGTATTTTTAACTATATTCATGAGGATCTGATGATGACACATTAGTTGTCGAAACTCGAGTAATCCTGTATTCGGATTTTAAGAAGCGTGACAGAAGGTAATTAACCTGTTTTATAATAAATCTTAGAACATGGAAGTCATGTATGGTTCTCCATACCGATATTTTTTTTTAAAATTGTAATTGGTTTTGTCTCATATATTTTTCTTGAGACTCTTTTCTCTACTATCCACTTTCATGATCAAACAATCTCAGTTCTCCTTCGTTTATTCTCATATAGTTTTTTGTATTCAATCACTGTCTAAAAGGTTAATTTTTATCTTTTCCATCTTTTTTTTTGTTTTTGATGTTTCATATCCATTTCCATTTCTTTAATTTTTCCTTCCTGGGTTTTTGTACAGGCCCACGATTATGAACCGTGTGTATTAGTATCCTGATAACGACTTTTTAAATATTATCATTTATTTTGTATTTTTGAATTGATTTACGACCCTAACAAGGTGCTACTGTGCAGAACAATCTTCCGGCTGTTGCCGTTCTCTCACTCATTTCTTCATCCGATCTCACATTTTGACCTACCATTATTCCAAAGTAACTGAATTTTTCCACTTGTAGGCCTCAGCGTCCTGCTGCTATTTTGTATTACGCTCTTCGCTTTCATTCTAACGGCAGTGTTTTTGCTTTTGATTATTGATCTTCTTGTATAACTTCTCAAAGTACTTTTCTGTTACTCAAAATCTGTATTTAGTGTGTTTTTGTCTTAAGTGGTTTCGTCATTGTAGCCTGCGCAGTTTATTTTGAATATTTTTATTGTCTGTGTCATTAAACTCTCGATTTTACATAATTGTAACGTCTCCCATTTTTGCTTCAAAGTACTAACGACAGGACTCAAAATATATCCTTGTCTTGTTTCACCGGCTGTTTCGAATTTTACTAAGATTTCATGTTTATTCTTACCTTAGTTTTTGGTATCAACAGTGTGTAGCCCTGTTATTCTTGCTCTCTGCACGTTCCAAATATTATTTCTATTTACTGTATCATAGGTTTCTCGAGGTATGTAAAGTTCAAGTGCACATTTCCGTCTCCATTAACTCTTTTTCCACCATTAGTTTGAATACGAAAATTGCATGCTGCAGTGTTCAACCCAACGTCGTGTTGCTGCGTGCCTTCCAGCTTTAGTCATAGGCCCTAATTGCTTATCAGTTATTCTCGCAAAGATTTTTGCTGCATTGCTGAACACTGTAATCCCTCCATAATTCTGACATTGTTGGGTGTAAGAATCGTTCTTTCTCTGTCTAAACCGTTCCTCACGAGTTTTACGCTGTATTATTGCCGCATTCATATTTTTTACTTTTACATCCGGTTCGTGACGATACCATTATGAAGGAAGAGCATTGAACTTTGAAGTGTCTTAAACGTACAGGCTGACAGAATCGTGCTTTACTTTTTACATATGTTCCCAAAATAAATGATAAAAAACGTCACAATATTACATTCTAGCTGTACACTCCGGAGCGTGGTCCGGACGCACTTCCAGACGTGTTTCATCCGAACCATACAGAAGTGTACACGGTACGGACGATATACGTCTGGAAGTGTATACTGACAATCTGGACTCAGAACAGCCCGGCACAGTCGTAAAAGCCCGGATAATTGTGATCAAAGGCCGTGAAAGCTTACGTTCAATTATCAGATGATAAAGAATTCATATCTTGGGAAAAGGAATAATGGTAAAGTTCTAAACAGGCAATGATGACGACATAGTAATATAAAATTTTCTCTCTCTCTCTCTCTCTCTAAGGAGGGAGGGTTACAAACATTACTTTCCAATAAAAGGATATAAGTATATCCTTTTATTGGAAAGTAATGTAGTTATGTAGGTATAAGTAGGCTTATATATAAGCGGGATTTGTATATATATATATATATATATAATCAAAACAAAGGGGATCTAACAACAACAGCTGTTTTTGAGCAACCGTTGTATGACGGCGATCAATTAAAGAAACCTATTAAAATTATCAGGACGGACATCAAGTTCTAAACGAAAATGTAAAAATACAACATAAAGCTGGTTTCAAAACCGACCTACTAAAACAATACAAAATTGCGATGTTGTACCAAAATGAAACTTGACTGCGGTAGAAACAGAAACACGGAAAGAAAGATGTTGTGTAGGCCCACATCTTAAGAATGCGGTGTCACGTTGCTGTATGTAAATTAATTTTTAAGTTTTAACAGCTGATAGACTTGAGTACAGACAAAAGTCATAAACAGGCACCAGTTGTAATTATCTGTAAATATAACACGTAAATGTTCAGAAAAGACAGATCATGCGTAGAAGTTACGCAACGTTTGCACCAAAGTTAATATACTGAAAACAAGCGAATTCAGTAGAGAAAATCATCATAGATATATCAATGATTTTGACGATGTTAAAAGTGTTATTTGACTCTGCAAAGTAATGGACCGAAGAGATTTCCCATCTCTAGTAGCGAAAGCTTTTTATAGCCGACGTTACAAAACCACAATTGTCTTAGACTTGAATGGTGTTAGACAATTGGGAAGAAGATCTCTTCCCTTCTTCTGTCCTTCCAGGGTTAGGCAATTCTGTATGTCACGGCTTAATCGTCGAATCCTCGGTCTTTACCTATCGGGTGATAATTCAAGGTCTGTTTTGAAACCCTTTCTTCCTGCATTTTGGATACATGTTATTTTTATCTTTCTTTATACATGTGAACCGTACAACGGTGTGGGAACTGCCATCACTTTATAAAATTGTAGCTGGGTGCATTGTAATGTCGTTTTAAGAGTTATAATAACTGTACCACGTACTCTTTGAAGTTTATTTACTTTGTTGCTGATGTCTTTGTCTTCTTCGTAAGAAATGTGGCAGCCCAAGTACTGAAAGTATGAGACGTGTTCTAAAATAGTATTGTTGATGGGAACTTTTGTTCTAATGAGATAGTTACCAGAAAATGCCGTGGTTTGAGTTTTTGGCAGATATTTTCGTACTGTAAAGGCAATTCAGTTAATTTGTAATTTTGTCTCAGTGTCTTCTATTATAACTTGGTCGTCCTCAAATAACAAATGTTATTTATGTATGTGTTGCGACTGATCTCGCAACCGAGTTCGTTCCCGAGTTCATTTTTAGTTTTTTTCCATTGTATGATCACGTTTTCTTTCCATCTTATACACGTTAAACAGATTTGGTGACAAAATGCATCTCTGTCTTAATCCCTGACTGATGAAAAGTTTGTTTGTTAATTCTTTTCCAGTGTAGATTACTATTTTACTACTCCTAAGTAAACTTTATGAAACTTTGATGAGATATTTGTGGATCCTCTTTTACCTACAATTGCCCAAAGCCTGGCTCTTTCGACCGTACTAAAGGCTTTACCTCAGTCGATGAATGCTAGGTGAGTCTCAAAATTAAATTCTCTTCGTTCTTGAATAATCTGGTTCAAAAAGAAAACATCGTCAATGCAGGAAATTTCTGAAATGGTATTCCTGCAAATGGTTGACCTGAGGTGTTGGCTAGACCGAGAAGGAAATGGGTTCCGGATAGGTGAACTAGGGCGTAATCCTTGGAGTGATGATGGTTACGTTAAACGTGAAACCGTTTGCTGCAGGACGTGTGTGTGTGTGTGTGTGTGTGTATGTGTGTGCGTGCGGTTAGGAATTAGACAAGAGTAAAATTGCCTATTGCAGATGTAATTGGATCAAGTTAGTTCTGTCATGAGAACACAACTGAATGCACATCGGGCAAGCCCGTGCTTCTCTGTGCCATTTGTTTTCTGTGCAAAACGTCAATGAACAAAGCACAATGCCAATGCACGAGTTTCCGTTGTACTGAATAGGCTACAGACAAAATTCCGCTAGCGCAGAACGTTTACAATTCAAATAACACGACGTGGATTTCTTTTTAAACTATCAGCTTACGCGCATTAATAACACTTAAATAAATCGTTTATATGTATGCTGCCAACAAACTACCATTAAACCCAACTGCTCAAAACGTTGAAATAGCCACAAAAAATATAGAGGCAGTAGAAGAGTTCATATATCTTGGCTCCCAGGTAAACAGCACTAACGACATCAACACTGAAAGAAGATGAAGAATATATTTCGCAAATAAAACATTATGGATTAAAAAAGCACCTGACATCTAGCTTCATCTCAAGAAGCACGAAATGCAAAATCTTGAAAACACTTATCAGGCCAGTGCTGACATATGCTTCAGAAACCTGGACAACGACAAAAATAGCGAGAGACTTCTAGGTTGCTGTGAAAGACGGATTCTAAGAACAATATTTAGAGGAGTACAAGCAAATAGAATGTGGCGCAGGAGCTATAATTATGAACTATACCATCTTTATAAGGAGCCGGACATTGTCAGGATAATCAAAATATACAGGCTAAGGTGGGTTGGAAACATAGAGAGAATGGAGGAAGGACAGCCTACGAAACATATTTTCTACCAGAAACCAATGGGTAGTAGAAAAAGGGGAATAGCCCGAGGTAGATTCAAAGACCAGATAGAGGAGGACCTCGGAAAGCTGAACATAAGAAACTGGAAAGCTAGGGCATGTAACAGGGAGGAATGGAATCGACTCTTGGAGCAGGTCAAGAGCCATCAAGGGTTGTAGAGCCACGACTGATGATGATGATGATGATAATTAAATCGTTTGTTTAATTACATTTAATTAAGCTGTCGTTTGATGATCGTAAGAAAAGAATACGCTTTTGGTATTTGAAAGAAAAAATTAGGAACTTTAGTAAAAATTTCAAATAGACTTGCTACAAAATAGAATACAAAACACCTCCTCTACAGTGTTTCTACTGTATAAGAACAATGACTTAAAGAGTAAAGGTAGAAGATAAGTATTCTGTTTTCAGTAAAACGAAGGGGATTTTATACGGTACGTAGAAATGAAACAAATTTCATGCGTTATATATTTAGAAATGCTTTGTTTCCAAGATTTTGGGGTCCTAAAAGGTTTAGTCCAAACTTGCACGTGTTTACTAATTTTCTGTTAAAAATGATAAAAACAGCTTAACATTTAGATAAGACGATCTAACAATTTAATAATTTATTAAAAAAATATTTTCATGTTATATAGTTTTATATGTGTATTGTATGTGTATGAAATATGTTATATAATTGAATAGGTGATTATAATATAAATATTATATTATATCGAATATAGCTATCCATTCAATTAAAAATAATCATACACTTCCAAATTCAGATAACGTTACTTTATTAAAACGTATATGGCCAAAGGATAAAGAATTAACCTTTGGAAAAATTTAGAAATATATAAAAATAAAGTAAATAATAAATTAATACAGAAAAAAATCCAAATTAGTATAAAAAACCAATAGTATTTTCAAATTATTGATTTAGTAGGGTAACAAATATTTTAATTAGAATTATCTATACAGATATGAAACAAACGTTAAATATATGCAAAACAGCTGTTATTAAACAACAGATTTCACATTTACTAAAATTATTTCTTCTTTGTATGTTTACATTATTGAAGATGATAGTGAAGAAGACTGTTGACAAATTAATGAAAATATATTCTTGTAAAAAATAAAAAACAGGTTATTTATTATTAATAATTATAATAACAAAAATAATTTTTGGAAATATGACATTTAGAAATAGGCCTACGTAATGACAAATTTTTCCAAAATGTAGAATTATCTCTTACCGATTAATGAAAACAAATTTCGTCTAATTTATGTTTATAAGTTGAACAAAACAAGCGTATAACTGCAGAAGTCCACTGAGTCATCATCTTCATTAAGGATTAAACCGAAAATGGTTTGTTCCGGTCCCAAGCAGATATGGTCACTCCAACGCGTTTTTGGTCGTCGCACACCTCTTCGTCCTTTCGGCTTATAATTCAATAGTTGATTGGGGAAGCAGCAGTCAACGGTTAAGATTTTTTAACCATTTTAGCCATATTGAGCGAGCCTCTCGAATATACTCATAATATTCAGTTCCTGCGGTATATCTAGATTTCGTATGCGATCTTGAAGTGTATATCCTGCCACGTGCCTGAGAAATCTCATTTCGGCCCCTTGAGTACGGCTGGCCAAATAAAGTAATTGTAAAGTTAAAATTAAACATTTATTTTAAACATTGCAAAAGTCGTCTTTTTAATTTAATTGTTTTTTTAATTAAACAGTCAGATACTTGAATAAAGTGCGAGTTAAATAAAAATAAAAAAAAAACTTGTTCTTTTTTTAACGTTTCTGATCTCAATATAATTTCATCACATTACATATCGATAACTAAGTAAAAATATATATTTTAATGTTTGTACTTTTCAGATTTTCCTGGTAAGTACGTAGTGATTTCAATAATTTACAATTTTAATATCGCCGACTCTGCAGTTGTTAAATATAGCAAGTCAAAAAGTATGCATTTGTACGTATCCGGTTTAATAAACACATCTGTGGCATGCCTTCTGACGTTCTATTGATTTTGATTTTGTTTGAACTAAGCGACATTTCTCCAATCTGAACGTTTAATTTTGTAAATTAATTTTAGTCGGTCTATTGACCACGTTATTTTGGGTCGGCTGCTCAGCGTTATTCTGTTTTTGTCCTTTTAGTGAGAGTTTTCATTTGATTCGAAATGTGGATAGCAATACGTGAATATTCATTCTGAATAATTGAATCATCGTTATTATGTAAAAATTTATGGTGTGAATATTGTTGTAGATATTCGTAGACGTTTTCGGGTACTCTTAGACTCGTTTGTGAGCAACATTGAAGATGATATTTAGCACGGTTGACAGTTTGTTTGGACCGATCGAAGGCGTAAATCGCTCTGGGGCTCACCTCCATGAACGTTAGGTATTTGGATCGACGTTCACGTCCGTTTATTCGCAAGGCAATTAATGCGGCATCCGGTCAAATCCGACGAACGTTAAATTACGGTTTACCACACTGTGGGAGTTCGTTGTTTACAAGGAAGGAAAAATCACCTCCTTTTCAGATCCTGAGAATTATCCCTTTTCGACGTGTAGCCGATGGAAACTGCATGTTAAGTTTTACGCCGAAAAAGTGGAAAGAGACATTTAAGTAATAGACCGTGAGAGGACTGTGGTGGGTATAAAGAAAATAGGAGGCAGATGAAACAAAAGAATATAGATTCCAGAGAGCGAGAAAGGAAGTATATTGAGACAGACTTTTATAATAGCACGGTCGCAATAATGGGAAGTCTGGCGCTTTTTCAGATGATAAAACACTAAGAGGACTGAAGGTAGAGTAAACATGATAACACTGGTGCACAATATCACATTACACCAGAGTCATAAACGAAAACCGATCACGATTCAATGGAGATATGCAGGAATTGTAGGCTTGGGCAGAAGTTGCGAATAATGGAGATACTAATGAAGAAGGGTTAAAGCAGTCATCGGCACTTGAGAAACGGAAGATGGGCAGGCCCCGGAAGCATACTACCAGATCTAATTAAGTATTGCAAATCTGCCCTTAATGAACTGCCGAATGAGTTCTTTTCCATATGTCTGAGGAAAAGTCGCACACTATGGAAATGGAAGACAGCTTACATTGCCTTAATTTATAAATAGTTCCGAAGAAACGTATTCAGTAATACCGCGGAGTAAACAGTACAATGGGCAGATGTTTCAGAAAATAAGATAGAATAGGAAACAACGGTAATAATAAGACAAGATCAGAGCGACCTATGGTCGTTATTTGTAATGGTCGTCTGGGAGGTTTATTTATTCTACGTCTCTAGTCCCTTGAGACCTTCTTATAATTAAGAATATCTTCTTATAATTATGTCCAAATCTTCCACTTTTTGGGCACCCTATTAGCCTTACATGCACATCAGCCCCAATTCAGACGAAGTGCCGATACATCCCCTTCTCGATAACGTAGAGGCAATGGACACCGGGTGGAGTTTACAGTCCTCCTGAGATCTACCTGCAACAATAGTGTTCGACCTCGGGCATCCCATATATATATATATATATATATATATATATACAGGGTGTCCCGGGAGGAGAGGGAAATAATTTGTAATTTGAGAAATGGTTCTATAGTGTAAAAGAAGAAAAAAAGTTCATATAAACATATGTCCGAAAACGCTTTGTAAGCGAGTTACGGCTAGCGAAAGATTTCGCCCGGGTTTCGGTTCCCCCGGGTAAATGAAGACTTTCTGAAATTCTGGGAAGGTAAATTAAGGGGCGAATTCTGTTGTTTCTTATGGTTTTTGACCTGAAAACACGTTTATTTAGGTTAGAAGTACAATAACTTTGTTAAATGATTAATAAATTCATAAACGTTAATAACAAAACTTGTACAGAATTTAATTCTGAGAAAAATAGTGTAAATAAAGTCAATAAAAATCAACAAAAAATTCCAATTTTGGTTAAAAACAATACAATACATTTTTAGGCAAAGATTTTTCTGTTTTACGTCAGATATCATGAAAGTTATGGGAGATACAGTCCTGCGACCTGTTTTATTCGATTTTTCAGGTCAAAAACCATAAGAAACAACAGAATTCGCCCCTTAATTTACCTTCCCAGAATTTCAGATAGTCTTCATTTACCCGGGGGAACCGAAACCCGGGCGAAATCTTTCGCTAGCCGTAACTCGCTTACAAAGCGTTTCCGGACATATGTTTATATGAACTTTTTTTCTTCTTTTACACTATAGAACCATTTCTCAAATTATTTCCCTCTCCTCCCGGGACACCCTGTATATATATATATATATATATATATATATATATATATATATATATATAATATTGTGATATTCAATTTTGTTTCTTCTACAAGTAGTGTAATTTCGTTTTTGTCTTTTTAACACCTTACGCACGTTTCACTGATAAATATCAGTATCATCAGAGGTTTGTAAGTAAATTAATAACAATCGAAATAATTCGATGTTAATATAGAAACTAACGAATAATCGTAGTTTGTTTTGATTTCAATGTAAAATAATTGATAATCGATTAGTTATCGATTGTTTTAATGTTTATTTACTTAAGCAGCTGTTTTGTCGGTTATATTGGAAATATTTAATGTTTATATTTTATTTATTTTAATAAATTTATAATTTTAAATAGAACGTCTTGTTTTGTTTTTATTTGAGTTTGTTCTTTAATGAATAAATTATTGTTATTGTGTTTGTAAATATTAAGATTTTCCCAAATATTCATTTTTTGACCTTTTTGTATGGTTTTAATTAATTTTATATTTTCAATGCTTGGAAATTGATGGTTATTATTTAGACAATGTGTGGTTAAATTAGATTTATAAATACACTTTGGTTTTAAAAATGCAATGCGGTGTTGAAGGAATCAATCTAGTAGTTTTTTCTTTGTCTGGCCTACGTAAAATGTATTGCAATCTGGACATTCTATTTTGTATATTCCATTTTATTGTAATTATTTTATTTAGTTTTAGGTTTTATTTGAAAAAATTATATTATCTGTATTATATTTTTAAATTTGTATCTTTAAATAATTTATTTAGTTTTTGAGTTATATTTACATAATAAGTAAAGGTTGTATATTTTATATTATTATTATTAGGTAAATTTTTAGACGTAGTGTTATTGGGAATATGATTAGTGATTTTATGTTTAATTTTATTATCTAATTTATTAATAGTTTTTATTTTGTATCCATTTTTAACTGTTATTTGTTGGATAATATTTCTTTCTTTGTTTCTTTCGTTGTCATTTAGTGGGATCCTAAGCATTCGGTAAATATAAATATTTATTATTTTATTAAATAGTAATTTTGAAAATATTACCATTTTTTGTATTATTCTGAATTTGTTCTGGTATTAATTTATTATTTGTTTTATGGTTAAATATTTCTAAATTTTCCCATAAGGTTTAATATGTTTTAAAAAAGTGATGTTATTTAAATTTGGAAATGTGTGTTTGTTTTTGATTGAATGTGTACCTAAATTTAATTTGTAGCCTATATATCTGGTTTTAAATATGAATTACGGGGTTGTATAAATCTTTCATTTAAACGTTTTTTAGTTTGGCCTCAATAAAATTTGTTATAGTTAGGGCATTCAATTTTATATACACCATTTAAATTGTGAATTAATTTGTGTGCTGTAGGTTTGATTCTGTTAAAAACTGTTTATTATTGTTATAGGTAATTTTTATATTTTGATTTTTAGTTTAGTTTTATAACTAAAAATAGTTTTGTAATTTTATGATTAATATGATACATAGCCTATGTATGTGAAATTAATATATTTAATATTTTGATTTTCTGTGTATGTTTATTGAAATAATTATTTAGCATTTTTTGATTAATTTTGTTCATTATATTATCAATAATTTTGGGGTTATATTCATTTTTTATAGCAATATCATATATAATTTTCTTTTCTTTTGTATTTTATTTTTATTTAAAGGAATATTATTAATTCTATATATCATAGAATTAAATGGAGCCTATTTGTATTGAGGAGGATGAATTGAATTTTTTGGAATTAGGCCTGTTAATAAAGTTTGAGTTGGTTTTTCTGAATATATTGTATTTAAATTTATTATGGTTATTTATAATAGTAATATCTAAAAACATAATTTATTATTAGTTTCATGTTCTATAATAAATTTATATTTATGGAGAGTATTAATTAAATTATAAATTTGATTAATGTTATTACCATTATTTTGAGATATGTAGAGTGTGTCATCTACATATCTGTAATAATGACCTAGAGGGTCTAGATTCTTAATAATATCATGTATTTTTATATCTAAATGTAAAAATATTTCTGATATGATTGCGGAAGTAGGAGTTCTCATTGCTAGTCCATCTATGGAATTGCTGTTTTTCTATGCATCTCTCCGTCCATATTTCTATCCTATTGCTACTTTCCTACATTCCAAGACCGTTACATCACAAAAACAGCTAACAGAATATAAGATTTCAGTAGTTCCTAAGTACTTTTAAGTAAAGTAGTATAAGACTCATTATATATATATATATATATACATATATATATATATTCTTTTGATTACGTTTCATAGCCTTGTTCCGCTCTGTTAGTAGCCGTAGTAGAATTTTGTTTGGTTAGTGAAGACAACTTGTTTTCTTGAACTACAATTAACTTTTTATAAGCAATATAGGAAATCTCACTGAAAGGCTGTGTAGACGTACAATTCCTTATAAGCATACAAAAAGTAATTGAGTCCATTTATTTGCAATGTAGACTTATATAGGGTGATTCAAAATTGCACGGCAATCTCTCGAAACCTGATTCTATAGTTAAAAATAAGAAAAAAAGTTCATGTAATCATAGGTCCGAAAAAACGGTTCGTTAGCGAGTTACGGCTCGGGAAACAGTTCGCCCTGATTTCTGCTCGTACGGTAAAATGACGCCGTACTATATTTCGTGGGGTATAAAATGAAGGGTAAATTTAATGGTTTCTTATGGTTTTTGATCTGAAAAATTGAATAAAAGGGGTCCCAAACCTCTGTCTTAGTTCGTTTTTATGAAAAACTGTGTAAAACATAAAAAAGTGGAGTCGAAAAACAAAAATGTTTAGATTTGGGATAAAACAACTTCGTTAATTTGGGAATAAACAAATACAAATTTCTAACTAACTTTGTAGAGAATTTAATTATGAGGAAATTTGATTTGTATAATGTTTATTAAAAATAAGTACAAATTTGAGAAATTTGACTTTAATTAAAACAAAACAGACCAAAATGCGCCAGAAAAGTGTTACAATTTACAAGAAATGGCATTGTAAACTTTCGAAACACCTACACTTGGGCAGACGAAAACCCACGAGACTGCTACAAGACATGACCAACATACTTTTTTGTTTAATGTGTGCTGCGGTCTTCTTGGTGATAATCTCTTAGGCCCTTTTTTCTTACCACCAAGCCTTAATGGAAGACAATACTTAAATTTTGTGCAAACGAATCTGATTTCACTTGCAGATAAAGTGCAGATGTGGTTTTTGAATGACGGTGAATCTGCTCACTACTGTTTTGTTTTGGTGGACCATTTAAATAATACATTCAGCAAGCGATGCATTGGTCGAAACGAACCAGTAAAACCAGTGAAACGAATTTCAGTACGGCGTCATTTTACCGTGGGAGCAGAAATCAGAACGAACTTGTTCGCGACCCGTAACTCGCTAACGAACCGTTTTTGGACCCATGTTTATATGAACTTTTTTTCCTTTTTTTAGCTATAGATTCAGCTTCCGAGCGATTGCCGTGCAATTTTTAATCACCATGTATAATATGTTTGTATAATAGTATAAAACATTACAAATCATCTACCTTTGTTCTTCGTCAGTGTCGAGGGCGGACGGTGACTTGGCGAACCACTGGGCCGGGTCTGTCTGGGCTCTGTTGGGGACGGGGACGGGTGCCAGTCTGGATATGAACCACCGGGTGTCCTGTAGGTCTCCGCCTCCGCTTCCGACGCCTCCACTCCGCTTACCGTGCGCTGAAACACACGAACACCACAACTCTTTCAACTTATGTTATACCACGTGATACGGATGTTTATCTGTACATAATTATAAGTAATAACTATTTTACAAGGTAACCACTACTGAACTACTATTGATGAAATGCATTTTTTTGTTATTGTAACAATATATCTGTAAGATACAAACATTGCAATCATGAAGAAAAATATACATAATGAATAGATACATACAGGGCATGGCATACCTGAGGTC
The DNA here is from genome assembly GCA_034769895.1 of Magicicada septendecula. Taxonomy (NCBI): domain Eukaryota; kingdom Metazoa; phylum Arthropoda; class Insecta; order Hemiptera; family Cicadidae; genus Magicicada; species Magicicada septendecula. The sequence continues at coordinate 215,352,198 of CM068373.1, forward strand.
AGTGGCGTACGCAGAAATCAATCTGGGGGGGGGGCTCAACCTTAGCAGTTTATATTAGCCTACTCTTCTACAATTTATAGTATAAGATAGAGTACATATGCCAGTTAATGGTTACAATTTATTAGCAGGCGTATTATTTTCGGTAGGTTTCACATTTTCTTTATTAAAAATGTATTATTCGTGACTGGGGGACTTATCCAAAAATTAAAAAAACAATTATCCAAAAATTGTGTAGAAATGTAAAGTGTTTTTAAAGTTTTTTTTTTTCATTATTCAGGATATGAAATTAGGAACATTATTAAAATAATCGTTTTATTTATCGACTTATATCTGCTAAAAAGAGCTGACTTTAAATAAAGTATTAAAGAAAATTTTTATGAAAAAGGTTTATGTACTTACTTAAGTTCATAAAAATAGTATTTAATACTTAAGTAAAAATTCTTAGGCTTCACTGGTAGTAGTGGCCGGTGGCAGGTATGGCGTGCGTGTGGCCGTGCCATCAAATGAGAGCGAAAGAGACAGAAACAGGTACCTTACTGAACGTTACACTCAGCGTAATACACCGCTCAGTGAACTACAAATTATAACTGAAGTAATAATTGTTATTATAAACTTTGTAACGTCTTTTCGCCGCGTTACAAATCCAGGGAACCCATCGTAATTAAACTCCGTTAATTAGATGGGCTGCCTACGTTGTAACAGAATGTATCACAAATAATTAATATAACAAATTACTTACTAACTGTGTAAGGAAACAATGGCAAGGTATACAATTGATTTAAGCACTCCTCATATGTGTGTAACAAGAAGACTTCTCTTTATTTAACATTTAAAAACATTTACTGACAGATCCCATGACATTACTAATTCAATTATTAAGTTATTTGAAAGGTTTCTTTAAACTTTGGGATCAAAATTGATTCTATATAGCTATACCTCGGATCCGGGTAACCTTCGGTATTTACTCATTACAACTGTTAGTCATAATCAATTCATGATATTAGCTTGCAAGACTTTCTTTTATTCAACCATTGGAAGAATGGTATTATTGCTTGAATTATATTACTCTACATTAGCATATAAACTGTTACAACGTATGAAGTTAGAATAGTTACATGAAATTCTTAGATTTAATTTATAAGTCTTTACAAAGTTAATAGTTTCTGAAAAGTCTCTTTCAAGATGTGTTGTGTAACAAATATTAGTAACCCTCGATAGACAGGCTATCGAGTCACCTTTTAATTGGTATGCAGAAGACTCGTCCTGGGGTATCCGTCTTGGGAAACAGGAACAGCTACGTCGTCATCTCGGTCTGGTCTTCGTCCGTAAAGGGCTCCAAAGTTCGCAGGTTGAACCTTCTACGATGATACTTGTAGATCCTCGGATGTCCTGATCTGCATACTCTGTCGCGTGTACTAGAGTTTGTGGCTTCTGATAGTTCACATCTCCAGGTATGACGTTGGAAGTGTTGTTATTTCTTGAAGTTCGAAGTCATCTTGTGTTACACCTTTTTTACGTTTCGAGTTTTACACTTTAAGTCTCTTGTTTATTTACATAACTATCTTAGTTAACACATCCAGATGCTTTAAGCAGCTATTTCTGGTATACCATCTTAAGGTAAAACAAAGTATAGGTAACATATTTTAAGAGCACAGCTCTTACGTCTATACTGTACGAAGTCACCATTGCGAGAGAGCTAAATTCTGCTCCCTTCGCCTGGTACTGGACAAAATGGTAGTGGGGCAATTACCGCGCGAGAATATAGTCCCTGTCTCTCTTTATGTTAACATTTTTATTTATACAAACTATCCCTAAACAAATATACATAATTTAAATCAGTTGTTTTAGCGACTATCTGTGTCTTCAGATTTTTAATTATTAACATTAGATTTTTTTATCTTATTCTAACTTACACAAGACTCGGAAAACATGTCGAGTCTGGAATCAACAGGACAGCGCCTGCTCACAAGCAAAGGGTTAAATACGATATTAATAACTCTTTACAATTTATCTTTTTATTAGAGTATCTCCTAACTAACTAATTACTGCTTCCTCTCATACTGAGTACATACAGGTATTTTATATTAATACAGTGAGATTTAAATGGTTTAATAGCTCTCAACCTTAATTTTTAAAAATTTTTATTATTTTGATTATTTTTACAATTTAAATCGTCACAGACTCCACCGCTTAATTTGCACGCTACGGTTAAGCTTTTTGAGTCTAACTCACAATTGGGCACTGGGATATTGAATGGGTTTAGTGTGTGTAATTTCTTTCACATAGTTGTTGGACACTTTACAACGTTGTCCACATAGTTATTACCTATAGTTACAACACAGTATACTTTATATTCTTATAAACTACCTTTTTTTTTTACATACTATTTACACTTAATATTTACACAATTAAAACACAAAACTCTTTCTTATCTCTATCACTTAATTTTACTACCGGTTTATTTGTTTGTCTTACTCTCTCTTCTGTAGAGTAACTTTCTAAATCTTTACTATTTAGAATTCTATCTTTTCTTCTGTGAGTCCTATATAACTCATGTAGTTAATGAGTGTTAGTACCCATCTAGTTAATGATTATTCATTAATGCATGCTTCGCAGAACTGGAACTCAGGTTGATCAGGCCTCGTTTCCAAACTCTACGTTTTACATTTTTCACGTGGATTCAGAAATATACTTTTCTTTACTGCCTAGTATTCCCTTTTCTTTTTGGGTTATACTATACCATCACTTCTTATACAACTTTAGTTGCGAAATATGCGTTCTCCGCACATATTTCTGAGTTGCAGGTTCGCACAGGGCTACTGTAATTGGAGTTAGGTACTTTTGGATTTGGTAAGGGCCACACCATCGGAATGATAGTTTAGAGGTGGTCTTATCAATCGCACTACTAATGGGGTGAGTCTTGTACATTACTAAGTCACCTACTTGGTACCTGACTGAGTTGCTATGATTACCTTTCTCGTGGTATCTTCTGGATTTTTCCAAGCTTGCTCTTAAGTTAGAGCGGGCTTTGTTCCATATTCGCTTTATCTGCTTATCCGTTATTTGCGGAGGCAGCAGATCGTGTATATTCCATCTTGTGGACAAAGGGTGGTTTGGTCGATACTTGTATAGTAACTCGAACGGGGTCGACTTGTGACCTTCGTGGTAAGCTGAATTAAAAGCGTATTGAATCCAGGATAGATTTTGGTCCCACGACGTGTGATCGTTCGCATGATAGGCGATTAGCGCAGATTTGAGGTTTCGTAGATACCTTTCAGCAATATTGCCTTGCGGTCGATACTCTGTAGTGGCTATATGGTCTATCCCTAACTTGAAACACATATTCTTAAATTCTTTTGCTTTAAACTGCGGACCGTTATCAGATACTATACGTACTGGAGTACCGTAGTCTTTAAATAGTCTTTCCTGTAGTATTTTAACTGTTGTCGACGCTAATGCTCGTCGCATGGGATACATCCAAACAAATTTGGTGAACGAATCTACACATATCAGTAACATGGTATTTCCTGATTTGGATCGTGGATACGGACCTGAGAAATCTAGATAAAGTTTCGAAAAAGGGGTCTTTGGGATCTCTGATATCAATTGGCTTACTTGAGTATTTCTGGCGGGTTTACTAAGGGCGCATAATGAACATTTCTTTACGAAGTGGGCTATTTCGCAGTTCATATTGTTCCAATGATATTCCTTTCGAATACGATGTATCGTCTTATTGATTCCCATATGGGCTCCTATGGTAGATGAATGGAAGTATTCCATTAGCATGGGCTTAATTACATCCGGGGCTATTATTCTTAATTCCTTTCCGTCTCTTATCTTGAGACACAATACATTCTTACTCAATACGTACTTCTCGGGTTTAATACCTTGGGTAAGTTGTTCTATAATAGGCTTCAGTAAGGGGTCTTGTTGTTGATACAGGGCAATGTTTGTAAAGGCAAGGGGGAATTCAGTAATTACGGCGTTAGCACTTGCTATTTCCGGTTTCACTATGTTTTCGGAAGTTTTAGTGGGTGACTGGAACATACGGGACAGGGTATCGGCGACTACATTTTGAGTACCTTTAATATGCTGCACTCTGAATTTGTAGCAGTTTAATTTCAATATCCATCTGCCAATTCGTCCTAATTGTTTAGGGTGATTCAATAACCATGATAACGCCTGATTGTCGGTTTCCAAAAGGAATTCTTTATGTTCTAGGAAGGGTTTAAATTTTTCGAACGCAAAAACAATTGCTAAACATTCCAATTCATATGCGGAATACTTTCTTTCTTGATCGCTCAGTGTTCGTGATGCATAACTAATTGGTAGTCTACAGTTATCTATCTCTCGGTATATCACTGCACCTAACGCTACACTGGAACTGTCGGTTTGCACGACGAATGGTTTTGTGAAATCAGCTAATTGCAAAACTGGGGGAGATATAATGCTTTTTTTAAGTTGCTCAAACGCGTTTTGATGTATTGAGCTCCATTCAAACTTCGTTCCCTTCTTTCGTAAGGAGTTTAGGGGTGCTGCTATTTCGGCAAGATGGGGAATATATTTGTGGAAATAATTCACCATACCTAAAAATCGGGCTATACCTTTTGCATCTCGTGGGGGTGCAAATTCTCTAATAGCACGGGTACGTTCGGGGTCAATGCTTACCTTTCCATTCGCTTTCACGATATGTCCTAAGAAAGAAAACTGAGGGACAGCAAAACTTACCTTATTTGGGTTCACCGTTAATCCTGCTCTTAGTAAACGAGATAACACTTCACGCAAATGTTTGAGATGTTGTTCCATTGATTCACTGTATATTACGATGTCGTCCAAATAGTGGTACACATATTTAAATTTAATGTCGTGAAATATCTTCTCCAATAGTCTACTACATACGGAACTTCCTTGAGATATTCCAAAGGGTACCCTAGTAAATTGGTACAAGTTAAAAGGAACTGCAAACGCGGTTAGACGTTTGGATTCTTCTGAAAGAGGTATTTGGTGAAAAGCTTGATTCAGATCCATTACCGTAAAGACCATAGCTTTAGCAAAATAATGAAACGCACTATGGATGTCTGGAAGAGGGATTGATTCACATTCTATTCTTTTATTTAATTGCCTGTAGTCTACAACTAGTCGGTGTTTATCTGGTCCTTTTGGTACTAAAAAGGAGGGTGAAGAATATGGGGACGTAGAGGGTTCTATGACTCCTTGGTCCAATAACTTATTGATATGGTTTCGCATGACTTCCATCTTGGGAGGCGACAACTTGTACGGAGGTAGTCGTATTACTTTCTGATCACTCATATTAATTTTATACTCTATTAGGTCCGTAAGTCCTAGTTTTGGTGTAAGAACCGAGGAAAATTCTTTTATTAGTTTTACTATTTTGACTCTATCTCTTCGTTCTAGGTGAGATAAATCTGAATCTTGGTGTATTACATGTGCAGTAGATGAACAACGTTTATCTTCATTACTATCAAATTTATGTTTTCTTGCACGGTCAAATCTGAAATAAAATTCTCGCTCGTAGATGTCAAGAATCATTCCTGTCTTACTAATAAAATCTGCACCTAATATTAAAGCAGGTCCTAATTCTTTACATACTAACATTGTAAACATCCAACTTAGGTTTTTTATTTTAACCTTAACGGTAATGCTCAGGCTTATATTTATTTTACGTTTATCAGCGGTAGCACACTTTATATTCACAGGTTGGTTCCGTTTTACTAGATGATGATTAGCTAACATGTCCGCTAATTCTTGGCTGATTAAGGTTCTACTAGATCCCGAATCAATTAAGGCGATGGGGGATGTAACGCCTAAGTCGACTCGTATTAATGGTAGTAGATTTTTTTTCCATTTACATCTATTAATCGCATTACACTTTTCACGAAATTCTCGCACATAGGGGTCGATTTCTTTCGCACCTTTTTTGTTTTTCACTTGGTTACAGAATAATTCATTCTTATTATTATTACTGGTTTCTTTTAGTTTACCCAATTTCGAGTAGCTGCGGAAGACACAGGTTTTCGGGTCTCCCTGCCTTACATGTTTTTTTGAATTGGGGTTATTCCGTTCCAATGGCTTACTTTTGCACTCTCTTCTTATGTGCCCATATTTGCCACAATTATAACAGGTGGGTTTTCTGCGAGGTGGGTACTTGGTTTCCGCTTTATCTGGCTTTACAGTTAACTTACCAGCTTTGCGCACATGGTGAGGTCTACTAGAAACTTGTCTTTCATACGAGGTTGTTACATCAGGCAGTAGTGCTCGAAATTGATGTCTATTAGTTCCAGAGGTTTTCATTGCTTCTCTATTTTGATCTGAGTACCATACATTTGAAGAATGGATACTGCACTGTTCTAGATCAGCAATTGTATTGGGTCTATTCATCAATGATAGTCGAGATCTTTCTTCAGGTGACACGCCTACTAAAATGGTGTCCACCAGTTGTGTTTCATTCCAACTTACACGTAGTAGTCGAGAGGACTCCCTAATATCGGAGATGTAGTGAGCTAATCTCTCCTGATGTCCTTGTACTCGGAGTACTGTCTTTCTTTTTATTTCCTCATAGATGCCGGTGGGAATAAAGTATTTTATTATAGAGCTATGTAGCTCTTCTACTGGGAAGGTAGAGGTTAGGGCTTCTAGCACACGATTTTTTAACGGGGGTTTACACTTTGGTAACAGAACTTGTAAAATTTGCCAGTCATTCAGCTGCTGTAGATCCTTTATCTGAAGAAGATAACTAATAAATGTTAGTAATTTGGAAACATTTAAGCCATCTGTATAAGGGATTTCGGTTAAAATCTTCTCCACAGGGTGAGTCATTTTACCGTATAGATCTGCGTTATAGTTCATAGGTGTAATTCCTCGATGAGGGCGATTGGATTCATTGGAGGTGGTGGTCAATTCATTATTTCCGGGACGAAACTGAAAATGCTCGGGAGGAGGGGCATTTACATCTGTATCAGTATTTTGTTCTGGGTTCGCTTGCACTTGCGATACGATAGGTGAGTTCCGATCCGTGTTAGGCGGAGGTAAACCAGTGGTGGGGGATTGTACTGGGGAGATGTGTAATTTCATTAATGATTTCTCTATTTCGTCCATCCTGAATGAGTCGGATTTTCGTCTTAAATCGTTAATAATTGAAGGTAAGCGGCGTAGAGCTTCGTCTGCTAGCTTTTGTACATCAACGGGTATTTCTGTGAGATTCGGCCAGATCGACAAATTTTTTATTCGCCTGGTTAAATGCTCTATTCTCTGGGTAGTCCGCAAAATTTTTGCCGGAGATTTCTCGTCTTGGAGTGTTTGAGACAATAAGTATAGTTCACTATACTTGGCATTACAAATTTCTTTCTCGCTTTCATAATCGAGTTGGCTTAGATAGTTTAATTGCACGGGCGCATCAAATCCACATTCGCGAATTGACCTTCGTAATTCCGCGACTGTTACATCAGCATGGGGTAGTCCACGCAAAAGGGCTTCGTAAGATAGCTCGTCTTGTAATAACAAATCCGGGTTAAATTGGGCCATTTTGTTCTAACACATTAGCACGTACTTAAATTTAATACTAGTACATTACACATATATTACATATATATATAATAAATTCATAAGTAATCAATTTACACAAATTAGAAAAGAACAATTTCTCTTCTAAGGGAGAGACAGAAATCACACACACATATTTTTCAAGGTTAAATAGCCGATCAGCTGTTTTCTGGAATGTAGGTCACCCTCTGTGTTTAGTTAACAAGGAACTGGTGTGTCAGTGAGAAAGGGGGTTTTACTCTTATTGTTCTCTACACAATGCGACTGAATAACACAACTACTTTATACCGTTATAAACGAGAGAAGGGGAGCACAATCTTATTCAACAAATTTATTATTATTATTTCGCTTGACAACACTTTGACTCCGTTCATTCATAAACTTTTCTCAATTAAATAAATTAATTATTTTGTTCACAAGTTTTAAATCACGAACTTCTACTTAATTACCTTGGTCTACATTACATACTTTATTATTAACAAAGTTATTTTTAATTAAATTTTTTTTATAACACATACTAGTGTATGTAAGCTATATAGTTGGACATACACTGTGCAGAATGATTCAGGAAACAACAGGTCATGGATTGTCGTAAACAAACCTGTTACAGATTGTTCGGTTGACCAAAATTGTTATGTTTGGTCACAATTCATGTATGCAAGTAATTATATCGAATAATGCAGGTTCCTACTGGCCTATAGAATGCAAAAGCTACATGCATTGTATGACGCTAAGGATATTTCACTTATACATACTACCATTTACGTAACTTAATACACTATTAAATATGTTTTGAACATTAAAGTTATTAAAGTAACTTTCTGAGTGCATAGATCAATATTATATATTTAGTTATTGTTCATACAAATTATCCACGCATAGTGATGCAATTTTGTTTGTGACACTCTATACACAAATAAAACTCTTTCCTTTGTTTCCTTTTTTTTTTAAAAAGAGTGACGCAATTTTGTTGCGTCACGATGCTTAAAACACCTTTATAAAAATTAGCAGAGTGGAGCACTTTTGTAACGTCTTTTCGCCGCGTTACAAATCCAGGGAACCCATCGTAATTAAACTCCGTTAATTAGATGGGCTGCCTACGTTGTAACAGAATGTATCACAAATAATTAATATAACAAATTACTTACTAACTGTGTAAGGAAACAATGGCAAGGTATACAATTGATTTAAGCACTCCTCATATGTGTGTAACAAGAAGACTTCTCTTTATTTAAAATTTAAAAACATTTACTGACAGATCCCATGACATTACTAATTCAATTATTAAGTTATTTGAAAGGTTTCTTTAAACTTTGGGATCAAAATTGATTCTATATAGCTATACCTCGGATCCGGGTAACCTTCGGTATTTACTCATTACAACTGTTAGTCATAATCAATTCATGATATTAGCTTGCAAGACTTTCTTTTATTCAACCATTGGAAGAATGGTATTATTGCTTGAATTATATTACTCTACATTAGCATATAAACTGTTACAACGTATGAAGTTAGAATAGTTACATGAAATTCTTAGATTTAATTTATAAGTCTTTACAAAGTTAATAGTTTCTGAAAAGTCTCTTTCAAGATGTGTTGTGTAACAAATATTAGTAACCCTCGATAGACAGGCTATCGAGTCACCTTTTAATTGGTATGCAGAAGACTCGTCCTGGGGTATCCGTCTTGGGAAACAGGAACAGCTACGTCGTCATCTCGGTCTGGTCTTCGTCCGTAAAGGGCTCCAAAGTTCGCAGGTTGAACCTTCTACGATGATACTTGTAGATTCTCGGATGTCCTGATCTGCATACTCTGTCGCGTGTACTAGAGTTTGTGGCTTCTGATAGTTCACATCTCCAGGTATGACGTTGGAAGTGTTGTTATTTCTTGAAGTTCGAAGTCATCTTGTGTTACACCTTTTTTACGTTTCGAGTTTTACACTTTAAGTCTCTTGTTTATTTACATAACTATCTTAGTTAACACATCCAGATGCTTTAAGCAGCTATTTCTGGTATACCATCTTAAGGTAAAACAAAGTATAGGTAACATATTTTAAGAGCACAGCTCTTACGTCTATACTGTACGAAGTCACCATTGCGAGAGAGCTAAATTCTGCTCCCTTCGCCTGGTACTGGACAAAATGGTAGTGGGGCAATTACCGCGCGAGAATATAGTCCCTGTCTCTCTTTATGTTAACATTTTTATTTATACAAACTATCCCTAAACAAATATACATAATTTAAATCAGTTGTTTTAGCGACTATCTGTGTCTTCAGATTTTTAATTATTAACATTAGATTTTTTTATCTTATTCTAACTTACACAAGACTCGGAAAACATGTCGAGTCTGGAATCAACAGGACAGCGCCTGCTCACAAGCAAAGGGTTAAATACGATATTAATAACTCTTTACAATTTATCTTTTTATTAGAGTATCTCCTAACTAACTAATTACTGCTTCCTCTCATACTGAGTACATACAGGTATTTTATATTAATACAGTGAGATTTAAATGGTTTAATAGCTCTCAACTTTAATTTTTAAAAATTTTTATTATTTTGATTATTTTTACAATTTAAATCGTCACAACTTCTTATTTTGTTAGTATTTATATCCCCGTCCAAATCGGCCGAAATATGCAATTTTGTAATTTTAAACGAGAGAATAAGTAAATTAAGGATGTATATATTACATTTTTGCGGTAATATGAGCCCCCCCCCTGCGTACGCCACTGCCTGAGGTGTAGGGTGTTACTAACACCTCTATGCACTTCACTTCAAAATATGTATACGCATAGGAACAGTGGCTGCTGGTTTCAAAGTTGCACAAACAGCAACACAGAATAATTAAATTATAAAATAAAATCTGATCAACATTGAGAATTTAAAAGTGTAATTAATTTCAGTGGAAACCTTATTAGTTTCTAAGTGATAACGTTCCTGTACAAAGGAAATGTGGTACGTAAACTGGTGGAGAACTGCAAGTTTGCAATTTAACCGTGAACGACTTTGACATTCTACAAAATATGGCACCACGACATTCACTCTCAGTGCCACTTATGTAAGTTTAGGGCTACTGCGCACATCTTCTTCTTTAGTACTACAGCCCTGGCTTCCTACATCAATCTTCTCTGAATGGAATGGGACTGAATGTAAATTAAAAAAAAAAAAAAACTAAGTACATGCTAATTTCTCCATCAGCAAGGAGAAGAAATGTATATAATTTATCCAAAGAGGACTATACATTTGATGCAGAAACTTCAGATAGCCTACCTGGGTAACATGACACATAATGCAGGGTTTATAAGCACGACGATACATGGCAGGATACAAATAGAAAATAGCGCATATTATGCCAACAGAAGAGGGGGGGGGTCGAGTCACCTTCATGCGAAAGAAGTAACAACTTATGACTAATCAAGATTACTATCATTAAAGCGACTGAAAAACGTGTGATAACATCCGGAAAATATCTCATTAAAGTAAACGGAAGTAACACAAAAATACGCTTTATTGAAGCATTGTTTACCAGATACTTATTGACTGAATTGATTTTCCTATATTTCATATTTTAAACGTATACGCAAATGCTGTGCAATAGGCCTGTTTGTTTATTTACGAAGGAGTTACTGTTAGCATATACAGCTGATAAAATAATAAAATAGTCTAAAAATTAAGAGAGTAACAAAATTCGTCAACTTTTTCGACCCTCTGGGGGGGAGGTCTCGTTCGTCCACCCCCGTAAATATGCCCCTGAATTAGGTATCATTATGTCACAGTAGATACTATTGTAATACTTGACTAGTTTTATTGGCAAATTAGTAAAAATTTGCGATATGTCGTGGGACACACGCCAGAAGTGAGAACTTCAGTGTCGAGTGGCGAGTGTAAATCGATTCGACGTGTAAACGTTTGCTTGTGTGTATTTGGAGTAAGAGAGAGTTTACTATGAAGAATTAAATTTCAAATAAGAGTGAACGGGTAATTACATGAGTTGAGGAGATAGTACTGTTTATATGATGTATTTTATTGTAAGAAATCGATATTTACAATAAACATAAAATAATAATAGAATCATATCGCACGTCGTATTATTTTCAGCACACACACACACACACACACACACACACACACACACACACACACACACACACACACACACACACACACACACACACACACACACACACACACACACACACACACACACACACACACACACACACACACACACACACACACACACACAATATGTATTAAATAATTTTTTCGTTGTAACGATATGATTTACGCGATATTTAATTGAAAAGTAGAATGTGATTTTATTAATAAAAGTGATACTGTAAATATTACAATAAAAATTATGTCAGTGATTTTAAATTGGTTTTATGAATTAAACAATTGGAAAGTTGTGTAAATTCATTAGGATAATAATGAACTAAGTACAAGAAAAGAATTTCAAAAGTATTCAGCTCGATTTCTCAGCATGTGGGTACATTTTCTTCTATCATAAATAAAATTAGTTTTAATATTTACATTATTCTTGTAACAGTATTTAAATATTTAGAATATGCTCACGTTCTTTAAAATATTACGCTTTGCTCAAAGCACACAAACATATTTGTAGCAGTGGGAAGATTTCAGGTACCTATGTGGGGAAAAGAGGTCTGAATGACCTGGCAACACTGCTTATTCGTTTCAGCTATTTCGTGACGCGTTGATCAGTTTACTGTCCTAGAAGCGCGAGGTGTGAGCCGGGTACCATAGTGACATATATGAAGTTTTCACTTCTAAAATCATGCATGTAAATTTCTCTAGTACATTTAGTAATTTATTCCACTGTTGTAAGTTTATGATCGACGCTGTCCTCTTGTCACTATTGTTTCAACAAAACAGAAAGATCAAATTATATTCTAATTTAGACTGTAAATGTTATTAGTTTGTCCCATTTATCACAAACTAAGTATAAATTGTTATATTACTAATAAGCATTTGTTAAAAAAATTGCGAGCTTTAGAAATTCTCAACGTAACACTATGACAACAACCTTCGTACAAAGTGATCATTTAATTTTCAATCAGTTCTCGCTCGTTAAGTCAAGGAAAGAAAAACGGAAATTAACAAAAATTATAAAGACGGAATTATACATCTGGGTGGTAATCGCATTAAATCCAAAGAGGAAGAAACTTTTCCGACGATTGTACACGAAATATTATGTAATGAATCGCGTCGCTGATGATTAGGCGTCGCGGAGTCGGTCGCTAGTATCAGTTACGTGTGCGTATACACAAGTTAATTACACTATCATTCAGCAGTACAGAGTTGCACAAACGTAAAATAATTATTCGCTATTCAGTTAAGCGTTATTTTGTTCAATAGCCAACCAAATTAACGAATATTATTTTATTTTAAAGCGAAACATAACGCGTTTGATTTGACTGAAAAGCTGTTTGCACTGCTGCGAAGATTTGTATCCAACGACTATATCTAGTGCAAACGAAATCAGGACAGTTCATTGTTACACAACGGTGTAAACTGAAAAGACAAAAAAAAACTTGGATTTCCTGCTGAAAACGTTTTAAGTAATTAGCTCGACATTCTACAATGTTTTAAATTTGCTTTACTGTACACAATTAAACTGATTTGAATTTTCTTCTCGAAAATTAAATTAAATGGATTTTATATTTGACTAATTGCTTTATAAAGACACCTTGAACACAGAAACGTATTTATTTGTGTAGTAACTGTAGGTGTTTCACCAGTGATTAGGTTATTTTTGTTATTTATGACGACAATTGCTCTTTCACTCCCTCTCTTTCTTTCCTTCACTCTACCCCTCTTTCCCCTTACAGCTTAATATGCCCCCCCTTAGCTCTTACAGTCTCATTCTCTTTTCATTTTATTTTGACGAGCAACTCGAACTTTTGGAACATTCATTTCAATCGTCCTAAACAACACAACATTTCTAGTGTTTATTCCAGCTGAAATATTTACATTATACTTTTCAATTAAATATCGCGTAAATCATATTGTTACAACGAAAATATAATCACTAACGAAAGAGAAATATTTAAGGGGTTGACAACCAAAGTGAGCCAAGTCCACCTCAGTGATTTCGCGGATGTACCTGAGTTCACTCCGGTACTTGTGGAAAGTGACCTCGTGATTACCACTTCAGTCCGATGGTCAATATTTCGAGGTCCGAATTCAATCAGAAAATAGAACACCCCACTACTCGGCATAAACTCCCTCTAACTTTTATAGTGAGGCTTTTTTTACGTAAAGTAGGGAGTAAAGAGGTACACTATCTAATGAATCATCATTTTCATTCACATTTCATGCAGGGTTAGGACTGTCAGCAAACTATTCAAAACGTCAGTGCTAGCTGGCATGCTTAACAGTGGAAATTGCAAATAAATTCTTTCCATTTTAAGTGTCCTTGGGTTAATATAATTTTTTTTACGCTTTTTACACGTCTTGAATATTTTTTACAATTTTTAATAACTTTTTACGTATAGTAACACATACGTAATAAATACGAACAAAAAACGAGGAACGAGGAACTTAAAAAAGAGGTTTTTGGCGATTTGGTTTCTTTTTTTTAAATGATGTACTAGTAAAAATTTGCAAAATACCGGAACCATTTTATTATTGTTATTATTATTATTAAAGCCAATCGCAGCTTTATATATATAACAGTATATTGTAAATAACAAACAATTTTAACAGCAGTGAAACTTAAGATTAATAGATAAAATAAAACCGACAATCCAGTGTCTAAAAAGAAAATGGAAGATAACGTTGCTCTAAATTATTTAATAACTCATAATAAAAGGTCGAAAATGAAAAAAAGATTATTTGTTTAATGTGAGAAATCTATCCATGATATTTCCCTCCGAAAACTCCTATTGCTACAATAGATGGCAAGCTGGTCTGACGGCACGCGCATCTGCTGTCCGAAGTGTACTCATTTACGAGCAAATGCTGTTGTCTTAATCGATGAAAGCACGAAGACGAAGTGTCACAAAAGAGAGAGTCCGAGAGATGAAGGGAACTTCAACCCAAAAACTGGCCGACGATATTAAGAGTAGGGCGTTGTCTGATACGGATATGTATAAAGAATGAGTGAAGAACGCTTACCAAAACAGGTCCTGCATTCCAGAGGAAGTACGAGACGACGAAGAGCGAGGAGCAGTTGAAGGAATGTAAGTAACGCGGAAGCGGGAGAAAGAAGATTACAAGAAAACCAGTGGATAGACACTGCTGAAGATTAGGAACCAGAAATCGCTAAATGAGCTATTAAACCGATGTGTGTGTGTTTGTATCTGAAAGTCGATCCTACTATATCGATTATGTGAGCTCTTAGAAATCTGTCAAACTCAGAAGCTACGACGCACTTGCGCCAACTAAATCGTTGTTTACGTAGATTTGGACTATCTTTTGTGCCGAAAGAACATCAAACGAACAACCATAGAGAACATCAAACTTTAAGAATAGAGTAAACCTTAAAGAGTTAGAAATTGGAATCGCTGAAGCGTATAATCTATAAACCGGAGTGTAAAGCAGCGGAAGAGTCTGGATAGATTGGATCCAGTATGGTAACAGGTGTTGAGGTTTAACAAAGTTTAGTAAATTGGAATCGCTGAAGCGTACAATCTATAAACCGAAGTGTAAAGCAGTGCAAGAGTCTGGATAGATTGGATCCAGTATGGTAACAGGTGATGAGAATTAACAAAGCTTAGTAAACTGGAATTGCTGAAGCGTACAATCTATAAACCGGAGTGTAAAGGAGCGCAAGAGTCTGGATAGATTGGATCCAGTATGGTAACAGGCGTTGAGGATTAACAAAGCTTAGTAAATTCTAAAAAACACCAGTAGTAGGAGAGCTTGACGCTTTATACAGCTGGAAATCAAACTGTTGGACTGAAATAGGGTTTGACACTGTTAGGAATAAAGTTAACAAGAAATAGACGAATGTCTTCGATTTCGAGTTTTTACTTTTGTCACGAGAACGATTAAACGGTGACTGTCACATATGTGCTGTTTATAGACTACTACGTGAGTTTGTCCATTATTCGACAATGCATTTACGATGTCGACTAGCTATGTTAAGCAATGGCTTTCAGCGTTTGCCTTGGACGCCACATTTTGTGCCCGTAGGCTTGGGTGAGGTTTATAAACGGTTTACCAGACGCGAATAAATTGTTCTTTTGCCAACGGCGCATGATATGTAGGCCTATTTGTGTTCGTACTTTTAAAAAAAATACCAGTTTTCATCAAAAGCGTAACGTTTAGTTTATTGCTATATATCCGGTTTGGAGAGTGAACTAGATCAATCTGGGTGGCCTGTCAATTTCAGTACAAAGGAAAGTCATGCATAGTTAGAGTCGGAAAATAATGTATAACGTGTACAAGTTTATTAAATTGGAAGATAAGGGAATATCAGAAAGAAAGTTGCAGGAAAGGGTAGCTCAGGCGTGCGGTGTGCCTAAGTAGTGTTTTTAGAATTATTAAAGAAGCATCCGCGTATACGGCTGACATAAAATCTTTCAGTACTTCCCAAAAAAAAATGCTCAACAAAGGAAATAAAAACCGATTTTGACAAGTGTACTATTCGATTAATTATTTACGAATATCAATTCATAGAAGGGACACCAACATTCAAAGTAATTTAAACAATTTTTAAGAGATAAATTAATTATAATGTAAAATGCATATTAGTTCTTGGTATCCAAGTCACGTATGAATAGTAAATTATAGATAAATAAATCACCTTATATCCGTCGTGTGATTTCGTTACATCGATTAAAATGACGCGTTTCGGAACATCTGCTCCATCATCAGATTAAATCGCTCTATTGAGGTCGTTAATAGTTAAAATCACATGTTACACATAATTGTCCACTATGTAATTCACTCGCTTTCTAAATGGTGCGCACCACGACGAAGCCGATCGGACACTGAATTATTATCTGAGTGATTACGCCTAAGCAGGTTCAATGCTGTATCATATAGCGGGTTGGATTTAAAATTTAGTGGTCATTCAATATGAAGTCTCGGCTGTTTATGTTATTATATGCTTTGTATATTTCGAACTCTTCTATTGCGTCCATGTAACGGCCTTTGTTGCACACATGTAGGGGTATTAAATTAGATTTAAAATCAGTATAATTATGATTGTGTAAGATTAAGTGGCGGGCAAAGTTGGACTTGATATTATTTAACAAAGTGAGATTATTTAGGTGACGTTTTGGTGTGTGCTCTTTAAATCGTTTGAGGAAACCTCTCCCCGTTTGACCAATGTAAAAACTGTTGCAGTCGTTACATGATAATTTATATATGCCGGATTTCTTTTCTAAAGGTATGGGTTTTCTATGACGTAGTATTTTTAATAGACTATTGTTTGTTTTGAAGGTAGCGGTAATATTCAATTTATTAAATGTGAAGGTTAGAATCTTTGGCATTATATTTGTGTATGCGGTAGAAATAAATGTTATTTTTGTATCCTTATCTAGTGGGGGCATGGATTTTCGAATTTTATGTTTCGTGATGAGATTATCAATTAACGTGTTTTGGTAACCATTAGCTAAAGCTATATGTTTAATGGTATTCAACTCCTCACGGTAATCATCATCACTGAGAGGCACTGCCAACAATCTGCGGATAAAGTAATTATAAGCTGCCAACTTTTGCGAAAATGGATGATAAGAGTCAGCATGTATTGTCACATCAGTGATAGTCGGTTTTCTATAAATATTAAATTTCAATTTATTTATGTGTTTAATGACAGACAAATCTAAAAAATTCAATTTATTATCCACTTCAGTTTCCAACGTGAATTGAACGTTTTTATTAATACTATTCATATAATATTTTAGGTTTTCGATCTGTCGTACAGTACCATTGAAAATTAGAAAGGTATCGTCTACATAACGTGCATAAAATATTATATAATTTTTGTATTTGTTATGTGAGAGCAAATGAGAGTTTTCATAAAAATTCAAGTAGTCAGCCAATAGACCAGACAGAGGTGAACCCATGGCCAATCCATCATCCTGAATGAAAAATTGGTTATTGAAAGCAAAGTAATTTTGTTCTAAAATAGTTTCAAGTAAACCAATTAACTCGTTTATCGTCTGTATATTTAATTTATTATTCTCTAATAAATTTTCTTTTAAGATATTTAGTGTTTCCTTTACTGGTATGTTGGTATACAAATTTACTATATCAAACGGTGCTTACTTATAATTTGGTAGTAGATCAACATTTTTACATTTATTAATAAAATCCGTGTTGTTTATGACACTATGATTGTTCTTTAAATTTATGTTGTCTTTGATTACTTTAACGAGTTTCTTAGCTGTTTTGTATGCGGGCGCTGTGGTAAAATTAACGAGTGGTCTGACCGGTATGTCGTGTTTATGAATTTTGGGTAGGCCATTGAGTTCGGGAGCTTTAGCATTAATAGGCTTTAGGAAGCGACGCGTGCATTCGCTAAACAAATTTACGCAATTATTGATTTTGTTATTCAGTGTCTTGACATACATATCAGTAGGATCAGATTTCAAGGTTCTAATATTATTGTTTGAAATAAAGTCGTTTATTTTCGTTTTATACACATCAAAGTCCATGACAACAAGAGTATTCCCCTTATCTGCCTTAGTAATTAGAGCATTATTATCAAATAATTTAGCTTTGATTTATTTCAATAACTTAAACTCGTTGGAAAATCTTATATGCTTCTGTAAACCATGAGGTGAATGGTTGTTAAAATTATGGTGTTTTATGGTATTATTAAACTTATTATTTATTAAAATGCGTGCTTCGGTTTGTAGTTTTGGATCGGTAATTGTTTTTACTGCAGTTTCTGCATTGATAATTTCTTGTACGATTTGGTTTAATTATAATGGTAATGCATCTAGTCTGAGCCACATTATTCGTCAAATGAGATTTCGATGAAAACGTGCCAAAAGCAATAGGAAACTTTTAATAGAATAACTCATTAGAAAATTAAGAGAAAATATATAAGAAAATTACGGCAATTCAGAGAAGAACGGCGGCCTATAGTTTACATAGACGAAACTGAATTCAACGTCAGTTAAAAAAAACGTGGATAGACGCCATTCTTCTCTGAATTGCCGTAATTTTCTTATATATTTTCTTAACTTTCTATTGTGTTATTCTATTAAAAGTTTCCTATTGCTTTTGGTACGTTTTCATCGACAAATGTGCCTGAAAATTTCAATGAATAAATAAATCCACCTGCAACATCATTAACAAAAAGACAAACACGATTAACTGGTTAGTGAATAATGGGATTTCTTTAGTCTATTTATCTTAACCTGAGTTCCATTCACTAATTAAACAAAGTAAACCAACATAGAGAACTGTTATAATAACCACTATTTTGGCAAACCACGGACATTACATTTGCAACTTCCACTTACATCATCCTGACTTCCTGATCTTAATCCTAGAACTGATTTAGGCAATCGTGAAGAAACGTGCTAAAAACATGCATTTTCCATAGACAGTGTTAGAAACTTAGCAAAAAAGGAATTTGAGTGTATTTCTTTCATAGATTGCTCATCAAGATGTGACCATGTCATGAAAACTGAAAAGATTACGTGAGATCAGACCAAAGAGTGTATAATGTAACAGTTCGTTTCAAAATTAATAAATAATGGGGTATCAGCAGTGAAGACGATTTGAGTTATAATAACAGTGAAGGAACATTAGTGGGATGGAAGAATTGAGCTAAATATTTGTAATTGGTTGTAAGTAATTAAATGCTATATTACTCAAACAGTTTTGTATAATTTTTTCATTAATATTGTTTCTCCTGTTCTTTATGGACAATTTACATCTGTAGTTTTTTTAAAACACACACAGTCATTTCACATTCGAGCCTGTTATTGATGTTACTTATTCAAACAAATTAAGTTTCCAGGGTAATGTTGACTGTATTCCTGGATTTGGATTTGGTCCATGACGTGTCCGTTGATTAACTAATTATAAATATCATATATAACTACTGACTCGGAACACTAATTTTTTATTGGTAAAAATGTTAAACTTTCACCTTGTAGCTTGAACTAGTTTTCGTCACTTCGTCAGACTCATTTTTACGGATATTACTACGGTTTTTCCTGAATCGTAACATGTACACAAACTATTATGTACTTCAGAATGTACAATGTTTGTTAACGTCTATGCTCGACTAGAAGATCTGGAGAAAGACTGCAATAGACACAACATGCCACATCACGGTTTACAAAATAATTGCAGTAGGCTTACTAAATGTTAAACATTTTCTAACTCGGTGAAATCTTTGTATGGTACCTCTGTTGTATCTATTGCTTGTTTCGTCTTACAAAACGTCCATATGTACTGTTAAGTACTGTCGAAATAGAAATAGAAATCAAAACCTCCATACGTAGATTCGTCATTCAGGGAGAAGGCTAATATTTTCAAAAGGGCTTTTTCTACTCACGTGTATAACATTCTTCCCGCCTTATCCCCACTACAAAGTGCGCAACTGCTTTATGTCTGATTATTTTAACTATATTATTGTATTAGTCTATTATTTCAATAAAGTCGGCGTCTACTGATTAAATAATTTAAATTATTCAATAAGCAAATGCAAATTAATAACCCTGTGCTTAACATGATTTTTAACTCATAATTCTTACAAACATTGTGTGTGTGATTCTTACACGTGCAGTATGCCTTTGCAGTATTATAGGTGGATAGGATAGTACATGAGTAAAATTCTATGAAGTAAAGTTAATTTTTACCTGTTCTTGCGACATTGGCTCCTTATAAGTTGCGTATTGTCGTTTATCCAGGAAAAAGCCCTCCTTGTAAAGAAAAGAATGAGAAAAACCAAAATTGTGCACCTTGTTTCTAAATTTTCAACCCCCCCCAAGAAAAAAAATCCTGTGTGCGCCACTGGCTACTATAAGCCTATATTTATTACTTTTCAAGACTTACATAAGTGATATCAATATATAAAGTTATTTTGCAAAATAGCTTACAAACGTTTTGAAGGCGATCCATAATTTGCAGAGTTAGTTGACAGATATTAATTTGGTCAAATTAATAAAGTACCGACTTCTTGTTTTCAACGTTTGCAGGCACAAACAATGTAAGTTTTTCATCTCAAACAACTTGAAGACAATATGTTCAGTAGAAACACTTTTCGTTAACGGTTTTTATAATTGTAATATGCGTTTCTACGAATTATTTGTTATCCACGGATTTCACAACAATATTTATACGCCTCTAGTTTTTCCCTTCTGCCAAAATATCACAGTCTTCTTATGTAGTCTGTGTTTATTTATCAACTAATAGGCAAATGTAAAAATTTCGGATAAAGGTTTTCGCCCAACGAATTTGAATTTCGCCCAAGGAATTCGTGCCGACTTTGAATTGAATATTCATTTAGCTGTATTGAAAATTTTCAACAGAATGTAAAATTTTGGATTCCGATTATATTTGGGTTGGACAAAAATACAGGAACTTGGGTTGAGTCCCATTTATAGTGGTCGTGACTCTAAGTTAAGTTATTAAAATTAAGGTTTTTTTCGTCGTGTCATTCCTTCCTCCATCTGAAATGGATGCGTACTTTCCATTTTATTCCATATCGAGTGACCGAGTCGCTCTAAAATTGAAGAATTTTGCGATTATTTACTCGACAATTACAAGTCTGAGGATGCTGCCTTTCAACCGGGCGGCGGTATGGGCTAAATTCTTTTCTTTGGGTGACTAATAATTTATTATGAATCGTTTAATTCTATGTTTAGTGCTTCTCACACAAATATTTTTCAGTTTTTTAAGACTAATAAGTGTGTATGCGTGTGTAATCCTAGCTCCGGATTAAAATTTTACTATGTTTTTCATAGTTAATTCATAATTAAACATTTATTCACACTGAAAATGGTATTTAACTAGTCTCTTACAACACTATGCCTTACATTTTAGGAATAAGGTAATTCTTTTTATCTTTAAGTAGCCTCTGAGTGCAACTACGAGGCTATGGTTTCACATACGATTGGAACAAATACAAACATAACTAGCCTCAAAATTTTAAACGTATATTAAAGGGTTACTATATGCATTACCTGATGCTAAAAATTTAAGCCAATAGCAAGCCGTATTGCCGACGATATTGAATTCCAACATTTACAGTCCTTTTTGGCTATACGTGGTCCAACGAGCTGCAGCAGTTCTTCAAAGTCCAAAGCGGTGATTAAATAAAAAAAAAATTATATATATATAAAACCGGATGCATCCTCAAATAAAAGTCCTTTAAACAAGTTCTCCGCATGAGTACCATTATTTTTAAATAACTGCCTAGTCTAAAACCTTTTAGGCCGTTTCCGATTTGCCTGAATTGCCGCACTCATTCCAGCGAGAGCTACACGATCCATGATAGGTCCAGATTGTCGGGGCATCACTGTTTCACTAGCTGCTACATAATGGTATGAAGTGTCAAGGAAACGTGCAGCCTCTAGCGAGCAAGTGCACGTCGAAGCGTAGACATGTAGCAGACGCATGCGGCAAGCAGAAGTTGCTTGCGACGAGCATTTGTCCGCAAGCTATTGCTCGCGAGCAGATGCTCGTAAATTAATACTAGGCCTTAGATTCCATTTAGTGCACTTATTGTGTATCCGCCTATTGAATTCCCCCATCCTGTGTTATCTTCAGACCTAAGAAATTATACCTCGTCCATTGCTTTATACATTGACTATCAAAAAATCCTACTGTTTTCCACCAATATTCATGTGCTCCGTTTTTTAATATTACTAAATTTACATACACGCGTGCAATTAACAATTTCGTGGTGATCCTGAATCTTAAACATTAGATTAATTAAGACAAATTCTGCTTTTGTTTTTCTATACAAGATTAATGCCGCAAGCTATAAACTAGAACTCCTGACTAATAAGCTGTCAACACGTTTAATTTATCGGTCCTCTGTATCCTCCATCTACGTAAACTTACTGAGGTTACCTATTCATTATTTATAAAGTTCCTTTCTTTGACTTGCCCAATGAAACACGAACTGGTCAATGTTTGTGTTACCTGGTAAATTTCCGGGAAATACAAACTGGACATTGTGTAAAATGTCTGGGTTTAATGGCCGTGGGCTATGATATTATTATTATTATTCCTTGTTGACGTTTCGATAGAATGCGCGGGAGACGACTTCAGAGAGGAAAATTGTAGGTAGAAAATAGTCCCAACACTGGTAACAAGAATTGTTTCGAACACTGAAAGGGACTTCCCTATATGATCTTTTAAACTCCAGCTCGCATCTGATCGGTTCGCATAGTGTGCAACAATTTCCATCTACTTCTTTGCTCTGAAGATCGCTCCCACGCGAGGTGCCGAAAAGTTAGCAAGAAACAATTTATTAATAATAAGTCAGAATTATAGTAGCCTAATTTGAATCATAGAGCCTATTTTACACAATGGCCACGTAAAATCTCACGACTTGACTCGCGTCCAGAAAATACAAACTACTACGTATACTGACTGTCTGGGTGCCTTCCAAGTATATCCTCACTGGAGATCGAGCCTCAGTCACTTACCTTCTATTTTACCTTCCACACGAAATATTTATTTTTTAGCCTATCCTTCTGGACTATACGTCTAAACCGGAATACGGATAGGTACGATATTAATTGATGACTTGTTGGGCACTTGGTGAAACATATTAATACAAAGGTTTTGTAAAATATATAAAAACACTTGGTAAGTTTCACAATTTTTTTTTAATTAACTCTGACAGCTGTTTCGACTAACTAAGCCATTGTCAAAGAGGCGAATTTTTCTAAGTGTTTTTATATATTTTACAAAACCTTTGTACGGATAGGTACGTTTAGATCCGGATACTACTAGTATACGTCGTATGTGTTAGGATTGTTCTAGTAGCCTATTTTTGTTTGCGCTTCTTGTAATACGGAAGTATTCTTTCTAAGTTCCTCCGATGACACTTTGAAATTTGCCTGTAAATTGGCGCTATATTCTTCAGTGGACTATACAGATATCAGTAGCTTTCTGAACGTTAATTCTGAACCAATCAATGCAGCTCGCAAATTAATTTCTAGATCGTTTTTTTTTACTTGGGATTTGTCTTTTTTAAGTATTGTCTGTAAAATAGGCAGTAAAATATCAATTGTTATAAGTGGGTGCAAAAGAGAAGCCCATTCTTGAGACACATATTCTCGAGATTGTCCTTTGCGGAAAACAAAGTTTTGACACTTTCCTTATTTGTTATTGCCTTAAAATGGTATACAGTACATTAAGGCTTTATGAATTTTACTCACATTCATGATTGTCATCTGACGAAAGATGAGAGCTCGCTTTTAGCATAACTGACAAATAGTTGACTTTTAGAAGCTTGTTTTAAAGAAAATATTAAAAATAATCGGTCATTTACAACATTTGTGTTTTTTTCATCAGATGACGTAACAGACCCTGTAGAAACAAACAATACTTCTTGATTGCTGATGTATATTATTTTTGGAATTGTTTTTAATTACTGGATATAACGCATTGTACAGGACACATTTTAGTGCTTGTTTACATAATTAAAGTTTTTTAAAACAAGAAATGTAACTGCTTCAATTATACCAAGTTAATTAAAAACAAACACTCGTATGTAGATAGGGGGAGCGCATTTATGATTTGACCGCACACCGTTAGACAGCTACGTGTTAAAGTGTGGACAGATAACTACGATTGGGACCGCCAAATAGAGTCGAACGCTATACTTATGGGAATGATAAAATATTTTAATATTATATTCCATAGTTAAAGAGAAACACCGTTCTGTTTCTGTTTTACAAAAAGAATGGTTTTATTTTGTTTCTGAAAACATTAAAGGTTAGCAAATATTCTATTTTGTTTATTCCAACGTCTCCATGCCAGAAGAGCTGAAGACATCGTTGCATTAAATGCATCAGAATATTTCAATCTCTGCAACCCTGTTTATTTTAGATCTCGTTGTCACGTCAGTGTCTTGATGGTACACCTATAATTTGATATTTTATAACTTTAAAATTTTTGTTACATAATGATTCCATAGTCGACACTTCATTGAAGGTGATAAGCCGCGATTAAGAATATTAATTACGGCCAAGTGGACTCGACATGATGTCGTTCTACTAACGGAACAATCTGTCTTCTGTGTCGAGGCAGAGCCACAATTTTACCAATATTGCTACGACGGTCTACTGATCGTCGTATGGTACAGTGGAAAACAAAATACAAGACACCAATTACGTGACTAATCACCAGCTTTAATTATCACAATTAAACAGTTACGTCGCTGAGTACTTGTATTTATACCCCGCCGAAAATCCAGAAGCATCTATACTATGCGTTAACAATAAAGGAAAAAATTAGAGCGTAATTCATTTCACCCTTGACACAGTGCGCGCGGCTTCTGTCACAGTCTAGCTAATGCGTTGAGAATCTCGTACGCACACACATTACAGCCGGATTCCACTGGAACATTCGATAAACTTGTAGAACGTTCCGTCTTACGTAACACTTTTCCTCATTACGTAACAATATGTTATAACTTCCGACTACTGACTGACCTTTTGGTCGAGGCAGTATTATCTACTTCTACTGGGGGCGTCTTGGCAGTACAACAATGCGACACCCACACGTGAACCTCACAATATCTCTCGCAACAGTGAGTGTAACCACACCCAGCTCTGTCACATTGTAACTCATCACTGCATGTGGTTAAATCCAAACTGATTCTCTCTGATTGTGATCTGTTCCAAGGCTAGAGTGTACAAGAGGCCATGGGTCTAGTGCTTGAGGCAAGGTGATAAAATTGTGAGACATACTGTTGACAGACGTTCATGAAGGCCGTTACTTTAGAAAGTCAAGATATAGCCTACTACAGTGCTCTTAGAGCGCACGGGCGGAAGTTGTTAGAGACATAGCTAATATAAGATAATAGATAATAGATAGACGGATCTATAGATGTATATATAGATGGATAGATTGATGGATAGAGAAGTAACTCAGTACTTAATTAATTAATTAAAATTAATGAAATAATTAAGAAGTTTGTTACGTCGAATCACGTAAACGAAATGGTAGCTAGAGGCGAATTATTTTTTATGAAAAATGTGGACAAAATTAGCAGCTCACAGTCACGCATTCGTCGACCGTGTGTGGGTCTATAAAGTAGCGCGCCAAAAATCCCGTTGTGTATAATGAACTTAAAATGGAAAAAGTTAAATTGTTTTCATCCGGTAACTAATACAAAAGCTAGAAACTTCTAAATTACTGTCCGATATTTCAAAAGTTATGAAATGTTTTAAAACAACCGCTGTATTGCTTATTGCGCCAGCAGTGACCAAATACCAAGTATGACTACGAAGTAAATTCAGGTAAGGGAAAACAGTTGGTTCTCCAGTTAACTGTTAATTTATTGAAGGAAATTAACCTCTCACCAAAAGTCTAAACTGCCAGTTGAAGTTTACTTTACTTGCTGATCAAGAGTGAGTTTTTCTGATTCAAAATATTTATTTTTAACATTGCATTATACATTATCCTCGCTACACGTATCAAATTTTGTGTTAGGGTGTCAGTTGTGCTGCTTTAAATGAGTGAAAGAGCATAACTTACGCCTTGTTCTTTGTTCTAACGATGTGTCTAATCAGAATACACTTTATGTTTCAGAGGCAGAAGACGAGTGCCTCTCTATCTATCTTTCTATGTTTCCTTGAAACTCAAGGAAGAAAAGATAAAAGTAATTGTGGTATGATTGTCATAAGATTAACTGGAAACTATGGAAATAAACCTGATATAGCTCTATAAACTGTAGAATGACACAGGCGGAGCGCATTATTGTAGAATGTTTCAAGGAGGAGAAGAAGGAGAGAAGGAGGAGGAGGAGAATGTAGATGCTGCTGCTGCTGCTGTTGATGATAACGATAGTAAAAGAAAAAGTAAAGGTATATTTCAGACTTCAAAGTGAGCATTAATGATACAACAGTGTTCATACTTAAACAATAAACAATAATAAAATTATTGTTTTAGACAAGCGCTATCTTTAACAATACAATACAGCAGGATATTTCAATCACAATCTAGGGACTTAGTAAAATAACACCCTTTACACCAAAAATATACCAAAACAGACCAAAATTATCTATCGAAAGACACAAATTTATAACCGGAACATTAACATGCAATGTGGTTTCAGGACAGCAGGCTGAAATATAGAAAGTGTAAAAAAAAGGCCAGTGAAGCAAAACAGTCCATATTAATCCAATTTTACAACTGGTGGGATTGATGAACAAAACGCTTGATTGTAAGAAATGTCAAAACGTCACTTATACGAGTATACGTCTAATTGGTATAGTGCTTCGGCTAAAAGGGTGACAGTCGGAAGCCTTTGTAATAATGTTCTTAATTGCGCACCACTTCCCGAGACTCTCACTGTGCATCAATCAGGTTGGACCGGAAGTAAAGTGAGATTACTGTTTTGAGTCCACTTTACGCTGCTTTGCATCAATTAGTATTAATCAACCCCAGCATATCGCCTTCAATGGAGCCTACACGTCGTGTCGTCAAGCGTCTAGCGGATCGAGTTTATCGAGGATGTGAAACCCGCAGCTGTGCATGGTACGGTGAGAGACAGTGATGTGTCTCTTTATCAAGGTGCCCAACAACTACTTCATCAACAGCAAGGATTTTGTAAACTTAACCTGTAGACTATAGCCTATTTTTGGTTTGCGTAGCTTTGTTTCTACTAGCGTTCTCTCGTGTTCTTGGACAATATAAATACGTGTATTATTATTTGGTGTTCTGCCCTAAGGCAGGTCTTCAAATGGTAAGAGCTCTCCAAGCTGTCCTATCGCATGCCAGTCTTTTCGTTTCTTCGTAACACCCTCTGATTTAATGCTATCTATTAACTTCATTCTTCTACGCCCTCTTATTTTTTATCCTTCTATGACAGTAAGCAAGCAGTTGTATGACAGCAATGCAGTAAGCAGTTGTAAGCAAGCAGTCTCTTCTTAAACAATGACCTAACCAATTCCTTTCCCTATTTCTATTACCTTCAGGATTCTTCTCTCTTCCCCTATTCTTCTTAAAACTTGATCATTCCCTACTTTATCAACCCACCTCACTTTTTCCATTGCTCGCCAAACTAATCTCGCTTCTAATCTTTTCTCAACATCTTTCTTCAGTGTCCATGTACGAGGCGTGTCCGGAAAGTAAAGATACAAAGGTCATAATTGGTCTAAAAATATTTATTTACAAATCATTAACTGACAATTATGTAAATACATATATCTTTATTTGTCTACATAATTACCACCATTATCCAAGCACCTATTAAGTCTGGGAACCAGCTTTTGTATCCCTGTGTCATAGAAGTCTGCCCCCAACCCTTTGAACCATGTCATGACCTCTTCTTTTACCTCGGCATCGTCATCGAACTTTTTTCTGGCCAGACATTGTTTCAGGTGAAGGAACAAGTGAAAATCACTGGGCGCGAGGTCCGGGTTATGTGGCGGGTGATCCAAAACATCCCATTTCCAACTGCCGAGCAGCGCAGAGGTCACGCGTGCAGTATACGTGCAGTTGTAAATGGGATGTCTTGGATCACCCGCCGCATAGCCCGGACCTCGCGCCCAGTGATTTTCACTTGTTCCTTCACCTGAAACAATATCTGGCCGGAAAAAAGTTCGATGACGATGACGAGGTAAAAGAAGAGGTCATGACCTGGTTCAAAGGGTTGGGGGCAGACTTCTATGACACAGGGATACAAAAGCTGGTTCCCAGACTTAATAGGTGCTTGGATAATGGCGGTAATTATGTAGAGAAATAAAGATATATGTATTTATGTAATTGTCAGTTAATGATTTGTAAATAAATATTTTTAGACCAATTACGACCTTTGTATCTTTACTTTCCGGACACGCCTCGTATCTGCACCATATAAAGCAACGCTCCACACATAACATTTGCCCAACCTTTTTCTTAAATTCTTATTAATTTTGCCACACAGCAGTCTTTTCTTCCCATTAAATACGTATATTAAATAATATTTAATTTAATCGTAAAAGATTGAGTATGGATACAGATATTCCCAATTATCGTGAGAATTGTGATGTCTGTAAATTTTGGGGCATTTAGAGGTGAGCTTCCAGTATCTAACCAATTACCGAAAAGACTTCATCCATCACAGCAATTCGAGAGAAGCACTGTACGTAATAACATCTTAATACTGTTGTTACAAAATAAAATTATTTAGCAATTGATTCTGCCTTTGGCGAAAAATTAAAACTTCAGTAAACTATTAAAAACAATGATAAATAATCAAATTGTTTAGTAGAACTACTCATTTATTATTCGATTACTTGCATTAGTTACCGTAATATTTAGTACAGTGAAACTCGCGAATAAAGAGCTCGCTTATAACGAGATCTCGGATGTAAAGAGCAAAAGTACGAGATTTGTTTGGTTTTGTATCTTAGTAATGATAATTAAAATCGCTGTTAACGAGTTGGAACGCATCATATAAATGGTCTCCAGATCGCTTATAAGATTCAATTAATTTGAAATTATACCTTAATTTGATCCGTCAGGCGATCTTGTAGTTAAATATTCCACTACATGTTTCGGGAATTAAATTCCCATCATCAGGTAAAACTTCTTCTTCCTAATATATAGGAGTCGTCGGTGAAATTATTAA
Organism: Magicicada septendecula; assembly: GCA_034769895.1. Classification (NCBI taxonomy): domain Eukaryota; kingdom Metazoa; phylum Arthropoda; class Insecta; order Hemiptera; family Cicadidae; genus Magicicada; species Magicicada septendecula. Next base: position 215,381,496 of record CM068373.1, read on the forward strand.
AAACCACATACACACACTAACGAATAAAACAAACACAACTGTTACAAATGACATAATTAAAACACCGTACACACACAGCTCTGATGATGGGAATTTAATTCCCGAAAGATGTAGAGGAATATTTAACTACAAGATAGCCTGACGGATCAAATTAAGGTACAATTTCAAATTAATTGAGTAGGAACGCATTAGAAACTTGGTTATAACGAGCATTTTACCGTAGGCTTGTTCATGGGTTAAGGTGTAACAAAAGTTCGTTATATTCGTTTAAATCATTAATGCAATTTAGTGAAACTAACAATGTAAATGATAAATTCGTGGAATATTTAAATAAATTACAAAACTGTTTTGATATCTACAAACACAAAATTACTAAACAAACAAAAATAAATGACTTTTTTAAAGGTTAATTAAGTTCTGTGTGCGAAATGTAATTTTGACGATTCCATTTAGAACAAAGAACAAAAACACAAATAAATTAGAGTGAAATAGTCTTGTAATTTAAAAATAAATATTGTACATGTGGCATACAAAGTTTTGCGTTTTTTGCCAGATACCCGGCCGGTTGATGTTTGGTAAGTTTTTACTACACAGTTACTTTTACTTTATATCGCGAATGCACTAGATGCCGATATTCAGCAAAGAATGTTAGCATCTAAAAAATTTCTAAAGTTTAAATTTCATTTTTAAGCCTAGAATGTAAAACATGCCAAATTTTATTATGCAAAGCCTCTTCTAAAGTATACATTTTATGTTGTGTGTTCGATAATCACGGTATAAAAATTTAGGCTTGTGAGTCGACAACTCGGATGTAGCACATTTGTCCGGTCCCTTGGATCTCATTATAAGCAAGTTCCGCTGCAGTAATTATTCCATTAACGTGCAAATCATTGCATCACAGTTGTTTGCAATCCAGCCTAGCTCTTCATATTGCTTCCATCAGTACGTAAAATAATTTGAGACTAAATAATTATAACATAGAATAGTTTACAGCTCAACCAAATTGATATCACGGTGCTGCAAAACAGAGCTAGCATCAGCTGATACAGAGACCGTGTAGTTCTCCCCACCATGCACAGTTGTGGGTTTCACATCCTCGATAAATTAGATCCACTAGACGCTTGTGCCGTGTCGTCGACATTCTGCTGCCGATACAGCTGTTGTTGTTTAATGACGTACAGAAGAATGTCAGCAACGTAACTACACTGATGCGAGATAAACAATTAATTCCGATTGATAACAGTTACTTTGACGCCGACGCTAAATGAGGAGGCTATAACGATGGTCAGTCACTTTAGTGACGAGCTGTGGCACCGCATTTTCCGTCTACCGTCTGTTAGTTGTAACAGAGTCCAATGGATCACAAACGCCTTCGAGGGAGTGACACTGAAGTTTTAAGTTTCATATATCTTTCTGGTGTGACATATGGCTGTTCCCGGAATGCATAAAAACAGACCAAACAGGTAAAGAGATTATAATAATAACACAGCTTACCGCTCTGGCCATCAGCGCGTACGACATTCAATGGGAAGTAGCACCGATTTATTTATTTATTATTATTATTATTTAGCATTACAGCCTAAGGTTAGCCATGGCTTTCAACAACAATCTTCTCCAATGTTTCCCATCTATTGCCCTCTCAGTATAACCCCTCACATCAATTATTCTTAGATCTCCAGCACATCATCCAACCATTTTATCCTAGGTCGACCCTTCTTTCTGCTTTTAGAGATTTGCGCCCTCAGGATTCTCTTTGACGTACGCTGAGCATCCATCCGCTCTAGGTGACTTAACCATTGTATTTGTACAAATACGAATTATTCTCCATTCGTCGTCTTCTTTACCGGGTCGTCTTACAATCTTTCTTTCAACCTTCTTAATATTTCTTGTTTATTTTTTGTTAATGTCCATGTCTCGCCTTCATAAGTAACAAACGGTCTGCTATGTATCTTATATATTTTTATTTTTGTGCTACGACTAATGAGGTTGCTTCTCAATAGTCTACTGTTAGCATAATATGCCTTATTTCCTATTTGTATCCTGTCTTGTATCGTCGTGTTTATGGACCCTTCATTATCTATCATGGTACCCAGGTATAAGAACTTATTAACTGGATTAAGCGAATTATCCTCTATGCATAAATTATATAGATGTCTTCTCCTTTCTGATGCAGAAATTAGCATGTATTTAGTTTACATTTAGTTCCATTCCAGCGGATTTTTGATTCAGCTCCGTGTATTCCTCAACTAGCCGTTGTCTTGATCTGGCTGTTATCATAACATCGTCGGCATAAGCACATAATTGGTTTGTCTGACACTGATTTATTTATGCCAAATAAATCAAAGGCAAATTAGAAGCAATAGTGGCAGATCATAAAGATGTCAGGAAATTATAGTTAATCTAAGATCGTCAAGCTGTAAACTAAAACATGAAACAGAGGGATGGCAAAGTAAATAAAGCAGTATAAGGAATAAAATTCGTGTGTCATAAAATATCTATACAATTCAAACGTCATCGTAATTCACTTTACTCACACGCGATGATGTAATTTCAAACCTAAATTTGCAAGTCTCTAAATTTGCAACGTCTAAATTTGCCTAAGTAGACGTGATGTGCTGCTGGACTTTAACGATAACTAGACGTTTCATCAGTGAGCGTAATGTTACTGGACTTACAAATATTATGTTTGACATTACAAATATTTGTCAGCGTCATTGTCATTTATCAAAATGAGCAATATTAGCGAACGTGACAGGTGAAATGAATACTTAACTCGGAGGCGGGAAGTTAACACGGGTAGCGACTTTCAGATACGTCGGTAGCAAATTCTGGCTTTATACAAGATTCACAAAAAAGGAATTAGGATAGCACAGGAATTAGGTAGATTTTATGAAAAGAAGATCTGTTATCGTCAAGGAACAGTGGACTAAAATAAAAGAAAATAGCAATTAGGTCTTTTGTTTGGTGTTGGCTCTGTACTGTTGTGAGTCATGGGTCATATAATGAAGACGGAAAGTTTACGATTTAGAAGCTTTGAGAGCAATATGCTAGATAGAAATACAGAGTTTTTTGGAGGTTCAGAAAGAAAAACTGTGAAAGATTTAAGGGAATGCATGAGTGAAAACATTACAAAACAACAACTTTGAAGCATTAAAATCTCAAACGCGTTTAATAGAATACGAAAAAATATCTTCTGAGTATTTAATACAATGGTGGTTTCTTCCCTTCAACTCTTTTGTTACGGAGTAAATGGTTATTTGTGGTAGTAGTAATGGCTCAATATTACTGTAAGTAGAATAGAATTTCTTAGAATATCTTTAGTGTTTTACAAAGAAATCGGTTTTGTTAAGTTAACTTTTGAACTAATTTTATTTTGTTTTAAACAATAGATTTTTTCTGATTTACTGCAATAAATTAGCGGAGATTTTTCTACCGATTGTTTAGCTGTAGTGAACCGATTTTGAGTAGACTGATTGTTTACGTTGTTTAACTGCAGCGAAATAAAAGTGAAGTGACAATTGTAGAGTGGAAATGAAAACCGGGCTAAGTGCCGAAAAATCAAAAATTGAGTTAAGTGTCAAAATGTGTGCTATGTGCCAAGCCCAATACACTGAAAAGCGGGTTATCTGCAAATACCACTTCTTAAGAGGTTCAAACAGTAGCCGCAAGAATGCGCATGGGTCAACTCCATTACCTCAGTAAATGAAAACCGGGCTAAGTGCCAAGCTCCTTGGAACCCATTATGAGGTTATAACATTGTTATAGTGTTGACTGTGTTGTTAGAAGTGTGCACGTAGTTTTATACTAGAAATGAGTGATACAGAGTTAGTAGAAAGTAATCCTAAGAAGAGACGTAAGAGTAGAGAAGGAAGTGAGAAGGAGTTTCAGAAGAAATTACGCTGTGAAGGCAAATCGTACATTAATAACAAAAAGCAACAGGTGTTGGCAAAGCAGCCCCCTCCAGATGAGGTAGGCCTATGCTTTTAACTTTCTTGGTTGATTATTAATAACTCATAAGGTATAGGTATTTAGGTATTATTTAGTAAGGTATTTACTCGGGCTATTTTATTGCAGAGTTAGAAAACTAATATGTTCGTGGTGTCACAAGTCTTAGACTTTTTTTTTTTTTTTTTTTTTAGGTTACCTGCAAATGCAAGTATCAATGCAAAAATGTTTCTTATGATCAGAAACTGGTAATATTCAGAGAATATTATGATATGGGTGACAATATTAAACAATATTCCTATCTCATGGGTCTGATTAATGTGACTAACGTTGTCAGACGAAGACATGGTACCTACGAGGAACCTGAATCAAGCCGTCGCCAAGCTACAGTATTTTTTACTCTACCTGATGGGAAAGGTAATGTAGTTCAAGTTTGCAAAAAGACTTTTTTGGATGTACATGGAATTACCAAAAGGACAGTTGAAACATTGGTTAAAGCGAAGAAAAAAGGGGATTTTGTTTACGTGGAAAAAAGAGGAAATAAAAAGAAAAACAGGAAATATTCTCCTGAGGATGAGAAATCTGTTGTCGATCATGTAAATAGCTTTCCAAAGCAAAAGAGTCACTATACGAGGGCGAAAAACGATAGAGATTACCTGAGTGAAGATTTGAATTTCAACAGAATGTACTTAGCATTTAAAGAAATCTATCCAGAATCTGAGATAAAGCCTCGTTATTATAAAGATACTGTAAAGAGGCGTTTTCCGAATTTAAAATTTCAGAAACCACGAAAAGACACATGTGGAACATGTGATTTGTTAAAATCTAAACTTGTGAATGAGTCTAGCAGTAGTAGTAATAAGGATAAAAACAAAAACACTCTCGAACTTCATCATCGACAGGCAGAGCGAGCTCGCTTGGAAATGAAATCAGACACAGAAAAATCTCAACATCCTAACAGTAAAATGTGTACCATTTCAGTTGATCTCCAACAAGTATTCTCACTACCGACATTGACGCACTCACAGATGTATTACTTACGCCAACTTTCCTGCTATAATTTTGGCATTCATCTCGGTGACTACAATAAAGGATTCATGTTTGTGTGGCACGAAGGTCTGAGTGGAAGAGGTGGCAACGAGATTGCTTCTTGTTTACTAAAATTTTTACAATCCAGATTTACAAATAAGAAAAATCTTGTCATTTGGAGCGACAATTGTACAGGTCAAAATAAGAACCAAATGCTTTTATTTCTGTGGATTTATCTGGTATTGAACGGTGTATTCGATGAGATAGATCATAAGTACCTGGTTTCTGGCCATTCATATCTATCTTGTGACAGGGACTTTGCTCAAATAGAAAAAAAGAAGAAAGTCACAAAATGCGAAGTTCCTTTGGATATTGTTCGACTTCTTGTAAGTACCTGCCACAAAAATCCGTTTATGGCTACCTTGATGCAAGAAGAGGACTTTTTTGATTTCAAGAGTGCAGCAAAGTCATTTTTAAATACAAAAAACTTGAAATTAAAAAGGTGCACTGGATTAGGATAACAAAAGAAAACCCTGGCGTAATCAGCACAAAAAAAACATTCAACGAAATCGAGCCATGGTCACAAACCAAAGTTTTGAGAAAGGGGGTAAAATTAGAAGATTTGAAACAGCTACCCGAACACTTGAATCCTATAAACAATATGAAAAAAGAGAAGAAAGATGATCTTAAGACAATGATACCATTTTTGAAAGAAGAAAACAAAGACTTTTACAGAAAGTTAACTGTTTAGTTTTTAGATTGTACCAAAACTGACACTTTAATTTTGGTTCTTAGATCTTTTAGTTATGACAATAAAACTTGATTTTGATATTTTATTGTTTTGTTTTTTTAGTTTACCCAAGTTTTAATTATTACAATGTAGAACCTTTTATGTTTACTAACTCTGCACTTAGCCCGTTTTATGATTTTGAATTAGGTACTTAGCACGCTTTTCACTACTATGCTTATGGACATAACCCTTGTTTCAAAAGTGTAACTTTAAAAATTTTTTTATTAAATTTAGGATTTTTTCCAACAGTTATTTTATTAAATCATAATTACCTATCATTTAATTTATCTACCATAAATATGGCAAAGCAAAACCATTAATAGTAATTGTTTTAAACATATTTTCTTCATTTACTCAAAACTATGTTTTTGGCACTTAGCACGGTTTTCATTTCCACTCTACAATTAATGAACAATACTTACGTTAAGTATAATTACAACTGACTTACTTGCCAAGAAGTTCGTGTTTCGAGTACGAGGCATTCTACGTAACAGCATTTTTATAATCTCGGCAGGTAAACAGCTGGTTGTCGCACACAATTTTAGTGACCACTACGTATGTCTCGGAAAGGCGAACAACGTCTTGCCAGGTAAAGTCGGCTGTGATCATGTTTTAACTTATGCGTATTTCTTTTATAATGCCTTGCTGTTTTTTTTTGTTTAGTGTAGTAACCTGGTTTTTTCTTTGGTGAAACTTATAGTTATACGGCAACCGGATTTTAAAGTTACGTGGCATTCAATAGGATAGTGTTCGTCAGGTCGTTGGACGTGTTTTTGTCAGAAACGCCCAACGGGGAGGAATTAGAGCGCCGTGTCTGTTGCTGAGTTTAACACAAAATATTTCAGTCAGTCTCGCGGGACTCCGGTTCATTTGTATATGTCCGTATCTTGTTAATGGACAGTGTTTTGTGGGTTGAAATATAACGTGATCTTTATTTAAAACGAAGTCAATACCAAAGGAAAACACACACACACATCGCAAATGTTTATATTTATACATTTTTTATCAACTGAGCTGACGACTTTACAGAATCCGCGGACCTGGGCAAGTTCCAGAAAATGTAATCTTTGGGGCGTAAAGAGTCATAACCCACACAAACATGGCTTTGTTGAGTTTTCCTCTCTAGATTTACGATTCCGTTTTAAGCTGTGTGCAGATAGGCCTATATCACCAATTTATCAAGATTTGACCGTGCATTTCTAAAATAAAAAATATCATATGTTTTTACAGAGAATCGAAAAGATAAACAGAATTTGGTGGTTAAGTCTAATTTTGACTAAACTTGTATTGCAACCACTAACACGCAATTATACAAGTGGTCAATGAAAATCTAGTAGTGGTCTTATCTACTAGTCAATAAAAATGTGAATCTCATATCTTTAGATGTTAAAGATATGTTAACCTAGTATAAAGGTGAATAAGGTGATTAACTTATTATAAAGTAATAACTTGGGAGGTTACAAGTACAAGGACCAAGTGTTGAAGGTAATAAAAGAATGTTTAAGGTAAAATTATTTTAGATTTAACAATAAATTTTATATAGAAAGGAAAGGTTTACGTATGGGATTGTCATTGTCTCCGATTATGACATAAATCTTTATGAACGATTTACAAAATAGCTTATTGGACGAAATACAAAGAGAAAATAAAATTGTGGGCTAGGTATGTAAATTATGTATTGGTGATATGGCAGGGGATTACAGAAGAAGTGCATGATTTTGTAAATGAGGTTTAGTATGGACATTAATATACAATTCAAAGAAGAAATAGGCGGGAAGGAGTTGAATTACTTAGATTTAAAGATAAAAATGAAAGATGGAAAAGAATTGATGTTGGGTATATTCAGGAAGGGAATTTATTTGGATCTAATTATTCCTAACGATTCATACCATTCATATAAATATAAAATGGCAGAATTAAACGCTTTTTGGATATGTGTTTGAAAGATGAAGATACCAGGATAAGGAGTTAAAGAAGATAAAAGAGATAGCAAAAAATAATTACTATAATATGAATGCAGTTAACAAAGTAATGGATAAGATCCGTACAAGAGAAAATGTGGGAGGTAGGAAGGATAAAAATTATATGGGATCGATAACATATATAGGAAAGAGAACAAAAAGTATTGTGGAATGTTTTAAGAAGTATGATATAGATGTAGCTATTAAAAAGTGTATGACAGTGTTTGATAAAATTAAGAATAGTAATACAGAAGAAATTCCGATTTTACAAAAAGTGGGGTATATTTGTAATATATGTATTACCCATGGAATATTTATAACGTATCGTCAATGATATAGATAGACAACATAGTCAAAAATGTTATAGGCTATTGCAAGTTTAGTAAAAATTACACAGAATCTAATTAATGATTATCACAAAAATCAACAAGATTGCCGGAAATCGGTTGTCATTTGACCGAATTTATCCGGCCAATATCTCTTTATCATATGTGCGGTGAAGGCCGGAGGGGGGATTTTTCTACAAGCCTTAAACAACGGCTGGTAAGGTATGGCATGTAGCCATCAATTGGATAAGTGTTATAGTGTTTATTAGATTAGGCCTACACTTTCGCTTTCAAATCAAGGCAGAGTTAGTTTAAATGGGAAAACTGAGAAACACATTAGCGGAATGGGAATCATAATGACAGTATAGACTGCCACTTTATAAAGATAAGCAACGTGAATTTTCGGTTTTTGATTTCTATCCTATCAAATTTTGGTTTTATTACAAGTTTCTCCGGCTATTTAAAATATCGTTTTCGTTAAGAAAAATATCATTTTGACGTAGAATACGTCTTACCTTTCAAAGCCCAGCAGGGACCCCCCCCCCAAGGCAGAATTTCTAGTGATACGAAATCGAATCACTAAAGGGACTGCAAAAGACGCACTACACGACAAAAGACGCACGCTTCTAGATTATTCTTTTCGAAAAGCGTGGAAAAGGCAAATTAAGTACATAGTTAATTCCAGTTAAGACTGTACCGAGGCCACTGGTTAGGACTGCATCGTTATTCATTATGAGCTACGTAAGAAAATTAATAAATAGGCCAAAATACAGGATCGCATTGCAAATGTTACTCTGAAATTGGCAGCTTCAAATTTTTCACACTGACTCAACAACGCGGTATTGCATCACTCTTCACAGGGGTGGGGGGGATGCAATACTTCACGTTTTGCTCTTCTGGTGCGCAGTAAAATTAGTATTAGAAGTGTGCTAAAGTAGTATTTGAAAATAACTGGTACGAACGATACCGTTCCAAAAAATAACACGTACAAAAACCTATTACTATATACTTATTATACATACTTATTATATTGTACAATATACCTGTATTATATAATTTGTTATAAGAAATAAATTGAAATTTAAAGTATTAACACTGTTACTTTATACTTTGACTTTAAGCTGTTACTGTTTAAAAGTAAATAAGGAACAAGAGAATTTATAGGCCTATCTCCCTTTAGGAATGCTAATTTTAGTTTTCACAAGGAGTAAACAAACTGACAGATTTAATATTAAATTATTGATTTTATTTTGGTTAGACAATTCAGTTGCGAAACTCAGGCAATGCAATTTAGAGTGCACGTAATAGCACAACAAAGAATGTCAAAAAAATTTACGTGAGGTGTGTAGTAAAGTTAAAATCATCTCTGACTTCACATTAACAAAAAGTACTATATGGCTTATCGACCACTCTGTAGGCTATAACACAATAAAATTCGCTTTTTCAAAATTTACCAAGTTGGTGACTAGAATAATATATAATTTGTTATTATAATCTGTATTTTATGTCTGCATAACACACGAGAATAAATGTAACATCAGTATGAACTTTTTTTATTTATTAAACACAGCTTCGTCTCTTTGGCATAGAGATATTTTGAACCTCGCTGTTTTGCTTCGTTTCGTACTTGTATGGAAATCGGCACATGCGCAGAATGAAGTATTCAGCACCAATAAGTGGCTTCGTACTCGTGTACTCGTAATACTCCTAATACTCCTAGTATTTGTAGTACTCGTTTATTTGATGTTACTTGTGTACTTGTTTACTCGTTAGTTGCTTAGGGGAGTCCCGGGACTCGGAACCGCGAGTAATCGGAACAGGTATTTCAACTTTTCAGTCACTGTTATATCCGTTCCACAAAAATATCGTTCCAAAGTACCTGTTATAGGTACATCGGCCCACCTCTAATTAGTATAGCTCGAGACTCCATAGTGATACAGCGTTGAGCGTTAGGTGTCATGAATTCGCCTAATCGAGAACAGTCTACATTGTGAACAATAATGGCTGTGACAGTAACGCGAGTAGTGAATAGTCGTGTCTGTTTGGGCAATGCGTCGCTGTACGTGGACGCTAAATCGGGAGTGAACGCATACGGAAGAGTAGAGCAGGCATCGACGAATCCAAAAAGCTCAAATAAACTAATGCCGAGCGTCAGAGGGCTTACCGACAGCGCCTCAAAGTCGCAAACGCCGTACGGCGCAAGCGAGAAATAATCTTGTGTCGTCTCTGTAAATTTGTACTGTAAATAAACTTGTGCATGTTCCTTGTAAATGTGTAAATATACTGTTTGCGACTAAACATGTCTTCACTCATTTCCACACCACACTGATAACCCTACAGCTCTCACGACCTATTCTACGCCCGAAAGAACTAGCGGCCGTGGCTCCGACACAGCCCCCACCGTTTTCTTAAACATCAGTAGCGCTCTGAATATATGTAGGCCTACTTGCTGTTATTTTACCAGTACCCAATGATGTGCTTTGAAATTATACATTATTTGGTTAACTGCATGATAGAGGAGTGATTCCAGTTAAGAATGGACCGAGACCACCGGCCAGGACTGCATCGTATTCGTTATGAGCTACGAAAGTAAATTAACAAAACGAACCTCTCCCGCTCGCATATGGCTACCCACTACACTCGCACACAATATTAATTCACAAACAATACTCTCCCAACTTCGTGCCTCCACCTTCTCAACGGCCCGGTCAGCTGGCGTACGTCTCCCCTAGACTCCCATACCCACACGGCTGAAGAGAGCTAGTCTCCAAAACAGCCCGAGTCCGACCACATCGGTCGATCTCAAACAACGAAACAAAAACCAAAGTACTGGATAGCGCTGTAAATGTTACTATGAAATTGGCAACTTCAAATTTAGTCTTTAAAGGCCATAAAGAGAAATATAGGCCTGTCCAATAGAGGAAACGTTTTAGTAGTAGGCCTATTCGATCTTTTGAGTAAATACGATCCATTGTTGCAAGAGATAATCAGTGGTCCGAAGAACAGAGAGAAGAATATGTGTCCCAAAATTCATTTTTTTTTCGTGTTTTCGAGACTTGTTGATTTAGACAAGTCTCCGGCTGTTTTGCGGCAAGCCCCCTTCAGCCAAATTTGGATATAGGGAATTGGGAGTAGTACGCCATTACAGACCAGAGCGGCGAATGGTGGAGGCACCCAAAATTCGGAATGAACTCATTCACCTTTTACCTGAAAAAGTTGAAAATATCATTTTGAAACAGACTGAATATGCTCAGTTTTGCTCTTTAATAACGGATACTGCACAACACATTAACAAAAAAGAACGGCTGAGTCAAAGATATGTCTCAGTTTCTGAAATTGAAGCAGGAATGCCCACCAACTTAAAAATTAATGGAAGCCTTTTAGTATTTGTAGAAATGCCCGATGAAGCTGGCCTAGGCTTAGCAGAAGAGATTTTAAACATCCTTCAGGAGATCGTATTCTGTTTACGTTATATAATTTTTGTAGCTGCCACAGCTATAAGGTGAGGTTAGTATTCAAGAGGGTAGTAGGGGGGGGGCAAAGAATTCCTACGTCGTTACTCACTGTTATTAGTGTTGTTAATGTGTGTTTTATAAACTTACAATTGGGTTTTCTCAAAGCTAAAAACAATTTTGAAACTCATTACGAATTGCTTACAACAACAGCAGCAACAACGTAATTTTATTATTAATGCCATGGTCACAATATAACGACTTTTTTGTTTTACGTAGTACTCATGTATTGTTGTTTCTGAACCCGACTGTCGTACTAGCTTGTTTTAGCAGACAGCAGCCCAAGATACAGATAAGCTATGAGTCTTGCTACATTTACGTTGAATTAGAATTTTGTCATTTTTCACTGAGACGCTACAACTTGTGTGCAGCCTTTCGCAGCCATGTGAAAGGCTTGCAAATCGTATGGAGAAGAAAGGGGGAGGAAGAAGATTCAGCAAGTAATTTCACGGTGCAGGGAGGAGGAGTTGACTTTGGGAGGAGAGAATTGTCGATAGTTGGACCATTATTTTAAGATCTAGAATATAAATGATAGGAATGCGTGAAGGTACAAAAATAGAATTTATTATCAAACCAGTAAGTTTATTGATGTACAAATATAAAATCATATTGTAGCATGACAGATTATCCACATTGTTCTATTTTAAAAAATAATCATGTATAAAATAAAAATAAAATGACATCAAGGAAAACTACTACAAAAATTAATCAAGGACCACAGTGAAGTGAAATCATAGTTCGAAGAGATAAAATAAATTAAAACCAACCATGCAATATATAAGAAATTATAGAAAAATAATGATAGGCCAATGTATAAAGTAATTATACCCAGGTAGTATAGGAGCAGGTCAGGAAATGCCCAGGATAAACAAACCTCTATAATAAAAGGAATGACTATTGGAAAAACAACCACATGTAATAAAATTAGAAACCCCCAAAAAAGATGAAAATAAATAAGAAAAGTACAATGCAATAAAAAAAGAGTAAACGTAAAATATGTGTAAATAAAGGTCCTAGATATAAATTTAAAAATGTACCAGTGCAATTTAATTTTATAATGAAAAGCAAATCCTGATTATCTCACATAAGTGATATTCTTTATCATAGACAAAATGACAAAAAATAATATAAGAGTATGCAATAAATAGTGAAGTGAACAAGGGGAAATCCCTAAACTAAAACCAAAAACAGCAAAAGACTGCTTAAAAATTAATTTTAATGAATAATTTAAATGAAGAAAAAACAAATGTGTTTTGTTTATATTAACAGTTCATTAAACTCAAGGCTCGAATGTTTGAGATTGAGTATATTTTTTTTTTGTTATAGAATATTTATTATGTTTTAATGATATTAATTAATAATAAACCTTACTGTAATTAAATAAGGGTAATTTAGTTAAGATGTTATAAGAATTGTAGGTCAGAGAGGGTATTAGCAAGCTGGAATAATAATAAACATTGTAAATGAACTAACATAAAATCTAGGCCAAAGGGTAAATCTCACCAACCTTGTAATTAGTAAATAGGTAAAGGAAATTAATTAAATCGATGAAAATGGTATAATGTAAATCAATCACGGTGTATAATAACTGTAACAACAATTTGTGAAGGTATTGAAGGAATGTATAAAATATTATTAGAAAAAATGCAAGTGTAATAACACTGGAATCTAAAGCAAAAGCCTATATTAAGGATAATATTTAAATTAGTTAACCAAATCATAAAATTATTGAGAATTAAAGAAATCAACCTATAATAAGACAATCAATGATCTTGTTCAATGTTAATTAGAATCTAACAGAAATTGTAAAGTAAACCATTTAATGTGACAGGAAGTACAGTTAAGGCCTACATCCAAATATACAATAAATATGACTTTTTGAGGTAGAAAATACTATAAAGTATATCATGTTTGATATTAAATAACGCAGAATTAAATAAGGAAATTGGATATGTAATAAATATTTAATAAAAATAAATAATAGTAAAAATGTAATTAATCATATAATGTAAAAGTCAATTATTTAGGCGGAAATGCCATCTGGTTAAAACGATGTCGATTTAATATTAATTCAGCCAGGACCTATTGTATGGAGAAGAAAGAGAGTTAGTTGATTGTTACACGTTGAGATGGACACTTCGAAACGAGCTCACGCAAATTAATTCATTGAAAAAGAGAGAAGATAATTTTTGGATATAACTAAACCTATAAAAAATAACCCAGAGAAATTGAAAAATATGGTTAATCAACACTGAGTTAACCTGGAATCAACCAAATTAATCTATTTATGAAGATTGGAAGTCGTCATCCAGATAATAGAACCATATAAACGTGAATTCAAAATTTTATCGACACGAAATTGGACATTGTAAAACCTCACAACTAGTGGAACAAGAACACTTTTGAACAATGATTGCCGTGCCGAACAACTGACCACTAATCCCGAATAATTACACTGTGATGAAGAGGAATTGATCACTACTGCTTGGAAGAGGACACACCAATAACCAACATTTATTTGAAGGAGTTCTGCAGTGAAGACGCCTCGTACATATACAGCACGTGGGCAGCCATTTTGGAATACTCCCAGAATCCTCTGCGGTGACGTCAGAACATCATCCTGAGTTTTGGTTCGAGAACTCTAATTTATTAACATTATATCTTAAATAATATTTCTATTTTTTATAATTAAGAAGTTTTTTCTGTAAGTGTTGTACTTTTCAGCTTTGCCCTTTCTCTGACTATTATAATAACAGCTAAAAGAACCTGTAATTTAACATTAATAATTTATATACTGAACTCAATCGCCCTGAGATATGAGTTTGTGAGCTGTCGATTAGCTAATCGATTCAAAATCGATTAGTCTCTATAACGTTAATAAATTCCTTGAATATTATAATTCTGAGTTTCATTTATTGGTAAGAATATAGATAGAAGAATTTCAGATAATATTTGACACCTGGACTCCAAGAAAAGAAGAAAATAACATCATTAAAGGAGTATACTCAGTGAATAACGGAAGACTGCTAATCGATTATTACATGATATAATCTAATTAACGCGGAAAAACAATTCTTGTTATTCTAAGATGTTAAATAGATTAAATTAATAATTAAATAATTCATAATTAATAAATTAATAAATAATAAAAAATAAATAAATAATTGAAAATACATAAATAATTAAAGAAATAAATAAAATTTTTTTTAATAAACTTTTTTTTATTATAATTTTTTGTAACTCCAAACACCACATATTTTAATTTTGTTACAATATCTGTGTTTGTCAGTCCGTTTCTCTGGTAATAATATTCACTTACGGTTTAAAATAGACATGGTGCACATAGTACTGTTTTTATGGTAAATATCAAACATAAAACAACATGCTTATAAGCCATAGATACGATTTAAAGTAAAACCATGAAATATTCACAATTACAAAACCATTTCTACCTCCGTGGATCCGCGCCTGGAAGAACAGAAGATAAAAAGAGAGCGAGGGAACAAGGGAGAGGGGGGACTATGATAGAGGTGTAGAAATAAAAGCAGGAAAAAATGTATGCTCGTCGAACCTAAAAATTTCAGAATAAAGGTATGAAAAAACAGAAAGGAAGAAAGAGAGGGAGAGTAACGAAGAGAAGGAGACAGAAGAGAGAGAGAGAGAGAGAGAGAGAGAGAGAGAGAGAGAGAGAGAGAGAGAGAGAGAGAGAGAGAGAGAGAGAGAGAGACAGAGAGAGACAGGCAGACAGAGAAAAGAGTGAGAGAGGATGGAGGATGAGAGAGAAGTAGACTGATGAACGTACACTAGGGTGGAATGAAAAAATAGTTTTATTAATTTCAATATGTAATAGTGATAAAAAGTTGTCTATTGCCTTTGTTAAGACAGTGTTAAAGTATGCTCACAAATATAATATATTTAGAGGTGCCGCAAAAGAGTTGAAAATATGTATTTTTAAGTAGATTTTACGAATTTTGACAAATTTGGTATAGTAAAAAAAAATTATTTTAAATACCAAATGGCTGTTTTAAAGGTTGAAATTATACACATAAACTACTCTGTAGTAGATAATTACAGTATTATACTGCAAAACTTTAATATTTATGCTACTAAATCTTGCATCTTTTGGTAATTGTTTACGATACTACGTAAGTTCAAATTGCGGTGAAATATTTCTTTTCATATTCTTCTATACTATATAAACACGAGAAAAATAATTTTAAACGTAGCGGTCGAACCTATTTACGGAGAAAAAAATTAAATAATTACTCACATAAGAATGCATTCATCAGCCAGTGAACGCCATTTTCAGTTTGTGTAATGTGTACAACGGTACAGGACGGCGCGTGACGTCACCGCTTGTACATCAGCTGTCGCTCCAAATTGGACTTTGGGATGTATATAATTCTTGCAAAAATGAAGGCGAACCATTTTCCAAACATTTACAAGCGAGTTGGATGAAAAGCGAGTTGAGCCGATACTTGCCGGTTAGGTTCGGAAGGGCGGCCCGAAGGGCCGCTGATATAGTTCATTGTTCCAGATAATTCTTGCAAAAATTAAGGCGAACCATTTTTCAAACACTTACAAGCGAGTTGGATGAAAAGCGAGTTGAGCCGATACCTGCCGGGTAGGTTCGGAGGGGCGGCCCGAAGTCAATTCTTGCAAAAATTGGACTGTATTGCTGAAATCCGGACAAATTTTGCCAAACGCCAAAAATTACCAAAGGCTGATGTAATGCTGACTTATGATTGGTACTTAGAAAACAATCAACGGCTGAGTTCAAAATTTTGTAATTTCTCATTTGTAATTGGTTAAGACAAAAACAGCGGTTTCACCGTTGAGAATAAACGCGCTAATTTCACCATAAGTTGAATACTGTGTACTGTCGCCGCGTTAGGTAGTCTGGTGCGTGAATGTTTTTGTGATTTTCAGTGCTTTAGTTTGTGTTTGTGTAATTGTGTGGTGTTATTAATTATGGTTTAATTATTTCTGTTGTTTAAGGTTATTTACTATTATTAACATTTGTAATATTGAGCCGGTAACTTCGCCGATTAATTTATGAAGTACAGCGCTGGGTACTCCGCGTAATGTGATTTTCAGTGGTTTAGTTTGTGTAACATTTTAATACACAATGGCCTGCTACATTAAGGTAAGATTTTCATCTTTTCATAATTATATGCATGGATTCCATGTCACCGTGTGAGTGTGTGTGTGTGTGTGTGTGTGTGTGTGTGTGTGAAATATTCAAATTGCTGTGAAATATTTCTTTTCCTATTCTTCTATACTATATAAACACGAGAAATATAAGTTTAAACGGCGGTCGAACCTATTTACGGAGAAAAAAAATTAAATAATTTCTCCCATAAGACGCCAAAAAACGCCACGTTATTTGCCGCGTAAACTTATGAAGTACAGCGCTGTGTACTCCGCGCAATGACGTCATAACTCGTCATTCGCTGTGCATCTGTGCGCCGTTGCTTAGTTAACATGGCGGCCATTCACTTTACATGCGCGCTTATGGGAGTAATTATTTAATTTTGTTTCTCCGTAAATAGGTTCGACCGCCGTTTAAAATTATTTTTCTCGTGTTTATATAGTATAGAAGAATAGGAAAAGAAATATTTCACCGCAATTTGAGTTTAAGTAGTATCGTAAATAATTACCTACCATATTTTTTTTTAAATTTTAACAATATTTTGCAATAGTAAGGATTCATCTTACTTTTTAATTAAAAACATAGCAAAACATTCTTTAGTTCTGTAAACCAATAGCCAGAAGCAGAACAGTAGGTGGATTGAAGTGACCTTGAGCTAGGTATATTGTTGGTTGTTGTTGGGTGGGGGGACGGGGGAGAGAAGCCTGTTCAACTTGTCTCTGTCAGTCAGTCCAGACCAAGCGTTTGAGTAGCAAGTGTTTTTATGCTGTTGTTTACTGGTTTTGTTTTGTATTATGAATGTGTTAGCTTGAATATCAGTATAATAGTTTATTAGTTAATACTTGGTTATTAGTGCGATTTTTTTTTTTTTTTTTTGGAGATCTGTAAGCTGTTAGACTGAGCGAACATTTAACAAATTGGCTGACAACACACAGGATTATGAAGAGCTGACCATTGACAGCTCTTCTTGTTTTGATAATAGATTAAAGAAGTAACAAAATACAAAACTAAATGATAAAAACATGTAAACAAATGAACAAAAGTCACTATCACTTCCTGCTGGCATGATACAATAAGTTCAAACATTAAACACTGGGCCCATAAGGCACATATACAGTCAAATCAAATATATTGGAACTTACCGTCTGCGGCTTTCCAGAAACAGCGTCTTTATAAATTTACATGTTTCGGGACCCTTGTCCCATCATCAGAATTTAAAAAGTAATTGTGTATCGTTTAAATATGATACACTTGTCAAACACTTAAAATATTAAAATCTAATATAAAATAACTTAATATAACATATTATAATATTTACAACGAGTACGAAGGTTACCGATGTACATCGGATGAAAACCGACCGCGCACTAATCTATGTCTCGCTCCCACCACGACAGTAGCGCAAGGCAGTGTTGTACAATACATTTGATTTGAAGACCAATTTATCATTTAAAACATGCGGCTTGGTACCAATATTATTGTGTGATTTATAAATTTCGTATTCTTCAAGAGCGTTCAAATATCGCCCTTTCTTACATATGTGAAGGGGTTTCAAATTAGTTTTAAAATTTGTGTAGCTGTGATTTTCGGAAATGAGGTGTTCTGCAAATTTTGACTTGACACTGTCCAAACTGTGAAAATGTGTAGGCGGCCTATGTTCTAAAAATCTTTTTAAAAAACCACGTCCTGTCTGGCCCACATAAAAAGCGTCGCAATCGTCACATATTAATTTGTAAACACCAGTTTTGTGTTCAAGGCTGGTGGTTCTGTGGACACGAAGATTATTCATAATACTATTAGTGGTCTTATAAGTGACCTTGATATTACTGGTTTTACCAAAAATTGACCCAAAGATCTGTGGCATAAGGTATGTGTATGGTGTTGCAATATATTTGCGTGTTGTATTTTCGCGTGTTTTACGTCCGATAATGTTGCTATGTCCTTTCTTATGTTTTCGAAGGATGTTATTCACCATATTGACATCATAACCATTAGCGACAGCAATGTGTTTAATGGTGTCCAACTCTTCACGGTATTCTTTATCACCGAGGGGCAAAGATAAAAGTCTGTAAATCATACTGTGGAAGGCAGCTAATTTTTGTGATAAAGGATGAAACGACTTAGCATGTATTACAATGTCAGTCGTTGTGGGTTTTCTATATATGTCAAATTGCAACTTTTGACATATATAGTTGCAATATATAAAAGTTGCAATTTGACATATACAGAAAACCCACAACGACTGACATTGTAATACATGCTAAGTCGTTTCATCCTTTATCACAAAAATTAGCTGCCTTCCACAGTATGATTTACAGACTTTTATCTTTGCCCCTCGGTGATAAAGAATACCGTGAAGAGTTGGACACCATTAAACACATTGCTGTCGCTAATGGTTATGATGTCAATATGGTGAATAACATCCTTTGAAAACATAAGAAAGGACATAGAAACATTATCGGACGTAAAACACGCGAAAATACAACACGCAAATATATTGCAACACCATACACATACCTTATGCCACAGATCTTTGGGTCAATTTTTGGTAAAACCAGTAATATCAAGGTCACTTATAAGACCACTAATAGTATTATGAATAATCTTCGTGTCCACAGAACCACCAGCCTTGAACACAAAACTGGTGTTTACAAATTAATATGTGACGATTGCGACGCTTTTTATGTGGGCCAGACAGGACGTGGTTTTTTAAAAAGATTTTTAGAACATAGGCCGCCTACACATTTTCACAGTTTGGACAGTGTCAAGTCAAAATTTGCAGAACACCTCATTTCCGAAAATCACAGCTACACAAATTTTAAAACTAATTTGAAACCCCTTCACATATGTAAGAAAGGGCGATATTTGAACGCTCTTGAAGAATACGAAATTTATAAATCACACAATAATATTGGTACCAAGCCGCATGTTTTAAATGATAAATTGGTCTTCAAATAAAATGTATTGTACAACACTGCCTTGCGCTACTGTCGTGGTGGGAGCGAGACATAGATTAGTGCGAGGTTGGTTTTCATCCGATGTACATCGGTAACCTTCGTACTCGTTGTAAATATTATAATATGTTATATTAAGTTATTTTATATTAGATTTTAATATTTTAAGTGTTTGACAAGTGTATCATATTTAAACGATACACAATTACTTTTTAAATTCTGATGATGGGACAAGGGTCCCGAAACATGTAAATTTATAAAGACGCTGTTTCTGGAAAGCCGCAGACGGTAAGTTCCAATATATTTGATTGAACAACACGTGGCTTGGTACTAAACATTTGGGATTTATTCCTTTTAAACATAAACACACATATACAGGTTGACATTAACACGTATGAATGACACGAATACAAAAACATACAGAACAGATATCACAGACAGTACAATACAGAAAATACAGAGAATACATTATGAGTTAAACCTGAATGGTAAGTCTAATAGTTTGTGTCTTTTTAGTCTATAAATATCTTCACTGTTGTCTAACAAGTTAATTGCCAGGTGGTTGGGATGCTGTTCTAGTTTGGAGATGTGTGTCCTGCAGAGGCGCATGATTTCTTCTTTCACGGTTGAAACTTTGAGGTCGCGGTGTATAGAGTTATTTGAGACAAACCAAGGAGCGTCGACTATTGATCTAAGTGTTTTGGACTGAAAGCGCTGGATAATCTCAATATTACTTGTACTTGCAGTACCCCAAAGTTGAATACCATAAGTCCATACCGGTTTAAGCACGGCTTTATAGATCAAGAGTTTGTTGACGAGACTTAACCGTGATTGTCTGCCCATAAGCCAATAGATGTTTCTGACCTTGTGATTAAGTTGAAGCTTCTTAGATGTTATATGTTTTTTCCATGTTAGTCTCCTGTCCAGATGCATCCCAAGGTACTTAGCACTTTCAGCTTGCGGTACTGGTTGACCGTTAATTGTGACTGGAGGGCAGTTTGCCTTACGTGTGGTGAAGGTAACGTGGACTGACTTCGATGAATTGATTTTTATGCGCCAATTATCAAGCCATAACTGAACGCTGTTTAATGATTCTTGTAGTATAAGAGATGCTATTGAGGGGTCGGAGTGTGTCGCTAGGATCGCTGTGTCATCGGCGTAGGTAGCAACAGTGGTTTCACTTGCTGACGGTAAGTCCGAGGTGAACAGGAGGTAGAGCAGAGGACCCAGGACACTACCCTGCGGAACACCCGACCCCACTGGTAATAGAGGAGAAGTAGCATCGGAGTACTTGACTTGAAACACTCTGCCCACTAAGTAGGAATGTAAGATACGGTAACAATTATGTGGCAGATTTTTCTTTATTTTATATAAGAGTCCAAGATGCCAGACTTTGTCAAATGCCTGGGAAACGTCGAGAAACACACCTGAGCAGAACATCTTCGATTCCAGCGATTTATTGATAACATTTGTTAGTCTATGTATTTGATCTACCGTAGAGTGCTTTTCTCGAAAACCAAATTGGTGATCCGGAATTAGGTTGTTTTCTACAATTGTTGGCATAAGTCGTTTTACAAACAGCTTTTCAAAGATCTTACCAAGTATCGGTAGAAGGCTTATGGGTCGATAAGAAGAGGGCTCTTGAGGGTTTTTACCAGGTTTTAAGACCATGATAACTTGAGCCGATTTCCAGAGAAGAGGAAAGTATTCGAGTCTGAGTATGGCATTGAAAATGTATGTTATTAGTACAACGCCTTTGTGAGGCAGCTCCTTTAGAACTTTCCCCGATAGCAAATCAATGCCGGGAGCCTTTTTACTTTTCAAATTATACAGGATTATTTCCTTGATTTCCTTAACTTTAAAAGGCTTAATAGGTAGAGTCATTTGGAGCGGGGAGTGTAAGTATCTTTGTACCTCTTCATCGAAAGAGACGTTCTTGCTGGCTTCAGGTTGAAAAACGTTGACCAAATGTTCGGCAAAGACCTGGGATTTCTCTGTATTGCTGCGCGCCCAGCTACCATCTGGTTTATGTATTGGTGGTATTTGTAATAGTGGCCTTTTTAATCGTTTAGTAGCCTTCCACAGAGAATAATCAGTACTTTCATTTGGTGACAGATTTTCTAGACAATCCTGAATCCCTTCATTCTTTAGATTTTCCAACAATCGTTTAAGTTGTCTGGCCGCGGAATTCCACTTTCTTTTATCATCCGGATGATGAGTATGCTGCCAAATTCGTCGCAATTTACGCTTCTCAGCTAATTTCTTCCGGACAACCAGAGAAAGGTTCAAGTGCTTATTCTTCGCTGTATTGCAAGGTGTAGCTTCCCAGGCTGATTTTTGAAAAGTACTGGTGAGAAAATTTACAGCCGCATCCAATTCAGCAGGCGTGTGGAGTGGAAGTTCTAGCGAGATATTATAATTTACAAGCTCTCTAAAGTAATCCCAGTCAGTAAGACGATTTGTGAGTGTTGGTAGACTTTCAGACTCAATTATAGTATTGCTAATAGTGGCAATAATTGGAGTGTGGTCAGAGGACAAATCAAGGCAAGATTCAACTTTGTAGTATTTATGAGACAAGCCTCGTATTAAGAAGAAATCAATTAGGTCAGGTATTTTATTTGTGTCAGAAGGCCAATAGGTTGGTTGACCAGTGGACAGAAAGGACAGGGATTCTTGTCTAATGACGTTATATAAAATTCTACCTCTTGGATTAGCTAATCTCGAACCCCATTGCGGGTGTTTTGCGTTAAAGTCACCTCCCACCAAAAAACGTGCACCAAGAGTTCCAAGAAAAGAGCTGAAGTCAGTTTCATTGATTCTGTGTTTTGGGGGACAGTAGACTGCAGAAACAATTAGAGGGCCTCTTTGATCTTCAATTAAAACGTTGGTCGCCTGTAGGTGAGCAGTTTTGACGTTAGAGAAGAGATAATGTTTTATATTGTTTCGGATTAACAGAGCGGTTCCGCCACGAGCTGTCCCGTCCGGATGTTGGGTATCATAAACAGTAAAGCCTGGAATCCTAATATGGCTTCTGTCTGTGAAGTGTGTCTCAGATATAAGCATTACGTCTAATCTGTTTTCAAGAAGAAAAGCTTTGAGTTCTAGGGTGCGTTGAGAGAGTCCATTGGCGTTCCATAATCCAATCCTGTAATTGTTATTCATTATTAATTAGAAAGTTTATTGACAAGTGTTGTAAGGAGATTAAGCATGACGCTATTTTGCTGCATGAGTTGACTGAACATAGTCTCGAATTTTGTCAGGAAGTGTGAAAGAGTGATGTCCTCATTTGCTGTCTGTTTGAGATTGCTGTCATAAGGGGGCGATGATTCTGAGTGTTGCGGTAGTCCTGCAATTTGAGCGTAAGTAGGAGAAGAGACGTTACGGGTATTTATGTTCTGTTCCGTGTTCATAGTCCTAAACATTGAAGGGGTTCTCCTAGGTGTGGAGTTTCGTACGGGGCTTTTTCTGGCCTGCAGGTTTTGATAAACTTCACAGCCCTTATAATTAGCTGTATGAGGACCATCACATAATGCACATGTGGCTGGCGTATCCTTAGATTTGGAACAAGTTGCGGAGTTGTGTTCACCTCCGCACTTGACACACTGGAAAGGTTTCCTACAATACGTCTTACTGTGACCGTATGACTGACAACGAGTGCACTGTATGATAAAGTTTTTTCTCCTAGGTGGTTCTACAGCAATCTGCACGTTACCTAAAGACCTTAGGCTATATATTTGTTTATTGTTTGCTGCAGGTTCAAGATCAACAAAGAAGAGAGGGAGGGGTGTTTTCTCGACTCTGTGTCGAACGTTGATTATGTTTCTGACCGAGTGTCCTTTTTCTTTTAGTGCTTCTTTAATAAAGTGTACACCGATGCTAGGATGAATGTTTCTTATGACAACCCGGTATGCTCGCTGGTCTTTAATTTGATAAGTATGGTAAATAATTTTTTCGTCCTCGAGGTGACGAATTAATTTTCTGTAAGAATCAGGTGCAAAAGTGTTGATTTTCACCGTGTTGTCATCGAACGATTTAGTACTGTACTGTTCTGATTCCAAAATTGCTGTAAGATTATTGATCATTTCACTGTAATTGACGATACCATGAAGGTATACAGGAGGAGGTCTAGGTACTTTCGGCTGAGCTAAGACTTGAGTAGGTTGGACGTCATCAGGGTCATCTATAGGTAACACCGTAAATCTATTGTGGTCATTAAGCTGAGTGTGTGTTTCAGATGTGTTTTCTTCAAAACCAGTTCAGACTAGACAAAAGTTAGAATGTCCAATTTTTGGACACCCTAAACAATTAAGTGAGTTAAGTTTGCCAACTTATTATGACATTATGAAATATTACCTTTATATTCGACATGAGCTGAAACCAGACGCAACATCAAAAGAACCAACGATGAGTGAGATATTAGATATTCTTATTAAGAAAGTTGAAACTGTTTGGTCGAAAGCATCAATTCCTGTAGTGTCTCGCACTCGCATGTTGCAAATGGGAAAAACTTATCATGATAAATACAAAAATATTTTAAGATCAAAAGGTAGAAAAGGTACAGAAAAATATGATTCAATCGTTGCATCGTTTTTAAATGAAAGCAAACGTCTTTTTGATGTGGCAGCTTGTAAGTGCAAAGAAATTTCTGAATGTAAGTGCGAAAAAGAAAAAAAAGTACCTAAACTTGAACAAGATTTTTTACTTGACCAGAGAACATTGAGAAAAATGAGTATAAGTAGAGTTGATAAAGTTGTTTCAAAGGTTTTAACACAAAGAGAAGAGAGGAAGCAGAAGGTAATACAGCAACAGCAACAGTTAAAGTACAATCAACAATTAGTAGTTAAGGCTACTAGCGAAGCTGTAAATGTTGTCATTCAATCAGATCCTGAGCAAAGTTCTGATGAAGACTTAACAATTTTAACATACAATCCTGAAAAGCCCTCCACTTCTTTTTTAGCTTCAACCACAAGCGAACAAATGCGAGTAGAACTGCCAACAGTAGCTTCTATCTGTGACAGAACTGGGGTTTCAGACAGAGTTGCTGCGGCTATCGCAAGTGCTGTTCTTAAACATGTTGGAATGATTACAGAGGAGAATAAAAGTAAGGTAATTGATAGGATGAAAATTCGAAGAGCGAGAGCCAAGAATCGAACAAAAGCGATAGTAAGCAGCTTTAACCAAGTTGGAGAAAATAAGGGGTTTTTTGATGGAAGAAAAGATAAACAATTGTGCAAGAAAAAAAGGGAACAAATTTTACAAAAAGACTGTCGTCGAAGAACATATTTCATTAGTAGAAGAGCCTGGTTCATCCTTTCTAGGGCACGTAACTCCTGCTTTTGGAACAGGCGAAGCTATAAAAGATAGCATAACAGCGTATTTTAATGGTAACAATCATTTGAACATATCCAATATAACTGCTATTGGATGTGATGGAACAGACACAAACACTGGAGTTAATAATGGTGTACTTGCTTTAATGGAAAAAGATCTAAATAGGCCACTGCAGTGGCTGATTTGTTTGTTCCACGGTAATGAGTTGCCATTGCGCCACCTGTTTTGTGCATTAGACGGAAAAACAAAAGGCCCCAATGAATTTGGAGGGGTTTTAGGCAAACAATTTGAAAACTGTGACGAACTTCCAGTAGTTAAGTTCTCTCCTATACAACACAACCTTCCTTATCTTGAAATAAAAGAAGATTTAAGCACAGACCAAAAATATTTACTTGAAATGTGCACATCAATCTCAAGTGGTGTGTGCTCTCCAGATCTGTCCTTAAAAAAACCAGGAAAGTTGTCTCATTCACGATGGCTTACGTTAGCAAGTCGCATCCTTCGGTTGTATGTTGGAACAGAGAATCCTTCAGATAACCTTAAAACCTTAACAGAGTATGTTGTGAAGGTGTATGCTCCCATCTGTTTTCATATTAAACTTAAACCATCATGTGTAAATGGTTCCAAATATTTTTGGAGACTGATAAAGTATTCACGTTACCTTTGTGAGCAACATCTAAAAATAATTGACCCAGTTATTCAAAGAAATGGTTACTACACTCACCCAGAAAACGTGGTTCTCTGTATGTTATGTGATGAGAGAAAACACATAAGAGAGCTAGGTCTTCGCCGACTTCTGAAGGCAAGATTGGAACACAAAAATGGCGTAAGGAAGTTTGTGGTCCCCAAGCTCAACTTTCATGCTGAAGATTTCATTGATATGATTAAGTGGACGGATATAACAATCACAGAGCCCCCAATGACAAAACACATAACTGATGAGGACTTCAAAAAGTATATAAGTGAAGCAAGAGAACTAGTTGCCAGATGCAATCTATAGATTTCCCTCGTTTTCCCTGTGACACACAAGCGGTAGAAAGAGTTATAAAGCTTGTGACAGAGTCATCACTAAGTGTCTGTGGTACTGAGGCAAGAGATGGCTTTGTTAAAGAAAAAATTGCTTTGCAAAAGATGATGCCAAAATTTGAGACCAAAAAACATTTTATCTAAGTCTCAAGAAAAGTTGAAAATCAAAGAAATGTGAAACTAATGAACTAATGGAATATTATTATTATTTTTTAATGTTTACTTTGTTTCAATGACACTGGTATTAATTATGTCATTACCTTTGTTCTTTTTTCTTCAATTATAGTGAGTTAGTAACTGTTCATGTTGAATGTTTAAGTTTAATCCCTTTCTAAAACCTCTTTATAAAGCAAAACACCCGAAACAATCGGGAAGTTTATTATTATTATTATTATTAATCAGTTATTTTAAGTAGTTTTAGATACTATTATTTTAAAAACTGTGTTTAAACAACAATTTGAAAGTAAAAAAGTAATTATAATAGATCAATTCAAATTAGATTTTACATTTTGATTTTTAGGTAAGAAGCCCATTTATTTAACTTTTGCGGAAAGTCAAGGTATAAATTTAGAGCAACCAAACTTCATATCATTGTTGTTATAGTAAAGAAGCATCTATTGATTGGTATTAAAAACAATATTTGATAAAAAATGTAAAACTAAAGTAGAGAAAAAATTTATAATTTTATGTTAAATTTGGATTTTTTAAAAAAAAAACCTTATTTTTAAGGCTCTTGCGGCACCTCAAGGTATAAATATAGAAGAACAAAACTTCGTAGTGTTATTGTTGACATAAAAAAGCAACTTTTAAATGCTATTAGAAAGTTATTTGCTGAAAAAAAGTTTGCCCTATACTTTCATTCCACTCTAACGTACACACAAGAAATGTCTGTCCGAGTAACAAATAAATGCCAGAGCTTTGACACCTGTTGGCACGGCATTCATACAACCGAAAGAGAACACAGTGAATTGCTTATTATATAAACAGTAACATGGCTCAGAAGTCAATATTGGCTGTCTCATATAGCGTACGAGTTATTTCAAGGGTGAGACTACGCATTTGTAGCGTCGGTGTCGGCGTCGGCGTATAGGACGCTTTCACGTTCGTTCCGTGTCTCTGTCATTTGTGTGCAAACAGGTCAAAAATAAAGGCTTCGTACGATGAATATTTAAACAAAATTGAAGAATTTTTTTGTTCTCCGGTGATTTCTATTTATTCTTCTCAAAGTGTTCTATTCACATTGGCATTGACATTCATACAACCCCCCCCCCACACACACACACACCTGAAAACTGATTAATTATCTCACGTTTCTGGCATACATTACGATTTATTTTATTATGTTCATATTATTACGACATCACAGAACAATCTACGTGCTTGTTGACGCATTTTCCAGACGGTGCGAGAATTCACGCGGCCGCTCTCACTGTGTCACGGTCGCAAGCAATTACGTCGTAGTTTAAAGGTAATACGTAATATGTGGAATCGTCTAGATTTTCGGCGACTATAAATACAATTACTCAGGGACACTCAGTCAGTATAGTGGCTATATATTTTACAGAGCGGTTCGAGTTATTATCGGGCGAGATTTATGTGTACGTTCAAGTAGTAGTTATTAGTGAAGTGTTGCGTTTTATAATCTGGCGGTATAATTGTAATACAATTGTGTTTAATATTAGTGACATTTTATTGCGTGTGAACAATTTTTATTTGATTTGTTGTAGTAGACTGTGTTGTTAATTACGAACTGTTTAACTGTAAAAATTGAAGCTGGTGATTAGTGACTTAATTGGTGTCTTGTACTTATTTTGTTTTCCACTGTACCTACGACGAGCAAGTAGACCGTCGTAACAGTGGTGTCAGGACTGGGATAGAACGGTTAACAGTGGAAACAGTGGACACTTTGTACAAGACGAGTGTAATTCATAATTAATCTGTAAACAATGGATGCCAGTCAGATGATGAAAAATTTACAGGCGCTGCTGTTACAGACGGAGAAACGACAGGACGAAAAACGCAGACAGGAGGCGGAAGAAGCAGAAAGACGACAAAAAGAAGAATGAAGACAAGAAAGGGAAGAAGCAGAAAAACGACAGGATGAAAAACGCAGGCAGGAAAGAGAAGAGGCTGAGGAACGTCAGAAAGCACTAATGCTAGAGACAGAGGAACGACCACGACAGGAGGCAGAAGAACGAAAGCGTGAAACAGAAGACATCAAAGCATTAATAAAGGAGCAGAAACAGATGCAAGAACATAGTACCGCAGAATTGGGTCTCCTATGAGGTGAGCTTAATAAACAAGTTACTAAAATATCGGAGGTACAAGAATCAATGACATTAAAAATAGCTGAAATAGAAAAATCTGTCTCGAGTGTTGAAGAATCGATGTCTACAAAAATCTCCTGAAGTAGAAAAATCTGTTTTGACTGTGGAAGAAGCTATGTCAACAAAAATATCTGCAGTAGAAAACTCAATGGCAAACATAAAAGACAAATTAAAAATGAAGTCGAGCAGTGCCTGAAGTTACAACCCAAACAACTTTGTGAACAGACTGTACCAATGATAAAGACAGAAAAAGACGCAGCAAATAAGTCAATAGAGAAAGTAACTTTGCCTGCAGTAGGGACAGTTCATGTCAAAGCTCCAACCTTTGACGGAAGCACGCACTGGGGGACGTATTTACGCCAATTCGAAGCTGCTGCATGCGCAAATAATTGGACAGAGAAAGACAAGGCAGTCTCACTCGTTCTCGCATTAAAAGGACCTGCGGCAGAATTACTACAGAAAGTGCCACCTGACAGCCAGAACATCTATGCCGAGTTGATAGAAGCTCTAGAATTACGATACGATGATAAACATTTGCGAGAGGTGTAGGCCTACTACGCTCAGTTGAGAACAAGACGACAACGTTCCGGGGAGAGTCTTCAAGAGTTTGAAGCAAGTATAGACAGATTGATTAGATTGGCCTATCCTGAAGCACCAGAAGACTTCCGAATATGGTTTGCGGTGCAGACATTTATTGATGGCATCGGAGATTGTGAACTTCAGCAAGTGTTACGAATGGCAAGGCACCGAAATAGCTCAGAAGCTCTTGCTCACGCCCTAGAGTTTTAAGGTGCTAAGTCAGCGTCCCGCTACATTAATGGGTTTGTGCCATCACGTTGCAGTCAGAAGATGCCTGTATCACATTGCCGTTACGATGGGTGCAGAAAAACAATGTTGTCGGACAAACAATTCAAAAGTTCAAGAGAGTCGCAACGATTTGAAAAAGACAGAAGACCGAAATGTTACAACTGTGGAAAACGTGGTCATCTACAGGTAAACTGTTGGGAGAAGAAGATACCGAGAGAAGAGAGTGATCGCACCAATTGGGGAAGTAAAGCCCCAGAACAGCACACAGTTTCCACGCTAGAGAAGACCAGTGGAAACTTGATTGTTAATGGATTTGCGGAAGGTAAACCAACATCATTTACAGTTGACACGGGCGCAACAGTGTCCATTGTGCGCCCTGACTTAGTCAGTAACCGCCAGCCTCTAATTAGCTCTTGTACAATACAGACTGTGACTGGAAGCCCCGTCAAGGTGCTAGGAAAGGTTGACGTACGTGTAAGCCTGGGTCTTCTCGAGTTTAGCCACCAAATGCTCGTTGCAGACATTGTCGATGAAGTGATTCTTGGCACGGACATTATGAATGGCTACGGATTCGTTGTGGACTTAAGAGAAAATGTCTTGAAGGTTGGCCAAGAGAAGATAAAGCTTTGCAGTAGAATAAGTATTTATAGTGGTTGATATTCAAAAAAAAAAAAAAAAAAAAAAAAAAATGGCTTTATTTAACCCCGATCTATTATTAAAAGATGAATTGTGCTACGAAACAATTTTACGCGGTTTACCTCACGCGAACGTAACAGTCTCTGAATTGCGCAAATCGTTACGCGAAAGTAGATCAGATACACCCTCGCAGTTAGGTAGATTACGCGAACTCGATTATGACAGCGAAAGAGAAACGTGTTATGCGAAGTATAGGGAACTGACGTTATTATCTCAAACCCTTCACGACGAAAAATCACCTGCAGTAATATTGCGGATCACGAAAAGAATAGAACATTTAACCCGCCCGTTGAAGAATTTATTGAACTGGCCCGACGTCACCGTAATCCCTCTCGATGTGCAAAAATTTGCGGATGAGGCATTACAGCAATTACCCACGATAATACGACAATTGCGAAGAATGTCCGACTCATCTAGGATGGAGGAAATTGAGCAATCCTTACAAAAATTATATATTTCCCCAGTTCAATCTCCTACTTTAGAACACCCTCCCTCCACCGCGAATCACAAATCACCCACCGTATCGAAGATACAACCGACTCATGAACAGCTACCAGATAGAGACTTAAATACCCTAACGATATCGGAACCCCCCCAGCCTAGTGGTCACCATAATCGCACCAGTAAGTATGCGATTACCACGCCTAACGCAGCAACAGGTCCTTCTAGAAGTATGCCACATGTAAATTTTAATGTAGACCTCTACGGAAAGATCACGCACCCAGTAGAAAAAATCATTACTGAAATTCCATACACTGATGGCTTAAGTATTACGAAACTGTTAAATTTCATCAGATACCTCCTACAAATAAAAGATTTACAGCAACTGAATGATTGGCAAATCTTGCAAGTCCTCCTACCCAAATGTAAACCACCATTAAGGGATCGTGTACTGGAATCATTAAGCTCGACTTTTCCAGTAGAAGAACTTCATACTACCATTATAAAACATTTTATTCCCACGGTAATTTATGAGCAGATCAAAAGAAACACCGTACTTCGAGTACAAGGAGCCCATGAGAGACTGGCCCACTATATTGCAGACATCAGAGAGTTTTCCCGGCTACTGCAAGTCAACTGGAGTGAGAAACAATTGGTCGATACCATTCTAGTAGGATTATCTCCGAAAGAAAGATCTCGATTAGCATTAATAAATAGGCCCCACACTTTCGCAGATTTAGAACAATGCAGTATTCACTCGTCAAACGTATGGTACGCGGACCAGAACAGACATGCATTGCTATCCACTGCACCACGTAGATATGAAATGCAAGCCCTGGTAACAGATGGAAGAAAACAGCGCGAAAGACGACCATTTCGTAGACCTACCAATTTTTACGACCATAGTAAATCTAAAGAGCCTCAACCTCGACAGGAAACCAATGATACCCCTCGTAAAGAAAATATATGTTATAACTGCGGAAAATTTGGACACATCAGTAGAAACTGTAAACGGAGACAGTACTATCAGAAAACCCCTTATCCAAAAAACATGTAAGGCAGGGAGATCCGAAATCCTGTGTCTTCCGAAGCATCGTGAAAACAGGTAAACCCCTAAAAGTTAACAAATTCAAAAAAAATAACCCAAGAAAATTAGACCCTTATGTTAAGAAGTTCATTGATAAATGTAATGCTATAAATAAATGTAATTTCAGAAAGTGTCAATTACCATTTATACAAGTAGACCTCGGTGTTACATCCACCCTCGGATTAATTGATTCCGGATCAACACGAAGTTTAATTAGTCAACAGCTAGCCGATAAATTATTTGAACACAACTTAGTTAAACGCAGTCAATCGGTGAATATTAGATGCGCTACAGCTAGTAAACAAAATTTAATGATAAAACTTATCATCACGTTTAAAGTAAAAATTAAAAATCTAACGTGGTATTTTCCAATGTTGGTATGCGACGAGTTAGGACCCGACTTAATATTGGGAGCTGATTTTATCAGTAAAACAGGAATAATTCTTGACATTCACGATAAGAAGTATTATTTTGGATTCGATCGTTCACAAAAATATAATTTTGATGATAATACAAATAACAAAGAAAGTACTGGAACAGCTTCTACACATCTAGAACACCACGAGTCTGAATTAACTCATCTGGAAAGTAAAGATAGACGGAAAAGCCAGACACTAATAGAACAGTTTTCCAACGTCCTCACTCCAAAGTTAGGACTAACGAACCTGATAGAGTACAAAATCAATTTGAGCGACAATAAAGTAATACGCCTACCCCCATACAAATTATCACCGCCAAAAATGGAAGTAATGAGGAATCAAATCAACAAATTATTAGAACAAGGAGTCATCGAACCCTCTACTTCACCTTACTCATCACCCGCGTTTTTAGTACCAAAAGGTCACGACAAACATAGACTAGTTGTGGACTACAGGAAATTAAATAAACGGATAGAATTCGAGTCTATACCGCTTCCCGACATCCACAGTGCTTTTCATTATTTTGCGAAAAAGCGAAAGTTTTTACTATCATGGATTTAAATCAGGCATTTCATCAAATACCCCTTTCTGAAGAATCCAAACGTCTAACCGCATTTGCCGTCCCTTTCAACCTGTACCAATTTACGAGAGTACCCTTTGGAATATCCCAAGGTAGTTCTGTATGTAGCCGATTATTAGAGAAATTATTCCATGATATAAAATTTAAATATGTGTATCACTACCTAGATGACATCGTTATCTATAGCGAATCAATGGACCAACATCTTAAACATCTACGTGAAGTACTATCCCGATTAGAGAAAGCTGGATTAACCGTAAACCCCAGTAAAGTAAATTTTGTGGGAAACAAGAACTTTCACTCGAGTTGTACTACTAAAGATGCTTAGCTACCAGACTTCATAGAACAGCATAACAGCTTCATAATTACCTTGATCTCTTCAGGAACTTCACCCGGAAAGTAAACTACCATAACCTTCAACCATTTGTGGACACCCCAAGGACCAAGGACCAGGACACGGAGTAAACTTCACAATATCACAGGTGACACGGAGACTTGTCTTCCGTGGTTAAATGTCATTAAAACAAATGTTTACAAAAGACAGTTTAATAAACTATATAAAAGACTTTAATTATTGTCACTTTGTAAATTGTATTATGTCATACGACTAAAATTATTTGTAACAGTAATTAGTGCTTGTAGTATAAAGCTTTTCAGAAACTAGAGGTTAAATTAAGTCCATTCTTCAAATGCCCCCCCTTCAAATAGTATAATAACTTAACTTACAAACCAATTTAATATCCCGGATCCGTGGAAAAAGCTAGCCCATAACAATACTTTTGTTGTGGCCACCTTTTCAGAAAATATTTTGTAAACTTTTATTTAGAAAACCTTATGGTAAAAAATCCATGTAGGATAGCACCTAATAAAGAGATGTCATTGCTTAACACAAAATACTGAGTGAATAAATCATCAAACACCCCAACAAATATTCCTTTCATTCTAACTACTACTGCATGTTAAGAAGTTGATTAAGACTATGGCAGCCCGTGCAATTGATCTGAGGCAATTACGCACTGGTTCCCGACGTTATAACGTAGGTAAGACGTTATAGTATACGTTTTTGGTCCTACCTCACCAACCCACGTTCCCAATAGGGGACTTCCGGATGTCCTATCCGGGGACCTGGCCTGTCCTATCACAATAGATCTTTAGTCTGATCACAACCCGGTACTTATCACTGTTCGGCCCATGTTGGACACACCTCTCCAACCTCCACGCCGTGTTAGGAGAGTCAATTACCACGACAAACTCCACAGAACAGTGCATTCTGACTCGCCGGCTCCCATTGTCACCCCAGCTGATGCCGACCGCTTGGTTAACTATCTTCAAGAAGTCGTCACGTTCGCTATGAACAAACACGCTTATCACGTCGCTGAGACTAACAGAAGATCTCAACTTCCTGAAGAGGCGATCCTAGCCATCTGCAGACGGTGCGAGCTCCGCCGTAGATGGCAACGAACCCGGGACCCTACCGTAAAACGCAGGTTTAATGCGCAATCTGACCTTGTCAAGCAACTTCTGCTTGATGTCACCGTAGATCGTTGGGACTCGTACATCGAATCTCTCGAAGTCCGGCCCGAGTCTGTTTGGCAGGCTGCGAGTCGACTTGTTGGCTAAAAAAGAACCCGCCATCCCCTTCAATCTCCGGACGGGATTGTGTACTCCGCGGAGGGCAAAGCTGAGATCATTGCCGACTCCACGGAGGAGCAATTTACCGTTCACAGAGGCGTCTGGGATCCCACCACTCGGCCGTGATCGCAGACTTACTTTCTGGATACATGATGATTGCAGACTTCCTTCGCCCCTTGATGATTCCCCTCCCTCGTTCGACCGGACTGATGTGGAATCGGCCGTTCGTCGACTTCACCACCCTGAGAACACACCTGGCGAGCGGGCACCCGGCGAGGATGGTATCGGCGCAACGGCACTGCAACACGCTCTCATCTTGCTAGTTCACGAGCTGTTTAATGGATGTACCAGACTGTGGAAACGTGCGACGATTGTTGTGATTCCTAAACCACACAAGCTGCGTATTCTCCCTGAAAACCATCGCCCCATATCTCTCTTGCTAATCATCGGCTCCTGGGTGGCCGAATTGTCCCCCTGTTGGATGATTTCATTCGCCAGGAACAGTTCGGCTTTCACAGAGAACAGTCGACGACCCTTCAACTCGTCAGGGCTATTATCTAACTGACGGCGCTGCGAATAAACATCACTCCACCGTTGTGGGTCAGTAACGTTCACCGTCGACGTGAGTAAGGTCTTCGATCGAGTCTGGCGGAAAGAACGTCTCTACAAACTGGTCCAGTCTCCACTACCTGTTTCTTTCGTTCATTTTCTGCGGTTGTATCTTTGCTATTGCTTATTTAGCGTATTCGTCGATGGGTCGTACCCATCCGTTCGACCGATCGCCGCAGGCGTTCCTCAAGGTTCTGTATTCGGCCTCGTCTGTACCTTGCATACACGAACGACCTGACTGTACGGTCTGGAGTCACTGTTTCGCTCCATGCGGATGACGCCATGTACCACTGTTGGTGCAACTTCAGCTCGCCCTTCTTCCGGACTGTCTAAGGAAATGGCGGGTGGCAGTCAATACGAAGAAAGCCGAGGCGATTGCCTTCTCCCGTCATCTCACCGAGGCGATTGAATGGAAACGGTCCGTGAAGTACTTGCGTTTGACCGGCGCCTTAGCTTTCCAGCCCACGTCTCAAAGTGTCTCCAGCGAGCCCGCGGCGCCAAAGCCAAGCTATTCCCCTTCCTATTACATCGAAGTTCAGTGCTTGTGCTCTACTTCATCCCTACGTTACTGCGCGCTTGGAAGCTTTCCAATCCCGCACCCTCCGTTACATCTCCAATTCTCCCTGGTACGTCCGCAATGACGTTACCAAATTGGGCAGCTGTTTTCCGGCGAGGGTTGAAGGTTCCTTCCATCGATGAGTTTGTATGTTCTCCTGCGCTCAAACTCCTCACGCAAGTCTCTACCTCATCCTATCCTCACAACCTCCGCCTTAGTACAGACGAAGGCCCACCTCCACGAAAACACAAAGTCCCCGAGTCCTCTTCTGCCCATCACCGCAGCCCTTGTGACACTTGACACCCATCCTCTTCCCTTACCGATAACTAAAAGTGAACAAATAATCGTCTATTCCCTTCATGCAAAAAGAGAAGAACAATGAAATACTTCATCACTACTACCTTCCCTCTTTTCCTTTAAAAAAACTGACTATTCTGGGTGCCGGTAGAATAGTCCAGAAACTTGAGAGTTACGTAGGCACTTTTGTTATTTTTCAGCTCAACGGAGAAGTACGTTATCGCAAACTCCGTTATACAGAGTTCTCTCTATTCAAAACGACGTTAAATAACGAACGCTATTGCATATAATTGTACGATAGTTATCGTCAGTCTCATTACAGTCAAATACACATGTGGTATATTAAATTTGTTTGTGTATGTTAAGATTCATACAAGTATACTTGCCTATAAGTATTACAAATGATCGACATTTGTATGACACACACAGTATTCATTTCAAAGTTTTCTTGATGTAAGACAAATAACAGCCTTATGAAATGGAGATTTATAAAATGTTCCAGAGTTTTAATCAGAACCACCAAATATTCTTTTCGTCAGTCTCTCCATATTCATTCAGACCAAGTAGGGCTACGTGTAAAGCGCAATCCTCCGCTTAGTATCTGAAAGTTTTTTATTTTACAGATATAATTATTTATTGTTTATCTCTTTCCGTTTACCTACATTTTTAGTTGAGCCAAAATTTTCCTAGGCGCTTTCCTTTCTATTCTCTCTCTAAAATTGTCTAATCCTTTTTGTTTTAGAACTAAACACTGACTTCCTCTAAATAACTATTCTGACAAGTGTCTCATGTCGTATAACGTGGCGAAGCATTCAGTACAAGTAGATAAAAAAGCACAGGAATGTCTTGAATTGTATCAATTCAACAACTTTATATTAATGAAACTATAGCAGTATAAACAAAAATTTTTAAATAAAACTATTCAAGGGATTCACAAAAAGAGTAACACGATGGCACCACAGTTGGCTCAATTATATATACTCAATTATTTTTAATTTAATTTTTTGTCGGTTTTCAACAGTAGTGGCTATTCAGTAACAACTTTTACGTTTGATAATTCAGTTAACGTCAATATTTAATTTAATAACAATTTTTTTTCTGAACTCTTTCAGTATTTTTCATTGAATGATTTTTCCGTTCGACTTGAAATAATAAATTAAGCCGATAAACTGGATGAAAAATAAATACTGGATATTGTTTCTCGGCGCCGTTAACAATGCTCTAGCAGCTCTTATCATCAATCGTTCCGTTCTTGTTCGTTTTGTTAATTTTATTCGCATTATGGTTTATGCACTCTTGTCAGTTCTTACGTCAATGTACCACTGTTCAAGTATAGTTTGACTACGCGACCACCCAGGCAGGACTTAGTCTGAGATCAGTATATAAACTAACACACTACTAAAGAATATAATATACAATATATTTGCCTATTTTCTATCTATTATGTATTTTCATTTACATAATATTATTAAAGTCGCCTGAAGTAATAATAATAATATTTTTTTTTATTTTACAGATGCATGGACCCCACGCTTCCTTACACCCTGACGGTCCACCCACTGAGACAGAAGGACAGCCAGTAGACGAACAGGGGGCAAGTATGAAAGAAAGGATCATTAAAACGTCATATTCGGTATTACCCCTGCAACATCTTAATACAATTGTCATGTTGCTATGTGTGTGTGTGTGTGTTCTTTGCAATGCAATTTCTTACCGTTCTTTCTGTTACGTAATAAACATATTAATACATCTATTTAAAACAACACTCTTTTCGGTTGGCAACCACGTTTCGCCCATTCTGTGATGTGGCATCCTCAGTGGTAATGTTTAGAGTGAACAACAACCCTCCAGTGACCGGACAATACACTATAACAAACAGTATGAAACAAAACAAGTATGTACAGTGATACGTAAATTATAAAATTAAGTAAATAACAAAAAATTAACATAATAATAATAATAATAATAAAATATAACTGATCTAGATAACACAATAAATTCGATAAATAAATAATAACGGAAATAAGAAAAAAAGCAGAAACTTGTGTTACTTGCCTCACGCACTGATTCCCTTTTCTACACGTTAGAGGCACATTTTCTTTAGAAATATGGCTTTACCGTAGAATACTGAGCATTTCATGGACAGCACTTATAATTAATGTTGAAGTTCTTAGAAAGATGAAGAAAGAAAGGGAAGTTATTAACACAGTGAAGATAAGAAAGCTTCAGTATCTGGGACATCTTATGAGAAATGAACAGAGATTTTACTTATTGCAGTCCATACTACAGGGAAAAGTACTTGGAAAGAGAGGAGTTGGGTGACCGAGAATATCATGGCTGAGTAAAATAGTCTGTATGATATCCAACATCCGAAACGGATAGGAACTATCAGAAGAGACACGTTAGAGGGTTTTTGTCGCTTGTCTTTGTCGAAGTTTTAGGGTTTTTAATAATCTCTACGGGGATTCTAACCGTTGTCGGAAAACAACTCTTTTGCCTCGCTACGACTCGTGTTTCGTCGAATAAAATCGAAAGTTTCGACTTACAGTTGTGCTCGGCTACAGCCGATTTCTCCGATTCGTTGGTTTCCGTATAGAAGATGTGTTCTTACACCCTAGTGCGTACTCGCCCAATTAAACATCTCTGTAACTGCACGGAATTTCGTAGGAGTCAGGAGTTGCAAAAGTAAGTTATCTTTCACAGAACATAGTAGTTCTTTTATCTTTGTAACAGGCTTATGTATTGCCCTTAATTTGGTTTTTCCTCAGAAATCTCCCAATTTTATCAGTGATACCCCGGACCATAGGACTGACAAAACGATTACTTCCTTCCATCACTTCCACCTGTATTCTGTTATTTCAAACTCTCGTATCGCCCAAATTGGGCAGCTGTTTTCCAAACGCCTTGTGTATCACAGCACCTTTGTGTATATGCAATCCTTTCCCGCGTAGTACATTATTAACACGGACTTTTCTTTTTTATAGTTCTTGTTGTCGGAGACGTGATTTGGAATTGGTTTATTCAGTAAATGTTTATGATGCTATTGAGCCGAATGATGATACGAATAGGCATTTAAATACCTATTCGTATGCGTTGGTTTCCTGTTTATAGCGTGACCCGGAGTTCTGTCGTCTATTCTTATTGCTATTATATCCAATAAACTATTATTTACCTTCACCTTCATAGTGAAATTTATGTTTGGATGAATTCCTTTATGTTTGGAGAAGAAAAACACCAGGAATGGGAATTCAAATGGATGAGCAGTGCTCAACAACTCTTCTATTTGCCGACGATCAGGTAATTATAGCGTGTGACGAGGACGACACAGACTATATGTTTAGAAAATTGAAAGAGGAGTACGAGAAATGGGGTCTAAACATAAACACTACTAAAACAGAATATATTAAAATACGAGACATGTAAGAAGAAGACCCAGATCTGAAAGAATCCATAGAATAGGAAAGTGTAGCGAATTCAAATATTTGGGAAGCATTATTTCAGAAGATGGAGCAACAAAGAATGACATCAAAAATAGGATACAACAGGAAAAGAAGGCTACTTGTTTGCTAAACTCGTTACTTTGGTCGAACAAAATGAAACTTCAAACTAAACTGACAATCTACACAACTATTGTGGAGCCCATTTTATCTTATGGCTGCGAATGCTGGCAACTTTCAGATGAAGAGAAAAAGATGATAGAAACTGTGGAAATCGACTTCTTAAAAAGAGCGTGTAATATTTCTAGAATGCAACATGTTAGAAACGAAGATGTAAGAAGAAAAACAGGGTGCATATTTACAACAGCAGAAAGAATAGAATCCAGACAGTTGCTATGGTATGGTCACGTAATGAGGATGGAGGAGAAGCGATGGCCAAAGAAAGCATTGACTTACACACCACAAAACAGGAGAAGAAAAGGAAGACTGACAACACAATGGAGAACAGGAATTAGGAAAAACATGAGAGATTGAGCTATTGAAGACGATGACTGGAAAGATAGGGAGAAATGGCGATCGAAATGCGGGATGCGGCATAGACTGTAGGACCCCCGCTAATAATAGTAATGAATTCCTTTGAGGTGAAACGTTTAGTGGTCATAATGATTACAATAAAACGTGATCTTCTTCTTCCAACTAAGCATTAGACTAATATCCTGTTGCGACGTGATCATTCCAGCTTTTTTTGATCTTCTGAGGGAACTCCGTCTCTTCGATCTTTGTCTGTACATAATCTTTGGCATCCTCTCATCTCAGTGCTCATTTTTTGTAAATGTTGTTCCTATACCTTGTCTTCTGGCAACTGGTAATTGTTAGCTTATTTCTGTGATGCTCATTCCGTCTGAACTTGTGCCACCTGCAATCCTTCCCAGCATTTTCATCTCTGCTGTTGGAGTCTTTTCATTTTTTTTTTTCTGCGAGTGTCCAAGTCTCGCTGCTATACAATAAACTCAGGTTAGTCATAGTTTTATAAAATTTTACTAATGTAGCTGTCCTTACTTTATTCTTCAGGTTTCTACACATTGTACCGTTGATGTAGTTGAATCGTTCTACCTTTTAACCTGCGTCAGGCTTTTCCCCTTGTACGATACATTGTTATCCAGGAAACTGAATTCATTTATTCGCTCTATCCTAATATTGTGAAAAATTATTTTTCTATTAATAAGTTCGTTTCCTTTGAATACCGTTATTTTTGTTTCCTGCGATGATATTTGTAAGTTTTAATCTTTTGCAATTTTATATAATTCATGAACTGCTTTCTGAAGAGAATACTTGCTGTCTGCAGAGCAGAAAGACAGAATACTTTGCATAAGAGCGTTATCACTTGGTTATCTGCAAAGAGTATAGTCATTACAAATTTTATACAACTTAATTTATGCGTGTAATTTTCTATTTTATTAATCGACTCTCGTAATACGTCATCTATATAAATAATTATAAACTATTGTGGATAGGTTACACCCTTGTGTTAAACCTAAATTTATTAATTTTCTTATATTTTCGTTACGAGTAATAAATATCTTCGTGACGTCATACACGCTTTTAATGACGTCTGTTAAATGTTATGGGATACCTCTTGTGATATACTCCATAGTTTTTCTCTATCTACGCTATCAAAAGCTTTACTATAATCAACAAACAGTACATGAGTATTTTCACTTTTGTATCAACATTTAAAGTTTAAATCTGTTTCTGAATTGTACTGGGAAGTATGACGACGAATGGTTATGATCAAACTTAGTTTTATGTGTAATCCAAATTTATTGTTTTGGCATTAAATTAAATATCTCTTGACTTTTTTGCTTTAGCAATTACAAATTAATTTGTATTTTTTTATGCCGAACTGTCATATTAATTTTGTTTTAACAAATACAATTACATAAAATTTTAATTAAATCAAATTAAATATGTAAAATACATTGTATGAAAGAATGCAAAAAATTAATTTACGACAGTATAACAATATTGTTTATGTTGAGAGTATCAATAACTCGTTTCTATAAATAAATTTGAAACACAGGTACAAGCAAAATAAATAGTTATTTATCAGAATTCATTGTTAAAACACTTAGCAGCAGAAATATTGGCAAATTATGTTTAACAGGTGAAATGAGTTTTCGGGTTGGTTTTAAATAAGTAGACTATAAGTATTAGGTGTTAAACCCGCGACGTTACTGCTGTCAAACCGCAGACTGTACTGAGATCGAGCGATCGCCTTATTTTATGGCTGCCGGGTGTATATCGTAATGGGCCAATTGATATGTGCTCGGGGGTAGTTAATTCCAATCAGAAATTAAGGGTGTGCTTCGCTGAACCCGTACGTTATGAGGGCGCAATATGGTAACCGCGTCCCGTGCAGCGTTCGTTCTTAATGACAGAATTCTGCGAATGTTCACGCGCTACAGGTATATTTTCAATTCGTTTCGCACGCTTCAATTGCAAATTAAATTAAAAAAAGTGTACGTAGTATGTCGACTTGCGACAGTTAAATTTATACATCACTTCACAAGCCTGCGACTCCCACGCTATAATCGACTGGCTCGCAAAGATTTATAATAAAAAAAAAAAAAAACAGAAACACGAATGTCAGTCCATAATATTTACAAGATAGAAACGTATAGAAACGAATTAACAATAAAAAAACATTTCAAAATGTTTATGAAAGAAAGTAAGTTATTGGCTAAAAATGGAGACAAAAAGTACTGACAAACAGAATTATCACTGTTGCGCACCACTATAGACAAAATTATTCCGATTAGCGCTTTCAAGCTTTACCGGAAATAACAACAACAGTACAAACAACCTCTTCACACCCCCCATCTACCCCACTGTCCGCACACACCCCGCAAACAGGCTATAAGTTAAATGTCCTTTCTTAACTACCGAGTTTAGTCACCTATGTTTGTACAGTTACATATTTTTCTAGCACATACTGTGTGCGCGCGCGCGCGCGCGCGTGTGTGTACATTCTTTCCAAAACCTAACGTTGTAAAACTTTTCTCATTCACCCTTTTAACTGGAATTTCCTTTTCGGTACAATTTTAGAATGCATTATGTTGTCAAAACCATCCGTTTTATTCTTTCTATATTCAACGTAAACAACAACTTGTGAACACCCTTCTTGTCCTGTCCTATCAAAACCTTGGGCTTGGTCACTCGCCCTTATTTCGAAAACATCCATATATGCACTTTAATTCTTAATGTTATCTATCCTTCCTCTACCTTTTACTTCTTAATTATATTATAAAATATTTCTTCATTTTGAAAATGGTGAATTAGAAATGTTTTACAACGTTAGGTTTTGAAAAGAATGCACACACACACACACACACACACACACACACACACACACACACACACACACACACACACACACACACACACACACACACACACACACACACACACACACACACACACACACACACACACACACACACACACACACACACACACACACACACACACACACACACACACACACACACACACACACACACACACACACACAGAATGTGCTAGAACAATATGTAACTGTGCAGACATAGGTAACTGAACTCGGTAGTTAAGAAAGGACATTTAACTTATAGCCTGTTTGCAGGGTGTGTGCGGGTAGTGGGGAAGATGGGGGGTGTGAAGAGGTTGTTTGTACTGTTGTTGTTATTTCCGATCTGACGATGAGCTGTGAAGCTTGAAAGCGCTAATCGGAATAATTTTTCTATAGTGGTGTGCAACAGTGATAATTCTGTTTGTGATTATAACCACTAACACAACTTTCTTATTAAAAAAAAAAAATACTGAGTTCCCAGCATACAAAAGTAGCAATAAATGAGAGGCAGGTACAATAAAATATTATTAAATACCATGGAAATACCTAAGATAACAGGTAGATATGAGAAAGCGAAATAAGAACACACAACTCGAAAAGAGGCAATTGGCATGACGGCGCTCAGCAAACTTGCGCACATACTGAAGAAGGAAAAGGGTATGCAGCATTTTAGACGTACGGCTACAATTATTGTGGATTCACAAAAAATAAACAATACACAAATGTCGTTTAATAACATCAAACTTTAGTGTTTATTATCACTTATTCTAAACAGTGTGTAACGGTTTTATGCAGAAGAAGTTAGGTCTAAGTATGGTTTGGATAAAAAGCGTTAAATAAAACTTGTCATCATTTTTCTGTCTTTTCTACAGAATTAAATCCACCGTTTCACAACATAATTATTAAACGCCGTTGTTTACGTAATAATATTAATTGACTCAACTATTGCGATTTTAATAAACTGACTCGTTAAAACAGGAAAAGCTGAAAACACACGAAGCAAATTGAAAATTAATTCCAACACTGTCGTAAAACAAAATTGTTAAAAATCTAATAGAAAATTAAATTGCTACATA
Organism: Magicicada septendecula; assembly: GCA_034769895.1. Classification (NCBI taxonomy): domain Eukaryota; kingdom Metazoa; phylum Arthropoda; class Insecta; order Hemiptera; family Cicadidae; genus Magicicada; species Magicicada septendecula. The sequence goes on from CM068373.1 coordinate 215,424,874, forward strand.
AAACAATGGCCTAGCAATTGAATCGCTGTAATCCAGATTAATTGGCAAAAACAAATGACAAAAGATCACGTAATAAATATATATTATTGACTTTAAAGTTATATAGTCAGTAAATCAGTTGTATATACGAACATTTGTGCATAATCGGAACGAACATAAAGATAAAGGATTTAGAGAACTCAATTCTACACATGAAAAAAGCGCGTGTGGAAATATGTAAACAGGAAGAAGAACTGCACATAGACAATAGGAATATCGAATATGTAATCCAGTTATCTCTGTGTATGTTCTATACAGGCCCGTGCGCAGGATTTTTGAAAGGGAGGGGTTCTGAAGTGGAAAATTTCTTTTCCATAAAGTAGTCTATAATGAAAATTTCAATAAACTGTTTATGAATTACAATATGGAGTGACACATAATAAGTAGACTTGAGAGGAAATGAACGAAAACAATATTAATAAAAATTGTATACATTACACTAATTCCTTTTATTAACATAACACATTTTTCTGTTTGAATTGGCAAATTCATTAACGATCTCTTCACTAGAGACATTAATTTCTCTATGGATGTTCAATAATGCAAGGCCATTTAGTCTTTCTTCTGACATGGAATTCCTAATATATGTTTTCAGCCTGCGTAGGGTGGAGAATGATCTTTCTGCTGTCGCTGTGGTGACAGGCAACACAGTTAGGATTTTCAGAAGTTTCCTTACACTGAGGAAGGCTTCACTTGCTTCACAAATATCCAGTGCATGGAAGATGAGGTCTCCTTTCTTTCCATTACAATCTCCGATTCTTCTTCGCCACATTTTAATTTAAGCTAGGAATTCATCTTCATTGATGCATTCGAGGACTGACTCATAAGTTCTGTATAGGGTCCGACAGTTGTCTTAATTGAAATGCGCCTGCCTCTGAGGTAACAGACAGTCGAAACTGCTAAGAATTTCACCATGCTTGATGAATCTAGATTCAATGTGACTATTAAGTTCATCTAAAAATGGTATGAACATTGTCACACGGTAATATTCTTCTGGTGACTCGATTTCGACGTTGCTTCGGTGTTGCTGTTTCTTACTTAATCGTGGAACACTAAGAGCGATTTCGGAATCCTCCATAACAGACTTTGCTTTCTCGAGTATATTGCGGAACATTTCACTGGCAGACTTCCTCATGTTTTTAAGTTCCTCTAAAGAATGTTGTGCAAGGAGTACAGCTTCGGTCAGATGTAGGTCTTCTCGCTGAAGAGACACGCTCAGGGGTGTTAAAATGGCATGGCATGCTAGAAGAATTTGGCAGCAAATTTGGAATTGCCAATTTTTAATTGCACTCAGTAGTTGAAACGCCTGAGCTGCCACTGTTGCCTCTCGCAGCTGAGAAATTTTTCCTAAGGCCTTTATCACGCCTTCTTGAAGCTCACAATAAATTGATACGGATTGATGACGTTCAATCCATCTGGTTGGACAGTATTTTTTCAATTTGGAGTGATTCGCCTCTGGTAATACTTAAGCTATGGTTTCTTGCAGAATAGCCTGCCGTTTGGGGGAGTTGAAAAAGTTATATACGGATTCAATGGTTCCCAAACAATTTCTAAAGGCTGAAATATTACTGGCCGAACTCACAGCAAGATTAAGGCTGTGAGAGGCACAATGGACACAGAGAGCCAGAGGGTGATCTGCTTGAATGTAGGCTTGAGTTCCATGCATTTTCCCACTCATGGCCGCCGCTCCATCATAGCCTTGACCATATAGATAACATGTATCAATTCCATTCTCTTGCAAAAAGTTGACTGCAGTTGTGGCTAGGTTTTTCCCCGTGCAGTCTGTTACAGGTACAAAGCCTATAAAATCTTCTTTGACCACACATTTCTCACCTTCGTTTGCTGTATAACGCACACATATGGAAAGTTGCTCTAAACCAGAAATGTCTGATGTTTCGTCAGCAAGTAGTGAGAAAGCTTTGCATTTTTTAATATAGTCTACCAAATTTCTTAAGATTTTCTTGTGAAATATAGAGATGACTTCATTTTGAATTCTATTGCTTGTATATACCGCATTCTTTGACGAAGTCTCCAAATGTTTTTTTAGTAGGTCATCTGTTGTAGCACGAAAACGGAGAAGGGCCCGGAAGTTGCCATCATTTACAGCAGGCACTTCAGGTGTTATTTGGCCACCTTCCTTTGAGCCTCTCAAGGCTAAGCCTTGTTGCCCACAAAGTTTTACCGTTTCTACAATGGCCATGAGTTTCTTCTTGTTTTCCTCGATCACTTTTTTCTTCTCCGAACTTAATTGTACATCAATAGGCACCATTTTCCCTTCATCCATTTTTCTGATATTTTCTAATGCCAACATGCCTTTTGTGGTAAACAGTCGATTCGTGCTTCTTGAAGTAATCGAGTGCTTTCTTCCAGTTTCAGTACGGTTCATTTACCAATCCTTTGAGAGGTTGAGAACCGACACCAGCAGTCTTCTTACATTGCAACAAACACGCTTTACAGAAAGCTGCATCCTCCTTTCTCGAGTAGGCCAACCAATGGTAAGTCTTCAGCCAATGTCCTTGGAAACGAAGATTCCTTTCTCCAGAGCAAGGAAATTTATACTTTTCCGGAGGAAACCAGATGGATTTGTATGCGTTCGTGATACTCATTTCCAATTCCTTGCTTAAAAATAATGCCACATCCCAAGGATGGATTTGATGTAAGCTACCACTAATTGTTGGTTGGTTGGTATCTGTTTCTGTCAGCGATTCAGCATTGGACTGTGCTGGATTTGATACTTCATTGTCTTCATTTGTCGGTCTTGATTGAGAGCTGTATCCTGATTTCGGCTGTAAGCAAATAAATAAATGAATGAAGAATATTATTATTTGATAGGCTACCTTATACTTTTTTATGCAACGCATGATTATGATGTATTGAATGAGATTTTTCTGTCAACTTTGAAATAAATTACTGTATTTGATTTGATAACATGAATTTTAACACGTTCGCTGCGAACGGGGTATATACGTCCCGTAATTGATTTTCTTGTGGTGCGGCGGTTATTTTCGGTAAATTTGTCTACTATGCGGATGTGAGTTTTCGCTATTTTTGTAAATAAACTGCTTAATTTTTTATAGTCTACGTACTCCGAGATTTTTATTTAATTATTTAGTACAAAAAATTGTTCGTACCATATATGGGCCGTAACGCACTACTCACTAAAATGTTCTTGCTGACTTTATTAGTTGACCTGCTGAATAGCTTAGATTACAATAAAATGTGACAAGAGGCATAGCGTCATCGTTTTCCAGGAATCAGCATGGACGGTTTTATCGCCAAGTTCGTTGTCATTTAGACGTTTAAAAATAGATGAGAAAGCAACGTGTACTGAGGTTTATTTGTGTTTTATTTGCATGTGCGTAAAATTTTAATAAATAAACCTTTTTGTTTTACGCTTGTCACAAAACTTCGAAGAGAAGAATTATGAAAAATATTAATAATAACTTACCTCTTCTGTCCGTTGGTTTTTGCAAAAGTAATTTAACAAAGAATTCGTTCGTTTACTGGACATATTTTACTAATTGTTCAGCACAAAGTCGCAAAACGAACTAGGAATACACAGTCCGTAGTCTATTGGTGGTAGCGATAATTAATGATTAACGCACAAGTCAGTCAATACTGCGCGAACCACACGAAAAATAGAGAACTGGCGCGCCGAATGAACTACGTATACTACTAACGTGTGAGAAAGACGGAGCACTGCCGTGTTTGCTGCGCAAGGAGGGAATTGTTCACGAGTTCAAATGATGTGAATACCTCCGGTATTTTATATCAGATTGAAATAATCACTATTTCACTTCCAAACTCGCTGATTTCTCTTCCCAAATGGGGAGGGTTAAACACCCCCCCCCTTGTGCACGGCCTTGGTTCTATACGTAGCTACACTACTCCCATTCCTACGAATGGTATAGATAAACCAAGGCATTACGTAAGAGAAACTGTTAGAAATAGGTTGACTGTTATTTAATGTTATGTAGCGATAAAGTTTACTAAGGAACGAACACCATCATAATCGATACAAAATCACTGTTGAAAGGATTTCTACTCCAATTACAGTTGAGGAGCTGCATGCAATAAGGGCTTCTACAAGGCTAGACCCTTTTTGCGTTCAAAGGTTTATTAAATTTTCCATTCCTTAGTTACGTATTATGCATACGAAGTTTCATGTCAATATTCCGTCATCAGAGTTCAGGACAGGGAACAGTGTGATTGCGTTCATGCAACTTTTGGTAAGCTAGCACCTCAGGCAAAATCCATTACTTTCAAAACTCAGTCATAGCCCAGATAAATGTACACAACTTCTGCAACAGTTTTAGCATATACTACGTACAATTTTGTCTTATCGTCCTTTCTACTACGCAAAGAAACAATGCCTTCCTGATATATTACCTTCATCACCATGTGCAGCTGTTGGCATTAAACCAGTAATAGAAAAAAATATTAAAAGTTTGTTTCACTTCTTAGACGAGCCTTCGCAGAAGTGATATGAGTGTCTTCTTATAAAAACTCCCTACTTATAAAATATTTATACAGAAGATGGTGAGACAACTAAAAACAGTAAAGAAAATTAAGACCTAAAACTTGTTTTTTATAAGTTAAATAAATATTTTTTCAAACAGAATTATTACTGTTGCACACCACTATAGAAAAATTATTCCGATTAGCGCTTTCAAGCTTCTCAGCTCATCGTCAGATCGGCATTAACAAGAAGAAAGTAAAAACCAAACCCTTAACACCCCCACACTTCCCCTCTGTCCACACACAAGCTATAATTCAATGTCCCTTCCTACCTCCGAGCCCTATCACCCCCGTCTGTACAGTTATATATTTTTCTAGCACATTCCTTGTGTGTGTGTGTGTGCATTCTTTATAAAACCTACCGCCTTTCTCATTCACACTTGTGGGCGCGGTCACTCACCATTATTTTAAAAACATCCATATAGTCCTATGCAATTTAATTCTTAATGTTATCTATCCGTCCCCTTTAATTTCTTTTATCTATCTCTTGTTATCTATCTTTTACTTTTTAATTATATTATAAAATATTTCTTCATTATCAAATTTAGTTTTAGTATTCATTAAATTGTCTAACCCTTTTTCTCTTTCTTTCAATATTTCTAACTCCTCCCTAAGCTTCCTTTCAACTGTATTATTTACTACTTTTAAAATTTCATAATCTTCCAAAGGATTCACAAACTTATGGTTCTCTTCTATGAAATGTCTTGCATATAACGAATTCGTTGTTCTATTACCTTCTCCACGTTTGTGGTCAGACAACCTGCATACGAATTTCCGTCCTGTCTCACCTAGGTACACTTTGTTGCAACCCTTACATTTTAATTTATAAATTCCGCTTCTCTGTAATACTGGGATTTTTCTATATTTTTATTCCTTATCTTATCAAATACCGTTTCACATTTTTTTAATAGCTATATCTACTCCGTATTCATTAAAACATTTTATAATTTTCCTAGTACTGTATGTGATCCTGTGTATATCAATGACCCTGCATAATTCTTGAAACGTTATTTGATAAGTTAAGGAATAAAAATATAGAAAAAATCCCAGTATTACAGAGAAGCGGAATTTATAAATTAAAATGTAAGGATTGCAACAAAGTGTATCTAGGTGAGACAGGACGGAAATTCGTATGCAGGTTGTCTGACCACAAACGTGGAGAAGGTAATAGAACAACGAATTCGTTATATGCAAGACATTTCATAGAAGAGAACCATAATTTTTTGAATCCTTTGGAAGATTATGAAATTTTAAAAGTAGTAAATAATACAGTTGAAAGGAAGCTTAGGGAGGAGTTAGAAATATTGAAAGAAAGAGAAAAAGGGTTAGACAATTTAATGAATACTAAAACTAAATTTGATAATGAAGAAATATTTTATAATATAATTAAAAAGTAAAAGATAGATAACAAGAGATAGATAAAAGAAATTAAAGGGGACGGATAGATAACATTAAGAATTAAATTGCATAGGACTATATGGATGTTTTTAAAATAATGGTGAGTGACCGCGCCCACAAGTGTGAATGAGAAAGGCGGTAGGTTTTATAAAGAATGCACACACACACACACACACACACACACACACACACACACACACACACACACACACACACACACACACACACACACACACACACACACACACACACACACACACACACACACACACACACACACACACACACACACACACACACACACACACACACACACACACACACACACACACACACACACACACACACACACACACACACACACACACACACACACACACACACACAAGGAATGTGCTAGAAAAATATATAACTGTACAGACGGGGGTGATAGGGCTCGGAGGTAGGGAAGGGACATTGAATTATAGCTTGTGTGTGGCCAGAGGGGAGGTGTGGGGGTGTTAAGGGTTTGGTTTTACTTTCTTCTTGTTAATGCCGATCTGACGATGAGCTGAGAAGCTTGAAAGCGCTAATCGGAATAATTTTTCTATAGTGGTGTGCAACAGTAATAATTCTGTTTGTGATTATAACCACAACACAATTTTCTTCATTAAGTATTTTTTGTTCTAATATTACTTTTCCGTGTGTTATTTAGCTTTTTTATGAAGCTATGGAGGTAATTTAAAAGACAATAAATGCAACAAATATATGTAAAAATGTAAGTAAATAAATGTAATAAATATAATTAAATCTTTATAATTCATATCACTGAAGGCATAACTGCTGACAAAATATATATATATATATACATATATATATCTGGACAACGAAGCATCTTTATAAGCCCACCCACATCAGTCTAATTTATAATATTGTGTGGCAGACAGTAACCAAACATTTCCACAAATTCCGATGGTAACCCTTATCAAAATATAACACTAGTTCTATCACGAATGTCTGGGAAAACGTTAAGGGTTCAAACGTAATAAAATATATAAGTACAGGACCAAATATAAACTAAATGGGAGAGTGACAGAGTGTGTGCGCGCGTGTGTATGTGTGAGAGAGAGAGAGAGAGAGAGAAAGGGTGAGTGAGCAAGGCTGAGGTAGAGAACTGAGAGCACACACACGCAAACAAGCATTTCAAATATTCAAAGTGCTTAATCTAAACGGCGATTTATAACATTACAGTGACACAAAAACTCCTAGCAGCACCCCTCACTAGCGTAAAAGTACAACTGGAGATAAACTAACGGTACTCCACTAACAAAACATCAGTCAGTGGGCTAGTGTAGCAACAAAACCAACATCCAGACTACACTAACGTAGGAAGAACATTTACTTATTTACTTCATATTATTGTTCCAGAAATAAACGAATGGTTGTTAGTGTTTGGGGAAAATCATATGTTCGGAGCAGGTTTTGTAGCCTCAAAAAAAAAATTTTACAATTAATTTCCAAACTAAATCGCATAGAATTTGTAACCTGAGGGTCAAGGGACGGTTTTTAACTATAGTCTAATATGTGTGCACGCTCCGACAGAAGAAAAAAGTGACGACGAGAAGGATGTTTGTTATGATGAATTAGAGAATGCATATAGTAAGTGTCCAAGAAGGGATTGTAAAATAATTATTGGAAACATGAATGCTAAGGTAGGGAAAGATGAGATATTTAAACCAGTTATTGCGAAATTTACTCTGCATGGTGTATCTAATGATAATAGAATTTGACTTATAAATTTTGCCTCTTCAAGAAATATGGCAATAGGTAGTACAATTTTAACCATAAAGATATACATAAAATGACGTAGAAGTCTCCAGATGGAAAAGTCTTAATCAAGTTGACCATCTCCTAATTGAGGCAAGACACCTATCAAATCTCATGACGTCAGAAGCTATATGGGGCTAATATAGTTTCTGATCACTATTTAATGGTATCAACATTTAGAAATAGGCTGTCTAATACGAGGAAAACATAAGGATTCCAGGCAAATAAGTTTAATTTGCGAGATGCTAAAAGAACCACGTAAGAGAAACAGATATGTTGAAATGGTTAATAGTAAACTAACAAATGTTCTAACTAATGAAAGACGTTAATGATGCCTGGAAGACTTTATAAGATGCACTAACCAACGCAGCAGACATTGTGTTAGGAAGAGTAAATAGGGAAAATTACAATAGCTGGTTTGATGTAGAATGTGAGCGGATAACAGCATTTAAAAACGAATCATATAAAAGAATGTTGCAAAGGAATCACACGAGAAGCGCAGTGGAGGAATACCGCAAAGCAAGAAGAGGGGAAAAAGATTGCATTAAAGGGAAAAGGGAACATGGATGACAAGAACTAATGGAATTGGAATACCTAAGAGGATTGAATGACAGTAGAGCCTTTTACCAAAGGTTAAATAAGAGTCGTAAAGAATTCCAACCTAGAACAACATTATGCAGAAACAAAGATAGAGAAATATTAGGCAGCGATGAATTGATACCTGTACGATGATCGCAACATTTTGATGAACTACTTAATAGATCCATTGAGTTTGAATCAGAGGAGGTTGCTGTATTAACGCAAGGGAGATTAGAAATTGAAGTAACACCACCAACTATAGAGGAGGTGACACCACCAACTTGCTGTTAAGAAACTGAAGAATAAAAAAGCACCAGGGATAGCCCTAATGCAAGGAGAATTATTAAAGAATGCTGGCGCAGTATATCTTAAGCATTTATAACATTTAATGATAAAGATATGGAATGAAGAAATCGTTCCAGAAGAATGGAATCTGAGCGTTATATGCCCTATCCACTTGGACTGTGCCAACTATAGGGGAATCAGTCTTTTAAGCACCGCATTTAATGTATTCTCCAACATTTTAGTTAGCAGACTGGAACCGCTTGTAGAGAAGGTGATAGGAGATTGTCAGTGTGGATTCTGCGAAGGCAGGTCAACAAACGACCAGATGTTTACCTTACGGTAGAGTCTTGTATAGAATAGAGGCGAGTATGGAATAGAGACACATCACCTTTTTATTGATTTTAGATCGGCTTATGGTAGAGTAGATAGGGAATATTTGTATTCAGGAATAGTTGAGTTGAAGATACTGTACCATAAAAGTTGATCGCCTTAGTTGAGGCCACAATGAACACTCAGTGTCAGGTAAAAACCCAGAACAGGCTATCAGACTCTGTGCACACGAGGAAAGGGGTCCGACAAGGGGATTCTTTAGATTGCCTTCTTTTTATTATTGACTTAAATCCTTAAATTTTTAGTGACCGTCAATCAGTGAATGTTTTAGTGGATGGTTAGTGAGGATCGGTCAATAATACAACTTTTAGTTATTTTGCGTCGACGTTTCGACAATATTTATTGTCATCTTCAGGACAATTGTTGCTGACGCCAAACACACAACTGCGAGTATGGAATAGAGACACATCACCTTTTTATTGATTTTAGATCGGCTTAATGTATTTGAGAGGAGGATCCTCTGGCAAATTTTTGGTCTAGTGGAAGAGGGGGGAGCTTGGAGGAAAAGATATGATTTAGAGCTGTATAATTTGTATGATGAACCTGGTGTGGTCAGCTTTATTAAATTAAAAGGATTGGAATGGGCTGGACACATTGTACGTGCTTGTGAAAGCAGAGTTGTTGGGAAGACGTTTGATGCAAAGCCAGAGAGCAAAAGGAAATTTGGAAGGCAATAACTGCGATGGATGGAGGGGGTGAGTCAGTACATCAGTACTCTTGAAATTAGAACTGGAGGAGTGTGGCTATGAATTGAGAAGAATGGCGAAATCTTCTGAAGAAGGCCAGGCCCCGCAAGGGTCTGTCGAGCCAATGATGATAATGATAGTGATGTTAATGTTTAGGCATACGTAACAAAAATGAATTGTAAACAATTAGTTTACAATAACACAGTGTCCTGTGACGCGGGTTGGCAGCGTGGTTTTGTTTGAGACTCACAATCGCAACGGCTGTGCTGAAGTCCCAGGATCGAATCAAGGTCACGACACTTGCCTGGGTTAGATAAGTAACAAAGGCACCACACACTCACAACTCTCTGTCCACCATGCAGTTCGCCTGCGCACGTGGTTACTAGATGAATGATTTCTCTCTGGCG